>RQTK01000515.1:215677-252410 GCA_003991915.1 Elysia chlorotica
CATTATCATTATTATCATTATCATTATTATTATTATTATTATTATTATTATTATTATTATCATTTTTATTATTATTGGGAGACTAAAGAGCAATTATTGCCAAATGTATTTCTTAAATTATCTAATTGGTTTTTCTAACTACATCTTTTTCCAGCTTAAGTTAACTTTGTTATAGACTACTTCAAATGATATACATGTAATAAGAACATGCCATCCCTCACGATCTTTCTATTCTATCATGGCAGGCTAAAGCCCTGTGAGATCTCGCTCTCTGCCATTGACTCGCAAATGGTTGGAGTATTTTTACGATGCTACTTATAGTCAACGTTTCAAACACCACGCTGCTCCTGTCAAAATGTAAGGAGGCTTTTCAATGGATTGGACTTGGACCTTCCTT
Organism: Elysia chlorotica; assembly: GCA_003991915.1. Lineage (NCBI taxonomy): Eukaryota > Metazoa > Mollusca > Gastropoda > Plakobranchidae > Elysia > Elysia chlorotica. The sequence goes on from RQTK01000515.1 coordinate 216,075, forward strand.
CAGTCCAAACCTTTTGTTCCCACAAAGCTTTTGTGCTGCCTAATATTTACACCTGCCCCGTCTTTATTTCGGTGTCTTTCAGATAGGCAAAATAAGTCTTGTATATTTTAATATCTTAGCTAAATGTTATTTCGTAAATCGTTTCCTTCAATAACGTTGAATGTTGCTAAGGATCGCACATCAAATTAATGACGAACATAAACAATCATTATCTTTAGTAATAATTAGAGCAAATAGACAAAAAGACTGAGGGTCTAGAAGGGTCGTCACTCTCGTCTTAAGTCTTCTTCCTCGAGCCATCAAAGCTATAGAAAACAAACAAAAAGTGTAAGATCAGGGTCTTATGGTAAGATAACAATCAAAATATACTTCTGTTCCACATCATATAATTGCTTGTTTATTCAGAATCCAGACTTGATTTGGATGAAAACCGAAACCAAAAGTGGCCTTTAGACAGCAATAAAACAGCTTTGCCATCAAATGGTCCTGGGAGCTAAGCATCAGAGTCTACACTATGTGCTATAGGCTCGGTTGTTTGTAAGTAATTTTTTTTTCTTTTTTTTTATATCGTTGTATAATCCTTTGGCATGAATTCGAGCGGATAGGCAAGAAAAATAATGTCGTGTGGAGAAAATAGAGGGAATTAAAAGCATAGAGAAGTCGTGCACAAAACCTCTGGACAGGGTAGACATTCGCTTACATATCGAGAAAAGAAATTGCATATCTTGACCAAATTACATGGCTGTATTAGGAAAAAAAATTCGCAAAAAGCTATTGAAGGTTTTTAGAATACATAAAAAAATGTTCAACAAGCAGAGATGTCATATTGCCATCTTGTATTACTCGCAGAGGTTAGCGTGACCCAATCCTCTTGTTTGATGAGGTAGCTAAAATTAGAGCACATGATTTTTAACTATGTTTCGTAACTCTTGGTCAACTCACATTCCTAATAGTCTGAGAAAGCTGTTCTCTAAGTAGCATTGTGTTTTATTTATGATAAGAATCCAAATGCGATTTCTCGCTATGGCTATGAAAACATGTCTTTACCTGGTCATTTGGTAACTTAATCCGCACATATAAGAACCTAGAAAATTTCTAATGTTCTAACAATGCAGTTGATTAATAGTCAAAGTCAGCTATTGCATTTAATTATTATCCTTATTTGATACAGTTATTACTTTTGCAAAATCTTACGAGGCTGAAATAACCTCTTAGCGCTATTCTGGTCTAACTATGCTATTGGTTTAATATAAATAGGTCTATATCCCTCTTTTTAGCAAACAAGTTCAGTTCAGGGTTCAGAAGGCCTCGGCTTCATCCATGTTCAATACTCCAAAATGACTTTCTTATTTAAAAAGAGTAATTTTGCCGTTTTATAGGTAGTTATTAGAGTTGAAAGCCTTCCAAACTCTCCAAAACCTGCCCAAACTGGGTACATGCATTGCTTTATGCCAAAATCCGACACAATTTTTTCAAAACAGGTGAAATATAATGAGAACGGTTGAGAAAAAAAGTACTAGTATCTCTGCAAAGCGTGACATCAGCTAAAATTGGGACCCGCCCGCAAGATAGCCTAGCTGGTGATATTGGATTTCCAGAATACATCACCCAATTTAACTGAAAATAATAAAGTAGTTTTAAAAAAACAGATTTGTGAACAAGCATGTTTTGATATTGGGCTGAAGCGTTCTCTCATTTGGTTAAAAATGTTTGCACTATCTGTGTGTGCTTTTAAATGGGAAGGTACAAAATTAATTATACCCACGGCCTGCCTGTCGCGTTCGAGATACCATGAAGCTGCTAGGGACTTTTTTCCTTCCTGTTCTGCTACTCTTCGATAACAAAGCAAAAAAGTAAGAAACTGTTCGTTTGTGTTTGAAAATGATCAAAAATCCTTTTCGTTTAGTTTGTAAAACATAGAACAAAGACATTTGCACTGAAACAACCAGACCCAATCACTGTTAGTACATTTTACAAACTTTCAGTGCTAAAAAACTGTTAAATGGTTGTATGGGTGTGGAAGGAGGGGAAGTAGGTAGATTAATAGGAACATAATGAAACGGATCGAAAGATGATGAGAAATAGAAAGAGGATAAACATATTTATATATGGGGAATGGATATCTGGATAAGGTAAGGAAACGACCCAACGAAGACGATGAAATAAAAATAGAATGGTGCACATCTTTAATAAGATTTATGTCCCTTAGTTATGCAAGGGGGAAATCTCTTCGAACGTAAAAAATACGCAGGAAGTGAAGAGTTTCCACTCCGCCATATAGGCACTTTCAATATATACGGTAAACTTTACTGACACACTGATGACAAGATTAGCCTGTTGCCTACCTCCTAAAGACAAATACATCTTCCGACAAAGCGTTTCTGCCATACTGATTGCTATGGAGTCAGTATTATGTGATCGTCTGAGACAGGAGTCCAGGCAACCTGGCATTGTCTTTGTGTGGCAGCACGATAAATTGTCACATGTTAGTCTTGGGGCCAGTCAATAAAATGGTCTATATAGTACGCCGTTGGATGCAAAGCAATCGACTCAACTGAACCCACCTCCCCTTTTGTTGACACTATGCATGATTAACGTACAGCCGGGTCACTGAGTACACCATGTTCTATTTCCTTCTGACCTTTGCTGTAGGAAACAAAACAAAGGCACTTTTTCACCACTACTTTCAACATCTCTCTCTCTCCCTCTCTCTCTCTCTCTCTCTCTCTCTCTCTCTCTCTCTCTCTCTCTCTCTCTCTCTCTCTCTTTCTTTATTAATCTATTTAGTCTGCTCTTTTCTCCCTCCCTTTTTTCCTTTCTTTTATTCCTTCTCTCTCTTTCTCTTTCTCTATCTGTCCATCTGTCACTCTCTGCCTGTATATCTGCCTCTGCTTGCCTGTCTCTAAATGTCTGTGTATCTGTATGTCTGTCTCTCCTTCTCTCTCTCTTTCTTTCTCTCTCTCTCTCTCTCTCTCTCTCTCTCTCTCTCTCTCGCCGCTTTCTCTCTGAATCCAGACCTTCAGGATTGAAGTTAAGGAAAAGTTATCTTTCATTATTCAATCCTCTCTAGTACCCCATTCGGTTTTGAGCAAGACAGACTGTGTTATAACAAAACTAACCATTTAGAGCCAAAGACATACTTTTTTATAAGGCAATATAGATTATGAAAACACGACATGACTTTTACAGGCTTCCTTCAAAACAATGCCTCTGTTGTTTTTGGTTTTTTGAAAGACCATAAATAATACCTATAGATATGATCAATGGAATCGCCTCAAACCAGTTTTACGATTCTCAAACATTCTTTAATGTCTACATAATTCATCAATCGAATCAATTCGAATCATTTTAACGTTTCCTTTTCCCTTCTGCTTAAAATGTAGATAAATGATTAATGCAATCGGTTCCAACCGGTTTCATGATTTCCCTTCAAAAGATTCCGCAACTTCCGCAAACCTCCAGACGATGGGTTTATCCGGATCCTGATATTCGGGTCCACCGGGATGACGGGCACGGCTGTTTTGTCTGCGGCTTTGACCTGTATCTGGTTCCGAATCTCCATCTTCACGCGGCGCCTCAAGGACAACCTCAAAAATGAAAGTGAGTGACTAAATACAAAGATAGACGGTATTAAGTACAATGTCACGGTAGCTTACACCTCGAATTAAGACTGCGCTGGGGACCCCTTGGACTACAATACACTCAGAGGTTTAGTAAGAAAATGTCACACAGTGCTTGGAGAAGCTAAAGAAACTAAATACATGTACAACTATAGGTCGATAAATTACTGTCAATACTTGTAGACCGCGCTGGAAAACAAGTGGAAAATCCCGTGAAGAAAGCTGAGGGTGGCGACTAAGTATTATACCACAGTAGGAAAGTCTTAAGAATAAGACCATAAAGTGATGCTTTGATTGTTAGTATTATACCCCTGGAGTTTTCACCTTATAGACTAGACCTAGCTGTTGAGGATTGCGATGAAATACGATCAAACCAATGCCGTGGTTTTGTCCCAGCCCTGGAGCGGATCGTCGAGGGCGACATGTTTGACTATGACTCAGTCCTGGACGCCATGACGGGAATAGACGCGGTCTTCTTCTCCACCACCTACTGGGATACAATGAAGGCCGCCTGCGAATACAACCAGGTTTGCCTCTCTCTCTCTCTCTCTCTCTCTCTCTCTCTCTCTCTCTCTCTCTCTCTCTCTCTCTGTTCTCTCTCTCTCTCTCTCTCTCTCTCTCTCTCTCTCTCTCTCTCTCTCTCTCTCTCTCTCTCTCTCTCTCTCTCTCTCTCTCTCTCTCTCTCTCTCTCTCTCTCTCTCTCCTCTCTCTCTTCATCTTGTACTGAATTGATTGTACTGTATTGACTATGGTACATTTAATGAGCTGTATTGTCTATGATCTATTGGCTTTGATGTACTGACTTTAATGCAGACTTCTTTGACTATGTTGTATTGACCGGACTTATAAACTACAGTTCATTGGCTATACTATGCACAATAAAGCTGCTACTGCGATGTCTTGCCGTAAAAGCAATCTCGACCATACTCTATTGGCTATACATCCTATTGAACATACTTATGTGACAGCGGTGTATTTACCATGACTATAATATATTCCCGATACTGTCTTGACATTATTGCACTGACTATGATACATTTACTATGCTCCATCAACTATACTATTGTTTGCCGATCAGCGCAATCTTAAGATGGCGTAGAAGCATATGGCGATACATTGCGTTTCGATTCTTGGTGTTTTGCTTTCAAGTGATCGACAGATGGCGCATGTTCTACTTGGTTTGCACAATCCTAAGATCGTGGAACTCTATTCATTTTCGGAAATGATCCATAGATAGCGCGCCCATCTCGAGATGGTCGTGCTTTCTGCGGATCGTCGTATTATTACTCTATTGGCTACACATTATTGACTTACATTAAAGTGACGTTATTGCATCATTAACCAAGGGCTGTAATGTGGTGAAGGCAGCCCTGGCATCTGGTATAAAACACATCATCTATGTGGGCACTCCATACTGCTCTCTTTACGCCAAGGAGAGATGCGAGTATCTGCTGGGCAAGGAGCAAGTGGAGGCGCTAGTGGTCGCAAGCGGTGAGACCCATATATACAATACAAAAACTTATTGATCCCCATGGGAACTTTTCAATCGTTGATGTATAAACAAAGAAAAGTGTTTGATCTGTTTAAGAGCTAGATAATAAGAAAAATAATTGATCTTTACTAACATAACTTTTTTACACATATGTTTGGGAGGGCGGATAGATTTTCCTTTCTTTTATTTTGGCTGCCTTTATGTGGGCGGGAACTAAAGACTTTTTGTTTTAATATATTGCGCATTTTTTATGTTGGTGAGTACAGCATTTTTTAAAGTAAATGCCAAGAGATGTCATTTAGAGCAATATGTATTTTAATAAAAGATAAAGAGACTTGGATTTTCAAAACCTTGTGTTTACATTAATAGTCCCGCCTATTAAGTAGTTAAATCATTGAAAGAACTCTTTCAGAATCATACTTCAACCATACACAATAATATTATTTTCTCCATTCAACAAGCACCAAATACGAGTCTAGATCTATGCACGGGGCTCTCTCCGTTTCGACAAGTTCATGCGCGTTTAGTTTTGAATTTTAAGTGCGCAAACATCACCGCGCGTAATGTATCGATTCATTAAAGTGATTGATTAATTGTAAAGTCATAAAATAAAATTAGGCCTACTTCAAGAAACTTCATAGTCAACAAATACAACTATAATAGTATAAAAGCTTTTTTTATTTACTAAAAGAAATTACAAGTAGCAATCAAATGCAACGAGAAAAGGAAGCTTAAGTCTACAAGGATGTCCTATAAACGTTTTTCACAGCATGAATGAGTTGGTGTATTGCTTTGTGAAAATAATTATTTTCTATTCCTAAGGGTTCCTTGCTTATTCTGATGAAACATAATTTTCAAATTTAGCAAACTTCAAATTTATCAGTAATCTTTTCAGCTTTGTCCATCCCACGAATTTCGTGGGACTTCAATAAGTTATGTAAATAAATGAGTGGAAGACCTTTGGTTTAGGATTAGTTAAAGCCATTCAACGTTGAAATAGTAAACTATACTCGCTTTTAAGAAATAAAAAAAACGAAACATTTATCTAACATCTAATAGTTACCAAAGTAAAGAACTGTTTACTCGAGTTAACTATATGGTATTTTACCCCCCAAAGGCAGGTTTAAAAAAAAATAAAGTCGGTAACTTTGTTAAAGACGAGAAGAGGTTCAATGATTTTCCTAAAATATTGTTTTCTTCTCAATTGCGTTATTGTATAGCTATGTAAAACTTATAAAATGTTTCACAAGCTCTAAAATGGTGTCGTTTTGAGCACGTAATAACGCCATTTCATTATACAATTTTTGACCAGGTCTTCCCTACACCATATTGCATCTGGGGTTTTATTATGAAAATTTTTTGAGCGTTTTTAAGCCACATTTGGTTGAAAAGAACAAGTTTGCTCTAGGTAAGGCATGTTTAAATTATTTAAAACATAGCTTGTAAATATATTGTCCCTGATTATATATAGCACAGCCAAGAAAACTCAAGACCTTCACTACCCCAGGGCTATGTCAAAGAGAATGATTCAAACTTTACCGTAGCTTTCCAGAAATTTCCTTTGCGCCAAAAAGGCATAAGTTGAGATTCGAACTTCGAACCAGTGACTACTGATTCAGAGCACTTTCGGCTAAGATATTTGGCGCCTCGTATTGGTGTATTTGATGATATCACTTTAACCATTGATAATCGGTGCCATAAATTTCTTTTCTTTTCCTTTCCACCCTTTTAGGCTAAGCGTTATAGTAATAACTGTTTATTGTTTATGGTGGGGGGGGGGGGTTCAAGAATCTCGCCTTTTTGCAAGATTAAGTTTTCACATCGCATCGCAGGGCACAGCGCCTATTCTCAATAATAGGATATTTTTGTGGGTTTTTTTTTTTTGTTAATTTTCAATAGTCCAAATCTTTGTGTATTTAATTATTTCTTAGTTGAAGGGGTCCATATCAATGCGCAGATGCAATGGCAGAAGCACACGTTGTGTGGTGTGATGGTATACGCTCCAACTTCATACCCTTGCCTCTATTGCAGATTTACCTTTGATTCACTTTAATACCATTGCATGATCCAAGTTTAACAAAGCTTAATATTATAACATGACCTGGCCCAGCTTTGCAATGCTTCACTTAGATCCCATATTCCCTCTAACCTGTTTCAGCTTTACCAATGGGAGACGTCCCTTTGAACTGTGGCAGTGTGTTTGACTTCGGACAGTATATAGCTAAGATAATGCTGCGGCCAGCGAGGAATATTTTCAAGACTATCAAGCTCGCCACAGGCTACCATACGGTCTTTGAGTTTGCCAAGGCATTGGATAACCACTTTCCAGATATTACTTTTTACGATCCAGAGGTAAATGGACAGCAATGATCTATGTTGTTACTAAAAAAAAAAAAAAAAAAAAAAAAAAAAGATTTTTGTCTTTATTAACATAGCTTGTAAATGGGCATTCTTCACGGTTCATTATAATGAGATAACAATCGCTTCAAACTTTATTATTTAGACTTTGCAGCTCTTATGGCAATAATAATCTATGTGTTTGTGTGTGTCGTGCACTTCCAAAACTATTTTAGATTATATTACATAAAGCCAATGTTTGCCACGTTTCCCATTTCTACTGGTTCGCCTTACCAGATCCCACTGAGCGTGTACCGGAGCTTCGACTTTAAGGGATCCCAAGAGCTGGCATCCATGTTCGCTTACTACCAGACCATCAAGGAGCAGTGGCCTCACGCCGTGGCCTACGATTTCTGCACGGGATTTCTCAGCTTCAGGGACTGGGTCGAGGTGCAGGAACAGGTAGGAATCTCCATGGATGAGAAACTCGGTCCAATTTGTCTTTCTAGATTCTCAAGGAAGATCCCAGAAGGTGACGGATGCAAGACTTCATGCTCACCTACTGACCGCCAAGCGTGGTCTTCGACTTCAACAACAGGTACCAAAGCTTTAGAGACTGAGGTGTGCAGGTGGAAATAAAAACAGAGGGAAGACAGTAGTTTTGGTGTCAGATAGTAGGGTATATCGCGGATAGGACCCAAATCTAACGTTTAACATTTTTATATTGGCCAGATTTAGTCTTAGATTAGTTTATAGTTTTCCACCTCGTGCTTCTAAGTAAATGGGGACATGGTGAGATGACTTAAGCTGGGCTAATATTCGACAGGTGCACGGTTTTCTTACATGATTGGTCAAATTTATTTACCGGATATCGTCCCTTTACTGGTTGGGTCGATGCCAGTATAATGTGATCAGCTAAATTGTATGATCTTTATGGATACCTATACAACTTTTTAAAAAATACTAGAGCTTTGTTTTCTCTGACGCAAAAGATGCGGTTGTCAATAACGTGTGTCATTGTTGATTTATTATTTCTTGAGGTTTCTTGGGTCACTGTGGTTGTCAGTAACGTGTGTCAGTGTTGATTTATGATTAACTGAATCATTTGTGGTTTTCAATAACGTGTGTCTGTGTTTATTTGTGATTAACTGAGTCACCTGTGGTTGTCAATTACATGTGCCTGTATTGGTTAATGATTTCTCGACTCACTTGTGGTTGTCAATAAGATGTCTCTGTATTGGTTAACCAAAATTGCGGTTGCCCCTCTTTCTATCTACCTTACTACCACAATCGAACACTTGCTGTGATTTGCTTTCTTTTTTTCATCTTCCTCTGTCCTCCAACTGACAAGCAAGATTTTTTCGCGGCATTTCTGTGTCTAGTTCAAGTTGATCGCTGTCCATTCACAATTCTTTTTCCATATTTTGGTTCCCATGTGATCAGATCATGTACGGTTTCTATCTTGTCTCTATGGCCATGTCTAATGAATCTAAGATGCCTGTCCATTGTTCTAGTTGTGATGCTATGCAATCTTTCGCACAGGGTTTTGTTTGGAATCTTGTTCTGCCACGCGACACCTTTAACTACCCTGAGCAATTTTTTATCTGCGGCGTCTAGCTTCTCCTCTGCTGCCTTTGTCAAGGTTCATAATGTTGATCCATGTAGGTGAACTGTTCCACTGTATCTCTAAAACCTTATCTGCGGTTCTTCCTTGAATCCCCATCTCTAGATATCATCTAGTTCTGATAGTGCTGACGGGCCATTCCGATTCTCTCATCTATATCTTTTGAGCAGATATTTACACATGCTCTCAAATATTGGGCGGGGGGGGGGGCGTGGGTTCTTTTTGTGTTGAATTATATAGAGATATCTTTTAAAAATTATGTTCCAACGGCTAGGGGGGCGCGGTGGTCCAGGGGTAGAACATCGGCTTCCGACGCAAAAGGTCCCGAGTTCGAATCCTGGCTGTTGCGTTCCCTACTGGTTGGGTCGGTGTCAGTATAATGTGACCGGCTGAGACAGGAGTCATGGTATCCCAGCCCTATCTCGTGTGTGGCAGCACATAAAATTGTCAGACGTCCGTCTTGGGGTCCGTCCACAATATAGCCTATATAGTGCTACTGTTGGACGCTAAACCAACCCAACAAACAACAAAATCTCAAATATTGAAAATCCTCTTCTTAGTTTAGCACATCTCCACCTATCTTTGGGAATTCTTTCTCTGTCCTGATTGAAAAGCTTATTTATAAGATGTTATTGTGCAATCCTAATTGCCTTGCTCCTCGATCTATGCATGTTAGAATATTTGCGCTTGCTTTTCTGGGTCTGTTTTGATTTGCCTGAGTCACTCGTGGTTGTCAATAGCGTGTATCTACGTTGATTTGCCTGAGTCACTCGTGGTTGTCAATAATGTGTATTAACGTTGATTTGCTTGAGCCACTCGTGGTTGTCAATAATGTGTATTTACGTTGATTTGCCTGAGTCACTCGTGGTTGTCAATAGCGTGTATTTACGTTGATTTGCCTGAGTTACTCGTAGTTGTCAATAACGTGCATTTACGTTGATTTGCCTGAGTCGCTCGTGATTGTCAATAATATGTATTTACGTTGATTTGCCTGAGTCATTCGTGGTTGTCAATAATGTATGTTGATTTGTTTTTTCAGAACCTGATAGAGGCTATCACAGAACACACAGATCAGCTCATCCTATTCAATCCGGTATATTTCCTTGTTCATCTTTGTAATTGGAGATGCGATTAGGCATACACTTAAAATTATCATCGAAACAGTCTTTTAGTAGTGAAAACATGTTGTGGACAAAAGTAATTGTACAATTGAGATGGAATGATACATGCATGAAATCCATTATATACTGCCATATCATTGAAAGAGAAATATTATGTTATGTGGATTTTAGATACAATTAAATAGCAGTGTTAGACATATGTTGTGGGAATATAATTTTAGTACAGTATTAACTAATTAAGAATTTACATAAGATACATAGGTAGTTTTGCAATGGGAGAAATGGTTGTGAATACTAAATTATAACATATGTGATATAAAAGTTTGAGTTGTTTAAATTTTATTCAGATAAAATTTGTGAAATATACATATATGTGTGTGTGTGTATAATTTATTTTGCAATCAGCAGTTATCGGTAAGTCCTATTGTCTATGTAGAGCTGTCTCATAAATTCATTAACCTGTTCTTACTTGTACGAGATCGTTTTTATTAAAAACCCACAAGCTAACCGAGGGAAGTGGTGCTTGACTTTCCTTTGACAGACAAGCTGTCCCGCTACCCATATACAACAGTACTGATTAGGAGGAAAATTATTGCAGGCGTACTCTTATTCGCAAAACAATATCATATTTTAAATAGTTACATTTTGTGATAAGCTTTGAAGAAATTGAAAGCATGCAGGATTATAAAAGATAGAACTGAGTTTAATTTCTTTATATTGTAGTTACGATGTGAGTTCCAAGTCGATTAACTAGCAAAGTACTTCACGCAGATAACACTTATGTTCGAGAAATGGTGATATTTTGTTTAGAATCTCTACAAATTTAGCAAAAAGTACACGTTTTGAAATGTTCTAATAAAGAAATAGTAATGATTTACCTATTTTTTCCTCAAGGGGTAATGTATCTGTTTAGTAATATGACCTTAACATTCTAAATTTAAATATTAAAAAAAATGATTCTTCAAAGCTACCTTAAGCATTTTTCCTGCTATTATGTTGGAGTCCTAGTTGTGGCCGAAAAATATGGAATTTCGGATTTTCGACTAACTTTGCGATAGAAAAAAGATGAGACAATAATGAGATTGGTAAATACTTGATTGTTATTTGAAGATTATCACATATCGACAGCGCCACTCAGTGCTTTCCATAGGCTCATGTGGCGTGGTCGCCCCACTGCCCTTAGGGAGCGGAGGATTGTGTTATACTGCAGTAAATTCTAAGGCACTCCTCCACTCGCACTACTGTAGATCTAATCTTTTATTCTTATAAGTCAATTTTAACTCATTTATGCTCTTTAACATCAAACCGTTAACAATACTTAGTTTATCCCGGAAGATAACCTAAATCTAATCTAAGTTTATGATTTTGGCTTAAAAACAACAATTATATCCGTCTATTGGAAACGTATAATTTTAATTTTTTTTCCTCGTAAAAATTACTAGCTCTTATTAAATGTTGATTGCTAAAAGAGTTGAATACCCCATTTTTGCCCAACAATTTTTTGATAGAATTCTAGACTTGTCTTAGCATTTTTCACCGGTTTAGCAAAGCTCTTTAGGCCTAAGTGGCGATCAACACGGAGCGGGGAAATGAACGAGGAAGAGCCATAACTTGTAGGGCTATAGCAGGAAAAGTAAGCTATTATGAGACATTCCAAACTATAACCCTGATGAACGCTATTTCTTAACATTCTTGTCTGAACTAAACTGTACTCTGTATATATTTTTTAAATCTATCTGTGGCGCTTATAGTCTAGGCGCCACTTAGGTTTTCAAGTGCAGCAGCACGATATGCTCCCATACATTAATTTTGTTTGTATTACGTTGACATAATTATGTTTGAGATAGCTGTAAACGTTTAAGATGGCTGTAACCAGGTTTCTTTAGCTGTATCGTGGCATCATAATATGAGAATCTCTACGAGTCATTAAGTCTGTTTTGATAGAAAAAGAAAACAACCGTTGACATCAGGTATAGTTTTATTTGTTTTTAAATCAAGGCATACTTTTCTTTTTTTTCATAATGATGATGATAGATTAATATAATCTGAAGACGTTTCGAAATGAAATATTGTTCTGATTTCATTTCAGACACGGAAATACAAACATTTCGTGAACACAATTTTTCAATTCTTCAACGAGTCCCCAAAGCGCCGGTAAGTGAATGGCAGTCCGTCGCTATCGACGGTGGCTACCTGTGTTCGGTAAGGTCGAGCAGGCTCTCATGACTGTGAGCAGCAGATTGTGCATCGGTTATCACCAGTGGTAGCCTGGTACGTCGTTTCGGCGGTCGTGTGGTCCCCTGTACCCTGCTAGCAGCAATTTCTTTGACTACATTAGTGTTCATAGACTAGCTCTAGTTGCATAATCTTTGGTGGTGAAAAGTGAAACCCTCTTCTGGTTTAACTTTTCCAAGATATCAAGGCAAAAAACATATACGGCGGCGTGGCCCCAGAGAGGGATACTCCCATGCTATACGGTCCTTAAAAATCTTTCAAGCTGTTTAAAAGCAATGTTTGTAGCACATTTATTAGTTATTTTGGCGCTTCATAGCTACCAATCAACGCTTTAATTTGTTTTGTGTGCGCGCGCTTTTCTCCGATTTAGAAGTTAGGGTGTCATTGTTTAGGGGACCCATCTGTGAATGTACAAGCTAAGCTAAGACACATTTATTGATACAGCTTGTGGTGGAATGTGACATTCAATGTATTATCCTACTCCGAGCGCGTTTATTTTTTTACCGTGCAGTGACGCAATATAGTTGTTAAAGCAATTTAAATTAGTTTAATGTGTCTCCTCCGCTCAGCCTAGTTGCTGACGTTGACATTAAGAGACTAAAAGCTAACTCGCAGTGTCGTTGTTTGTTATTTGTTTTGTTGTTGTTGTTAATTTACTTTTTTTTTTTTTTTTTGTCTTTTTATAGTAACAAATATTCGCCAGTGGGATCTGAAGTCGATGATAAATCGAGGGTGAGATTGATTCGTTTTATTGTTTTTGTTTTTTGTGTTTTTTGTTGTAGATTTGGTTGTTGGTTTTGCAATTTGTTCTTGTTTGGTTGTTGTTATTTTTTTTTTCGAGTAAAAATTTCAACTTAAGTTAACCAATGCAATTGTTTGGACAAAAACGACTTCAACATGTTTGTTATGCTGTATACAAATTAAAATACCTCATAAGATTAAAATATATCGAAGTTTCGGATAAAAACAGTTTTTCTTTCTCCAGTAAACCCGCCGGTCTTCTCAATGTACACCTGCGTTCTTGACAACTGTTTTCGTATCGGAAACAATCGTTCCTCTACCGAGGCAAGCCTCACTTGTTTCACTAATTGAGCCCTCGTTATTCTTAAGGTTGGCAGTTCTGTAATGGGATCATTTTTTTTAGTCTTGGTTACCAACTGCGTTGTTCATGCTATGCCTCTACTCTTTTTCAGGTTTCCACACAAGGTATGTTTGTAAAAAATGAAAATTAATTTGTCCACTTAGTCTTTTGTTCTTTAGTAGACCTTTGACATAAGTAACCTTAATAATTGTTATAAAAGGTTGTTGTTGTTGTTTTTTTTACCTGCAAGTAAATTTATGCACAATATTAACTTCCATCCCGGCTTCCAATACACAATTATGTATAAACGTCATTTACATTAAAATGTTCTGTAGGCATGCCTCTGTGATTTAAATTGGCAGACCACGGCAGTTTTTTGTGTATACTTTAGGTACTTTACCAAAGTCTTTCTACTTATTTTGGTTTTCTTTGAATGAAAAAAACGTGAGTTCTCGTGTTAATACCACGTCTTGAGGTCGCTAATGGGTGTTGAGTAGAAATCTACTAGTGTCATATGTTGCATAATATAGCATTGTGGAAACTCTCAATCCGTAGTCGGCCTCACAAGTGCCAACCTTGGACAAGTGAAGAACCAAACCTCTTTCGCAGGTAATGCCCTCAAGTCAGACCTAGCTGGGTAACAGCCTTGGGCCTTCCATGGTAGGGCCGACACGCTTCTTTTTCTCCTTGATTTTTTGTTCTGTAAAGTTCTAGAGTTGTTGTTTACTTTTCTAACCAACACTCTTCTTTGCGCCGTTGATCTTTTTTTCTGATCACTGTAAGATTTTTTTTTACAATGCGCACTTTTACTATTATTTCCTTTCCTGGTTTCCATTATCACTTAAATAACATTACTAGTACTACATTGACATTTTGCGCCGATCGAGAGGAGATAATGCGTGAAAACGCAAAAAGTTGTGGGCACCTCGGGATTGGCATAATAATTATGATAGTGTACTGCTGCATCTCGCAGCAAAGTATAACATTACCCTATTCCTTTCATCTCGTCACTATTTCCTATTTCCGAGAATAAATCTAGGCTGAAAGGCAAGCATTGAACTTGCAATGGCATTGAATAAGGAAGTAGAACATCTCAGATATCTCTTGAGGAGGTTCCCGATAACCCGTTCCAGGAAGGCGTTTTTGGCTTGGAGTATCGCTTGGATCACTATGTCGATGCAAGAGGGACTATTTTTAAGGATTTTACGAGAAATAAGAATGATCTAAACACTTAAGTCAGCTGTGTTTTTTATCAAACCTCGTATGTTTCTAATCATAAACAATGAACTTGTTCGGACAACTATATTATTCGATAAACAAATATAAACATTCATTTTAACTGCTAAAAACGCCGCTGCTTATCATAAACCCTGAATGTTCGTTTGGTTTTTGTTCTTTTCTTTTTTGGTTGGGTTTTCTTTGTGTTGTTTTGTTTAGTTCTTTTTGGAGGTGAGGGGAAAAGATTGGGGTGCATGGGTGGGGTCATAGTTTTATTTGAGTCAACTCAAGAGGCTAAATATGTTTTGTACCATTAACCCTAAACCACTTCTATCAGTGACCCTAACCCTTTCACTTGCGTTTTTTTAGTTTTAACCTAACCCCTAAACTTGTTTGGGTTTTTTTGCACCAAACCTAGGCGCTAAACTTGTTTCTTTTTGCAGAAGAGAGTGCGGCTGTGGGCAGGTGTTCCGCAGTGACGTACGCTTCCCGAACAGAACCAATTAGCAAGACGCCCAGTAATGATGGTTTGTTATGTTTTTCTTCAGCCCACGTTTCTTTCTTTAGTTAAAATTCGACATGTGTCTTTCTAAAGCATTAGATCCAACTTTGGACATCTCTCCTTTCTTAAGTGGTGGTTCATAAGTTGGCACGTTTGTCTTTCTACACCAGTTTGGTTATCAGTCCTTTCTATAGTGGTAGATCCTAAGTTTTATTATATTTAAGCATCCAGCATAGAAGTGTATCATGAGTTCAATCCCAAGACATGCAATACACCAGTAGATCCTAAGTTTTTAACTAATTATGTCCTTCATGATTACTTAGTAATTATAATAATAATAATAATAATAATAATAATAATAATAATAATAATAATAATAATAATAATAGTAATAATAATAATAATATCGTTTATATAATAGACTTCGCCATATCCAATAAACCCAACTCGTGCTGCTTTTAATTAAATATGATTCAAAAGAGAATATGACATAGCACATAGATAATTGTAATATTGTACAAAACAGAAAACATTCATCCATACAAGAACTTGAATGTCATGTATAATTTAACTAGGCTATTGAACAACTGTGCTTTTAACAACCTTTTAAAGCTGGCTCCTGAATCAGTGTCACATTATTCTCGCGATACGCTATCTTCGGTGCAGCAGCACTGAAAGATCTCTGACCGTTGGTTTTTTGTTTTTTTTTTTGTTTTTTTTGTAAATTTAACAAAAAAATATGATTGAGTGGTTTCGTTGAAACATCTGTAACAGAGAGAGTGTATCTTAAATTCAATGCGTGGTATTACTGGCAACCAATGTAGATGCTTCAGAAGAGGTGTTATGTGGTACCGCTTTCTATTTTCTGTTATCTTTTTGAAGCACTATTTACGCATTGTGCAAAAAGCCCAAAGTCTTTATTTTGTTATTATTCAGGTGACGTTTGCTTGCAACCATCCAGTTTTCTACTTCATTAATACAAACTTCAAATGTGTCTTACTAGCCCAGGGAAATTAGAGGGTAGAACTGATTTATAAATCTGAGTATCATCTACATAATTATAATATTCTAAATCATAGGCACTTATAATTAACAGCGGTTTTGTGTATAATGTGAAAAAGTATAGCACCCAGCACAGACCTCTGGGAAACACCAAAATAATTTCAAGTCAAAACAAGGAGATGTTTTACCTTTAACAAATTAAAGCAGTCCGTGTGCTATCGCTGAGGTATGAGCCGAAGCACTTCTAAACAGTTCATATGAAACCATAGGAATTAAAATGTTTATCTAAAAGAATGTTGCTGTCGATAGTGTCAAAAGCTACTTTTAGATCTCAAAAAGCATGGAATGAAACATGTCCTTGAGCTGCAGCAAGTAGAAGATCTTTATACATTTTCAATAAAGCTGTCTCATTGATGTAATTTTTGTCTATAAGCAGATTGATTAGTAAGGCCGTTTCAGACAAATGTTTAACACTTGTTTAAAACAACTATGTCTAGAATTTTATTTCATTACGTGGAAGGTTAAAACTTTGATACAGGCATGTAGTTTTTTCAAATCGTTTGGACCGATGGTTGACATTTTTAACACTGGTTTGACGGTGGCATGTTTGAAATGTTTTGATACAGCGTTTGAGGCTCGAGAATTATTTACAATTTTAATCACAGAATCACATATCAAATTGTGTCATAAACAAGGATGTTGGTATAGTATCTGGATCAAATGATTTAGGAAAAGAGGACATTATTAACTCTTTCACTTCTTTTTCCGTTACCATTTTAGGTGTCAAAAGAAACTCCAAGTCTTGGTTCCTTCTCTGGTGAGAAATCAAGTTCTACTATCGTCAAGTGGTGATCTAATCTGGTCTATCTTGACTTGCAAAAATGCCATAAACTTATAAGGTAATTCAAGAGCTGAGCACGAAGTTGGAATGCTTTTTCCAAACATGGCATTTGTCGCTTTGGACGAGATGCACTTATTTATTTAATTTTTATAGTACAATTGCTTTGCTGACAATGTCAGGGGTTTAACTTTAGACTTACATCTAATGAAAATGTCTCTGTTAATTGCCAGTTTGCTAGCAAACCATTTTTTTTTTTTTGGAGAAGGGGGTGGGGGGGGGGCTTAGATGCTCTGCCTTAGCCTGCTTTTTTTCACCCAAAGAGCTAGCTGAATGACGGCAGGTTAAAGTTGTGTGTCTTATGTGGGGCATGGCGATCAAGAAGCTCTTTTGGTTTGCTGTTATGAGAAAATTATATCATCATTATTTATATTGGATGGCACAATTTGTAAAAGATCAGTATGAAAAGCATCTTCAACAAAGCACATATCTATACAAGCAATACGTTTTTTTTTTCATTCATGAAATTGAGAATGGATATTTCAAGAATGATAACATAATGATCCCAAAGGCATTATTTTATCTTCAACATTGGCATTTTTAACTGTATATTAGCTTATGAATTACATCAAAAGTCTAGAATTATGTCCTTTACTTGAGATAAATCATAATTTTTATACTGAGTCTTGCACATTTAAAAAAGAGAAAACGACAGCTTTATAGCTGCGAAGATCTTAGATTGATTTTTTTTAATTTTATGGATTTTTTACCATCACTCGATTCTCTACGTTAAGACAAGAACTGAATTACAATGAGGTTTTCTTATTAACTCATTTAGCTTGTTCTGAATCTCGTTCATTCTTTTTGGTTCCGGTAAAATGTTACGGTAAGGTGCAGGCCAGAACATGTTACTATTGCGGTCATGATGCTAACCGTCAGACTTTGACCAATTGTGAATAAGCATTACGTAAAGGGCTAGCAGAACGGTCAGATTTCCACTATTTTAATTAGCTTTTCAAAGTGTTTTTAGGCCATTATCTATCTCATGATGAAGTTAAAATCGAATTAAATTTTTCTTTATTAAAGAAAACAAAATAGTACACATGCACTACTTATCATTCTTTTTTTATTTAGCTGCATCACAACTCTAATGAGATGTGTGATTTGTTTACCCAGTGACGATACTACTTTTTCCTCAATGACCTCTGCGTGTCATACTGTGGGTTTTAATTTCAAAGCAACTGTCTTAACTTTTTGTTAAAATGCATTACTTGCAAGACATAGGGATATTGTAACTGTTAATAATATATTTCATGCTCAAGAGAGGAGAAACGTGTATAAAATCGAATGCGATTTTTTTTCTTCCAGCAGCGCTTTTTATGTCTGTCTCTTTTTTTTGTGTGTTCAATTTTTACAGACTCTGGGTTTAAGGTCTACTATGTTGCCATTGGGGAGGTCTATAGAGCGACGGTTTCCACCCCAACGTAATTCTTACGCCTCGCCTCATACACCTTCTTTTCTTCTCTATTTGCCTGTACCGGTATATGTATTAATATAACTGATGTCTGATTTTGGCTCTAGTGTTCTGGACATAGAGCTAACCATATACCACCCATGCCCTCTTTGATGTCATATTTATCAATAAATGTTTTAATTACACAATATATGTAGATTTTTGCTGATCGAATTAACTTGGTTTACACTAAGTCTTGAATTCCGCTAGTTAATTATTTGTATGGGTTTTAAAACGTGTTTCTTTTTAATCTATTATATTGTACTGAAAGAGGCTTGCTTCAAGCTGATTGTTTTTGTTTCTTGGGCCAATCTTCAAAATTAAGCTAAAAATTTCATTAAAAAGTAATTAGTTCTGAAATGGCAATCTGTTTATGTCAGTGTATACTTTGTGGGCATGTTGGTTTTTTTGTCATTTATAATTTGTTTATGTACGTTCGCATGTATCTGTGTGCCTTCACTATTTGTGTTTGTGTTGTTGTTGTTGTTATTGTTGTTGTTGTGTGTGTGTGTGTGTGTGCCTCTCTCTCTAGCTTTCTCTTCGTCTCAGTTTCTCTTTTATCTACCAAGTTCAAACACACACGGTGTCAAAAACATTTCCTTTGTAAATATTGACAAATGTTGTTTACAAATAAGCAATATGAACAATGTTCCTATTTTGTACATCAAAAAATGTTTTAATTCAAAAATATTAAACCAAGGCTCTCTCCTCGGTGTGTAAAAATTCTAAAAAAGGACAGCACAGCCTTGAAACAAAGCGACATAAATGTAAAACTTGTGTTTGCGCGGTATTAATGATATTTGAATATTTACAAAACGACATGTGAATACCACTTCATCTCAGTAAAAGCAGTTTGAACATTGATTTGCCTAAATCTAAAAAGGCTAATTTGGATGGAAATTACTTAAAACGTTCAGAGTTTGTATTAATGTTGATAAATATTGTAAGCCTACGACGTAAGTGAAACATTGAGTTCAAGATAATAGGGTGTGAAGCAAACATTAAACTCTTGGTTTCTTTACTGGTTTGTGAGCAATCAAAAACAAGGCGTATGTCGGTTCTTGGGAATAATTGAAAGGCAGATGCAAGACTTAATCAAGAGTAGAGATTCTAATCTATTGTAACCGATTTAATATAAATGAAAAAAAACTCAACTTTCTTAGATTTATGTGCCAAACTTCCCTCTATGAAGAGCTCACTGGCTTTGAACAAGGAATAACGAGACTATTAAAAACAACAGCAACGTGTTGCTTTGGTGATCCGGTATAAACAGCCTTGCAGCGAAGTTCTTGCAGTTGGTGGAACAGCTATCTTCAGTGCTGTAGGAAGGATTTCCGCTGTTCCTTCCTTTTCCATTTACTCGACTTACCGATATTTCAACATCCATCTGTAGAGGGAGACTCGTCACGTTTTCGTTTCCGGTGTTGAAATCTAGAGAAATGGCGTCGAGATCCCAGTCATGGCTTCCTAGATCGTCTGACAAACGAAAATGGAAAAACAAATAAAAGAGATGAACAAATGATGTAACAATGCGTACAGCTAAAACCTCAAAATTCGAATTCATTGAAGATAAACATAGGTTTCAACTGCAGATGTTCCCTCTTCGAGGTTGTATTATTGTGCATGTGATTTACATTTAAAATTGTAAACCTGTTTGTTAGATGTGTGTTCGTAGTTGATTCATCAAAATATAATGAAAACTAAACATTTTATGAAATGTTGGTTTAAAGCAGAAAATCGTTAGAGCAGTAAATTGATATATTCGTCTCTAAATAGCTTTTTCACATCATAATGAAGCATAACATCTTATAGAACTTGTTCTCCTCAACTAATCGATACTAATAAATATATAATGAAATATATGATGATTGGTTAATATTAGACTATTTCAGATTTTGTCAAAATGTGACGGAAATCCAATTTTTTGTCCCATGCGAATAAAATACGCAAAACAAGATATTTCGCTGTATTAAAACTCATTTTACAACAAGTCTTCGTTTGCTAGAGCTTTTAAAAAAATGAGTATAAAGTATAGCAACTTTCTAGTGCAGACATACAAAGTTGAAATCTTCCGAATTAAAAGTATGTCTTTGTGAGCGCGTGAAAAAAGCCCGCAGAATTTTTTTTTTTAATTACAACAACAAAAACGCCACTTTAAAAGAAGTTTTAGAATTTCTTAAGTTTCTTAAATTTTGACCGATTTAACTAATTGTTGTACTGAATGTACACAAAAAAAAATGTCTACACATGTAACAACACTTCATTTGCAAAGCATTTTGAATCTGGGTTTCGACTGCAATGATACACCATACCATCTACTCAACCGATTTGATCCCTTCGTACATTTTTTCTGTTCTCTGCATTGAAGAGCTAAGGGTTCTGAACAAGAATTTAAGCTTTCAAAATGTTGTAGATGACTGATTTGGGTCGAACCAAACACCTGCTTGGAAGGATATTTCAAGGTTAGGGAGAGGTATAACACTTTAGTTGGTGACTAGTTTAGTGTTCATTACATTAGGAAATCTAAAGGACGTTATCTCATCGCAGACTGCTATTGCATCACTTTTCTGGTTTGTTGATTACCTTAAGTCAGCAACTTAGCCGTATCGCGGAACGACCAAGGAATAACGTCTGACAAATGTATGTGCCCTCACATCGACACACTACGGGGATAATGACAACGGCCCAACCTGTAGGGGACAAAATCCAACAATTCGCAAAATTGCGGGATCGAACCAGGGCATACCAAAAGAGAAACGCTTAAAATAAATTAGCTCGCCGCTTTGTCGTTTAACCTGCGGTTGCCACAAAGCTCTTGTCTTGTTGAATGAATCTGTCGTCCTGCCTCTCTCTGATGTTACTCATGAAGCCAAGCTTGATGTAGCATGTTTGTTTCTCGGCATTGAGCTGCGTTTTACAGGACGTGGTGACCACCTGTGATGAAGGAAGAGAATAACAGATCAGTAGCCAAAGTAAACATGTACCATTGTTGTTGCCGCTGCTGCTACTACAACTAATGCTAGTTGCACTTGCTGCTGCTACTGCTACTACTACTACTGCTACTACTACTACTACTACTACTACTACTACTACTACTACTACTACTACTACTACTACTACTACTACTACTACTACTACTACTACTACTACTACTACTACTACTACTACTACAGTTAAGTTTTATTTTTAAACGTGGTATTACCAGCATCAATAGCTATGTTTATTAGGAAAAATTCTTTCGTGATTAAATAAAATATGTACCTCTCTTCTTGTCCAAGCCACTATTCCGTTCTTCTTTATTCTCACAATTCCAGGCAGCAGAGACTTTGTGGGCGAAACACTGGAGAGACATGATAACATTTCCTCGTTAATTTGGGTTTTAGGTAAAAACCAAATTAATTTCACCAATGCACTGTAACGATACCTGAACAACACTATAACATGCTGCATGAAGAAAAAGAAACTCCAAGATGCAATTAATTTGAGAGATACTGGAAATTTAACAGTTTTAAACAAAACAATCTTTAGAAAGATTTAGTCTGAAGCATACACCCTTTCATCACTTACCCTTCACTCCATTCTCTATTTGTCTCTTCCCAGAGCCTGTTTAAACACCTCCCACTCACTCCCTGGTGACCTGTTGAGAGGGACGAAGCCTGCGATCTACACTGACGTGTGTCGGTTATGATTTGGTTACCCTGATCTATGTCCCTACACGCCTCTCTCCTTATCTACCCTCTCTTCTGCTACTTGTTGATAAAGACGAGATCTGTATAATTATGTCCACACACTCTCAATTCGGATTTGGTGTTAATATGATTTGGTGAGCTCTGATTGGAGCTTTACGTTCCACCCCCTCATCACAGACCCCCTCTGTTACTTTGTGTGAAAGACGAAACAACAGAAATCTGCACGACTCCGTTTCACCTTACCCAATTCTGTTACTCTGTTAACAGTTGTTTAGAAAGGCCGGATCTGTGGTCCATCGCAGAGTAGAGAACGAAGCAGGCGTTATGCTAGAGTGACTCTGGCGTTCTTATCCCCTCGCTCAATCCATACCCTCACGAGGTGTGTTGTCCACACGGAACTAGTGTTTGTCATGAACTGGTAAACTCTGATGGGCGTCCATGGGCCCTCGCCCATCTCTTCTTACACCCTATTACACCCCACACTCCTTGTTTACATGTTGAGAAAGACTATTTGCGGAGCCCACAATGTACTGGTGCTAGACATGATTTGACGAACTATGATTTGGATCCACAAACATCCTCCCTTTCCCTCTCGCTCATACCCCTTCCTCTGGCGCTCTTAATACACAATACACCCTAACCCCACCCCCCACCCTCCCTTTCTACTGTGGTCGTGAGATTGGGAGTCCACACTAAGATGGTATTGGTAATGACCTGGCTCTGATATACGTCCACAAAGACTACACCTTTATTTGTCGCCAACCTCTCTCAACACGGAGATAATATGGGTTATGATCTGAAGTCCAATTCCTCTCCTCCTACAGCAACCTTCACTCTGTTACCTTTAGAGAAAAACAAGATCCCTTCAGACACCCTATACCTCCTCAAACCTAGTCACCTGTTGAGAAAGACCAGATCTGGAGTCCACACAGTGCTGGTATTGGTCATGATCTGATGAACTCTAATTGGGGCCCAGCTCAGCCGACTGTCAAACCACGTCTGGGGAGTAAAAGCGATGGGCAGAGGCAGGAGTAAGCCGCAGATATACCTGTGACCCGTAGTGAAGACATCACGCGGGGGCACACAAAACAATGACTCCCTAAATTCAAATACAGAGATGTGGCGGATGGGCAACACGGTGACCCAAGGAACAGAAATGGTTGTAACTCCAGGCGGGTCACACAAAAAACAAAAAATCTTAAATACTAAAAAATATGCTCGCATTTATATAATTATGTCGACTTTGGCTACATGACATCGACAGCAAATAAACGCCCAGTTGTAATGATTTTGCAATTTTCAAAATGAACACACAAAAATAATACATCCACACGTGCAATAGCCCAGTGCGACTAATTATCTTGGCCAATTGTGCATAGGACAACGTTTTTAACACTTAAATCAACTCCAATTTTCAGGCACAATTAGCCGGTCACATTATTAACCAGTAACTAGAAGTTCTGAGATGTATAAATTTAAGTGCATAGTTACTCAAGGTGTCCAAATACGAGGATCCTTCACGGCAAGATTAACATCTGACAATTTTATACGCTGTCACACATAAGACGTTACACTTCTGCCTCAGCCGTTCATGTCATAGGCTTTGCGGTGCTCACGGTCTTTACGGATAATATAAGCATAAGGTATGGTCGCTCATTACGTCCCTAAGTTTAGGACAGAGCATTGATTTTACTGTGGGTTCCTTCGTGGCAAGGCCTCTGACTTACTGACACCTGACCAGCGTACGAAATACGACAAATACATTTTGACCAATCGTAGACTCGATGCAGGTACTTAAAGATTGGGAGCAGCCCAATGCTTTACAACTTGAGCTAGTTTGCAAATTGAAATGCATTGTACAAATAACTGGTATAGAATTACGTGACATTGCACTATATCACGTGACGCTCACCATCTCGGTGCCTATAACCGTCTGCATCTCCTCCCCCGGCACGTCCAGGTAGTTTATCCGCTGCACAGTCATCTCAACCGTCACGTTAACATAACGTTGCGGGGGTCTCACCCAGCGGTTGTACTTGTGGAACTTAAGCTCGAACGTCTGCTCTGTCTCCTCTTCGTATTTGTCCGTAAGCCAGACATCTTCTGCACAGACAAGGCAAGGCAGACACAAGCTGGGCGGGCAGAAGAAACAAAAAAAAAAAACAGTTATGTGAAAAACTGTATTAAATACAGCTATTATAAATTGAATGCTCATCACGTTTTTATTGATTGTATTTACTTCATTCAGGAATCTCAAAAATGTGTATTATGAAGTGCTCTTTTCAAATTATTTGGATTTGTTGATGATGATGATGATGATGATGATGATGATGATGATGATGATGATGATGATGATGATGATGATGATGATGATGATGATGATGATGATGATGATGATGATGATGATGATGATGATGATGATGATGATGATGATGATGATGATGATGATGATGATGATGATGATGAGTGGTTAAACTGTTCCGTCTGGACTAAAAAGAAAAAGTTTATAGCTCGCTTTTAAATTTAATCAAAATGTGTGTTTTCTTCTGTTGTTGTTGTTGTTGTTGTTGTTGTTGTTACTGTTGTTGTTGTTGTTGTTGTTGTTGTTGTTGTTGTTGTTATTGTTGTTGTTGTTGTTGTTGTTGTTGTTGTTGTTATTGTTGTTGTTGTTGTTGTTGTTGTTGTTGTTGTTGTTGTTGTTGTTGTTGTTGTTTTGTGTGCTGTTTTTTTTTTGTTTGCTTGTTTGTTTTTGTTTTTGTTTTGTCTTGGGGTTTTTGCTATTGTTTTTTTGTTGTTGTTGTTGTGTTTTTTTTTCAATTTAATGACTTTGCCTGAACCTTCTCAATCTTCACCCTCCCGTTTTGTTTGTGGGTTGGTGAGAATGATAATTTAGTGAAACATTTCACAAAATGAAAGCTCATAGTGCTTTTGCTATCGGGAGCCAGCGTGGCGTGTGGTCACTTTGTTAAGGCGGCTGGACAATCTTCAAATAGTTTTTTTCAGGTGTTTAAAAAAGAAAGTCATCACATACTTAATTTCACACTCTAATATAATTATGCAGTGGACAATAGACCGGCCTATCATTTAAGGCTAAGCAGGAATTACTCCCTTTGCCCCACGGCTCGCAATACCTCAGGCATTTTGATTGCAATGTAACAACTTTGGAAGTGGCTATTCGTCCGGTCACAGGAGAGTTAGCCAAAAGGTTATTCCTCCGGTAACCGGACAAATAGCCGAAAGGCTATTCCTCCGGCAGTTTTGGGTTGAAATTGGTTTTGACAGCTGGCTCAGTTCGAGCCATAATCATGATGTGTTTAAAATTGTCGGCGATGAATTTAGATCTAGATCTAATGATAATGGCCCAGCCGCACCGCCTCAACCGATACCAGATCAACGATTAGTCTTATTCTAAACATTAATTATTTCCAAATATAATAAACATAGAACCCCTTGACCCTTGAAAGATGTATTCACTGCCAAGCATTAAAATTTAGAGGTGAAACTGAAGCGTTTTGTTGCTCAAATGGGGCCACAAAGTTGGATGAGGAAAAAGACCAAAATGTGAACAAATGTACATTTATGACACTGACAATGCAATGACAGGTTCACATGCTGGACAATTATCTACCACAGTCAGTTTTCACTCATGGTCAGTTGTATGTAGCTATGTCAAGAGTTACAAGCTATAATGGTTTACAATTTGCTTTGGCACCGCCAACTCTATGACTTTTACAAGCTACGCCAATAATGTTGTCTTCAAATCAGCATAAATATTTTAATGGTGAGTACAATATTTTCTGTTAACATAACATCAATGCCAAAATCGGTATTGATTTAAATTTTTAATCCCGCGATTTCGCAAGCCTTCATCTAGTTTTTAGATCAGATAAGGCTTTGAAAGAAGATTGTGTATAGTGGTATGATTGTCCGTCGGCTTGGAACGACAGGACATAATTATTCTAGTCATGACAGTGATAGAGCGTACTACAAAGATGCGGTTGCTTCCCAGAAGGGCTTTGGTGGTACAATCTTACACAACATGGAGCACAAGTATTTTTGGCCTATAAGGAAGATGCGGTCCATCTCGCTTTAGTAAGTTTCAAAGAGATTACCAAAGGGTGCGCAGTCCAGGTTCAATCAGACAACGTGGTGACAGTGTCATATCTAATGTTTATGGAGGTCCATGTTGCCAACTGACGGAGATGGCATTACATATATGGGGCTTTGAATTCAAAACAATATATTTTTAAGTGCAAAGTACTTGCAGGCAGTGCAGAACATTATAAGGAGATTGTCTCAGCAAGCTAAAATCGCCCTAGGGGTGGAAACTCCTTCCAAAACTCTCCCAATATCTAAAAAGAAAAACAGGAGATACAACTGTGTATACTGAGACCTCTAATCCTAGGGGTAGATGCTTCCAATCAGTGTTGGGCCGGAGAGAACAGTTTTATAAAACCTCCCCTACAGGGTATGTTGTCGGCGCTCTCATAGTCCCATGCATTATTTGAAGTGTGTGGGAAAAGGACTGCTTTTGTTCCATGTTATTTCTGAATTTGCTTTCCATTGAGCTAGATAATTGATAATTGATTGGTTGCTTGAATTATTGATTCATTGATTAGTTGGTTCATTCATTTATTTATTCATTCATTCATTAATTTATTTATTCATTCATTCCTTCATCATATGATTGCCGCAACAGCAAAACCATGCTATTACACCATTATTTTTTGTCTCTATTCAGAGTTGATTGGTTGACTCATTTTATTAATGATTTCCCCAACATCAAAGCCTTGATATCACATCGCTTATGTGGGTCGTGAGTTTTCCCTCTTTTTTGTATGCGTGTCGCTTTTGCACTGTTTTGTTGTTGTTTTATATTTTCCATCTAAAGCAACCCGCTGACTCATTGCATCATTTATCGATAAGCATAGATCGTTCAAAGGGGGCCTTATTGGACTTAACAATAAAAATAACGATTTTGATAGTAACGAGGCGAATCCCCGTCCTCCTCTCCTCCCCTTTTTTGTGGCTACATCCAGAGCATGGGGGCTGAATTGAATATTTTATAGCGTAAAGGGCGAAGTTCCGGGGTTGATTCATTCAATGGACTCTTGTCTCACTGCCTCTTGTCTCTTTCGCTCCCTGTCTTTCGCTCGTCATATCTCTCTCTCTCTCTCTCTCTCTCTCTCTCTCTCTCTCTCTCTCTCTCTCTCTCTCTCTCTCTCTCTCTCTCTCTCTCTCTCTCTCTCTCTCTCTCTCTCTCTCTCGCCCTCGCTATCTCTATCTATCTATATGTCTATCTATCTATCTATCTATAATTGTATGTCCATCTGTCCATCTATCTATATATATATATATGCTAGCTGGGATGCCCGGCTTCGCTCAGGTTTTGGGACACTGAACGGAAATAAAATGGTGTTTTTTTTTAGTTATACTAATAGAGATAAAGCTTGGGTTTTGAGACACTGTGCGCAACTAATTAATGGTAAAACATAAATGTAGAGATAGAAGTTTAAAGCCGAAAAAAAGCTAAACAAATTAAAATGTGATACAAATGGGAGCGCCATTTAAAAGGCCATGTCAATAGTCTTGATAACTCAGGCTAGAATATTTAATAGTATAGCCCTGGCACAGCCCCTCGCCCATTTGAACCTAGCCCGCCTTCACTTACGATTAGCTAATTGAGATTAACAAAACAGCAATGGCTGCTTGATCGACGAAACAATTTCAATTTCTAAAATCTAATTAATGCTTTATGGGTTATCGTGAAGAATAAACGAGCCAGCCTAAAACATACAGGAAATTCCAACGTACCAATATATCTAAACTTCAAGTTTGTACCTTGAGTAGTTATGGCGGAGAAGCCGATCATAATTTCACCAGTTCACAAATGTATAATAAAAAGAAAAGGCAAGGCGAATAGGTGTCGAGTAGAAGGTGCGGGTTTGATCCCCGTCCATGTCATCAGTCTAAAATGTGTCTTTGTCTGCTTGTCTTGTCTGTTGGTCTCAAGCTAGACCTAGGTTTGTGGCTGTCCCTTCTAACCTATTTTCACCTTACTCCCTCAGTCACTAGCATCATTATTTGGTCCCTAGGTCTAGCTCCGTCTGTTAAATCCTCTATAGTTGTTGGACTGTTTTTCTGTATCATACTACTACTACTACTACTACTTACTACTACTACTTACTACTTACTACTACTACTACTACTACTACTACTACTACTACTACTACTACTACTACTACTACTACTACTACTACTACTACTACTACTACTACTACTACTACTACTACTACTACTACTACTACTACTACTAAACTTTTAAACTCAAGATACCCAACCTACTGAAAGTACCCCGACTTTTCTTCCGATTGATCTATTAATTTAAGAAACGTTCCTGTTGTCTAACGTAACCAAGATAAGTCGCCTGACGAGAGCAGGCCCTAGCTCGAAACTCTAGAGTCGCGACAGGTATTTATAAATATAAACATGTAAATAGGGAAACAATGCAATTACGGGGAATATAAATAAACCAATGTGTGTGAATCCTAAGGGCGAAACTTTTACCTTTGTGACCAGTTGAGAGCAAGACTAATGCACACAGAAAGTTTGAAGCAATTGTTTCTCTTTATTACTGCTTTTTATGAGAATATTTTTCAATATACAATGTAGATATCTCATATGTGACAGTTTATTTGCACAAAAAGGTTGTTTAGAATGGTCATATATTTAAGCAATGTTAACTGTACCGTTTTTATCAAACTAGCATTCATTTGGTGTGTTTTCAATGTAGCCACCTAGCATTGCATAACAGTGTTTTATACTTTAGCCCAATTACATTTTTATTAAATTTTAATAATCATATTAAGATACACTTTGAGGTACAGTTTAGTGTCTTTCGTACTTTTTTACCTCGCACCTATGTAAGGTTCTCGCGAGAAGACATACATTGATTTTACGATGGCCGTTTGTGCACTATCGTAGTGTCTATGTGGTTGTCTACATTACAGTACACTGTAATGTACTCACTTGAAGATACATGTTAATGTACTCACGCAAAGATACAAAACACAGTCCAGACGGAATGCCGCTCTGTAAGGTCCATCTCCATCTCTTGCCACACGCAACTCGCAGTGACCTGATCCTGAGTGAGCCTCCTCTCCGAGAATTCCTGTACCGACTGGCTCAAGTTTCAGGATCTCCGTCACCAAACTCCAGGGATGCCACAGAGGTAGAACGATGTCTGGACGCTTCCACTAGCCTAGTGCCTGGTTATCTTCTGCAGACAGGAAAACATACGTTTTGTTTGGTTGGCTTCTTAACGTCTAACTTCAGCCACGGACGGGAGAACAGGCGAGTAGAGCTAGAAAGTACTAGAAAGCAGCGGTTACCTGGAACTAAAACGGTCGTTTTGTGATGGAGCAGACCGCACTTAACACCGCCCTGTCGCCTAACTAACTGCTAGAGTATCCTATCGGGTTCACCAGTTTGTTGATGGTGGCGTTCCGGCAAAGACTATTATTTTTTCCTAGTTCCTGTTCCATCCCGTCTCCTCGCCAGGTACGGGATGTGGGGTTTACCAACTGCTGAAAGTGAGTGGATGGGGTGGGTTTGTTTTTTTCCTTGTAATGTTTTAGAGAGAGAAAAGAGAAGGAGAAAAACTAAACACTAGTCAAGGGCAGAGAGAAATAGAGCGAGTGCGTCGAAGAGAGAGAGAGAGAGAGAGAGAGAGAGAGAGAGAGAGAGAGAGAGGGAGAGAGAGAGACAGACAGAGACAGAGACAGAGAGAAAGCGAGAGAAGAGCAAGAAAATTCGTAGAAAAAATGAGATATAGACCAGAAGGAAAAGGGAGAAAGACATAGACAAACTGGCAGGACTTAGAAAGACAAATAGACATACAGACATAGACCAACAAAGGCAGAGAGAGAGAGAGGGAGAGAAAAGAAAGAGAGAGAGAGAGAGAGAGAGAGAGAGAGTGAGAGAGAGAGAGGGTGAGTTTTGGTGTGATTGAATCAATTGCGTGTACTGGAAGCAATGAGAGAGTTTAATTTCTGTTCTATTTTTTTTTCAGGTAGGCCGGCAAAACACAGCCTGCTTTACTAGGTCTTTGCGTTTGTATCTTTCTTTTTGCTTCGGTTCTGAGATCTGTGACTCACACCGCTTAGATTCAGATTTAGCTCTTGGCTTCACCAGAAATCTCACCTGCCAACCCAGCCCACCGTTAAAGTGTAAGCATCTAGGCTTTTCCTTCTTTTTTTTTCTTTTTTTTTGGGTTGGGGGGGGGGGAGGACAACCGTCCTGCCTCACAGAATGAACGTGCCGTTAAGAGCACACCTGTAGCTCGTGCGTCAGGCCTCGGAAACAGAAGAGGAAATCTAATGAATTTAATGGGTTGTTTTGTGAGAATTGCATAAGCGATTTTGGATTGAATAGTTGGGTGAAGGGAATGGGGGTGGGGAGATAAGAGAGCAGTGTAGAGAGAGAGATGAGAGGCAGAGAGAGATTGAATCCGAGAGATGTAGAGAAAATGGGGAGAATGTAATGCCATCAGAATCCGTTATAAAACAGGGAGATGAGAGAACGGAGGACAGAAAATAAACCTTGAGAGAGAGGGTGTATATGAACTAGAGAGATACAGTGGTCGGCAGGCAGATAGACAGATAGACAGAAAAAATTGACAGACAAAGACAGAGAGCAATACAAAGGAGCATGGCATAAAAATAGCAAAAAGGGTGAGTGGAAGGGTCAAGAGAGAGAGAGAGAGAGAGAGAGAGAGAGAGAGAGAGAGAGGGTGGGGAGAAAAAGATAAGAGAGATGTGACAGTATAGAGAAATGCAACAGTATGGATGGGAATGGGCGAGATTATTAGAAACGAGATAAACCTAAAAGTCGTGAGAGGGTTTCTGTTCGCAAACTCCTATCTAGAAATAAAAATACATCAGTGAAAAATTAACGAATAGGGGAGTAGGGGGGGGGGGGGGCATATATAGATAGATAGATAGACCGATGGTAAGAAGGAAAGGGGTACATTAAATTGTTTCTTGGCCATGTATTTTGGAATTCTTCAGCTCTGCAGCTTGATCTTTTATTTTTTGGTGTTTTTGTTGGTTGGTTGTTTTTTTTTTGTTTGTTTGTTTTTTTTGTTGCTTGTTGTTGCTGTTTTGTTTATCAACAGGGTAGGGTGTGACAAACGAGATGCCATACTTCAGTGGTAGTAATTTTAACGGTACCACAAGCTTAGACCCCGGCCCAAGGGTGACTTTAAATAGAAAGACAACTATAAGGTACATGACTAAGCTCCCATCTCCTACTGGTGGGATCGGTGTCAATATAATGTGACTGGCTAAGACAGAGTCATGGTGTTTCAGCACTGTCTCTGTGTGGCTGCCCGTAAGCTTGTTAGACGTTAGTCTTGAGGCCCGTCCTCAATGTAGCCTATAGCTCGCTGTCCTTCCTACGCTATAACTGATATGGTAGAAGGGTAGCCTTGATATCGACTGTCTCTTTGAAGGAGCCAAGCTTTCTTTGGACTCTAAGGACGCCTAGTTCCCAATGCACTCTTCACTCCCAATGGAGTAACCTACGTGGTGACGGGTGCTAAGACTAGCGTCTGGCTATATTATGTGTGGCGACAAATATGCAAAGACTCCTGTCTTGGCCTGTTATTTGTAATAGAAAACATCGACTCAACCAGTAAAGGAAGAACTTCAAGATTGCCCAATCGTGGGATCAAACGGGGTGCCTCGAGCCTTATCAGTTAAACCAGAGCGCATGTCTTCCAAGCAAGGTATATCACTATTGGTGAAATCACATTCCTTATTGGAGGAGTGTTTTGGTGCTGCCCATTGTTGACACAGAATTGGCTGCCTTGGCTAATGGGGCAAAAAGCAACAAGCGGCCAAGCGGCACTGAGTTGCCCAGATGGCATAAATTATATCTTTTTTTATGTTAAAAAAACACAAAAACAATCCAAAGCTTAGTGAATATTATGCTCTTTTCCACCCGCTTTCCTACCTGTGGCTCTATAGCCTCTTCATTATACTGAGGCCCGTGCTATCTCTAGCATGATCAACAACCACCAGGTACAGAAGGTTGTGCGATCTACACGACCACAACGGTTGACACAATCAAGCAATCACGCCCTTAAGACATAGGTTTTCTGAGCACGTATTGGCTCTGTAAGTCTAAAATCTAATGAAGATTCTCTTACCTAACGTCTTCGTTTTCGATATGGGCCCCTTGTCGCAATGCCTCTACGGTTGCAGTACTGGGACCAAGCCGGCACCTGGTGCAGGTAACACCGCATAGCTCTATACCGCTGACAAACTCACGGGTCAGGGAACTGTGCAATTTTAGCCTAATGCGTCCTATATCATACGCTTTTTTGGCGTAAGTTTCGCTCCGCATTATCTCGTCCTTTCAAGCTGTGATGGATAACTCCAATTCTTGCCGGCTTTTTTCCTCTTTTGATTTTCATGCTACAAAATAGTATATCGTGAGAGTTCTAGACTAATCAGAAGTGCTTCTACTGGTGCTGATCAGGCGCGTTCTGTCTCTGTTCGTTTGTCTCTCTCTCTCTCACTCACTCTATTTCTCTCTTTCTTTCTCTCTCTCTTTCTATCTATCTATCTGTCTATCTATCTATCTATCTATCTATCTATCTATCTATCTATCTATCTATCTATCTATCTATCTATCTATCTATCTATCTATCTATTTATCTATCTACCTATCTATTTATCTATCCATCGATGGATCTTATCCTTCCGCACTTCTCTCCACCTATTGCTTATCTCTAAAGCTCTCTCCCTCTCTCTCCCTCTCTATTCCTCTCTCTCTCTCTTTCTCTCTCTCTCTCTCTCTCTCTCTCTCTCTCTCTCTCGCTCTCTCTCTATCTGTATAAATCGTTTACATCATCTTTGCTTTCGTCCTATCATTTTCTTCACGTTCTTTTAGTCGCCTAATGGTTCCCTCTATATTTCCCTAAGTTACTAAGAGTCCACAATAACAGATTCTTTTGTCTAGAGATACATGTTAATCCCATTCCGACTTCAATAGAAATGAACTTCATCATTTATATAAAACTCCATTCTCTAATTGTGGGCCCCTTCGAGATATGAAAAAACAACTTATTGTCAAACCCAAAAACTTATCAATCCTCAAAAATGCCTTAAAATTTAGCCACTGTTGGGTGAAGTATCTATTGGTCATAGGAAAGACTAAAGTTTCAGGAGTTTCTTGAGATTGACTAGTTTCCGGGTTAAAAAGTAACAAATAATTATAAGCAATACATAATGTATGCACTAGTAAGGAGCGCTGATAGCTTATTGGGTTAAAACTCATAACTAACGAGCAGGGGGTTCACGGTTCGAATTTAATTTCGGCTGGTCTTCAGTCTCCCTTCACAATTTTTGGGTAAACCTAGAGGACTAAAGAATAAAATGTTAACAAACGTTATGTGTTATGGTTAGAAACGTTGTTGGGCGGCAAAAGGGTGTGTGAGGGGAAACGTCTTAGCAAGTACACTGAGTCATTGGCAGATCTGAGCTAAACGGTTGCGGAAAGATGGGGGAAAGCTACCTCATTAGTTGTGGCATCACACAGATGTCGGGTTGATTCAATAGGTATCCCACATAACGACAAGTCCGCATAATGGATACACATCGGTGCTAGGACTCTGTACTGACGAGTGATGGATCCGGGGTTCTTATGTCAGGAGAAACTCATCTTTTAGATTTAGAACCAATAAAATATAGACCTGTCCAAATCTTTGCTGATGCCTAGACATCTATGCAGCTACGTTTGTGTGTGCTCTATGAGGCCTGGAAACACGATTGTACAACACTGTGACCAAGCAGAAACACCATTGTAACAAAGTTTAATCTTATTTTATCTTATCCTATTCGTTATCTTAAAATTCCCTAGAAGAATGTAGCAAGTGTATGGCTTGGGTGTAGCCCCTAAAGTCTAGCAAGCGCCACCAGCATGGCTAAGTCGATAGATTGATTGTCCTTTACGCAATACACATCCCCCACAAAAATTCGAATAATAAAATCCGAAACCGTGTTTGGAGAGAAGCGCACAGTCACCTTGTTATAGCTCTAGATACATAAAATTATCATTTATCTAACATTGTTCCCCCGGGCAATATTTTCCGCCAACCCACATAACAATTTTATTTGGTTCAGTTCTTTCCCCAAATCTTTAGAAAACAGGTTGGTAGAGAGATTTAGTTGAAAAGGAATTAGATTTAGACGCCGGCATACTATGTACTCAGATATCACCCACTTCCTCCTTGTTCATACCTATTCATTCTCATTGCATAAGGAGAGCTTGAATTTTTGGT
Source organism: Elysia chlorotica (assembly GCA_003991915.1). NCBI lineage: Eukaryota > Metazoa > Mollusca > Gastropoda > Plakobranchidae > Elysia > Elysia chlorotica. The sequence continues at coordinate 250,693 of RQTK01000515.1, forward strand.
ATTTTTCCACAGTGGTTAGAGGTAGGTTTTTTCAGTGAAAATGAATATTACGCTTTGTGGAATCAGATTTATCGTGTAGATAAATCAGCAGAAGTAATAAATAAAAATTGCAAAAGTAACTCTATTAAATTTACAGTACGAAAAAATCTATTCTCCCGGCTTTAACTACACACCAAGCTTGGTTTGTTGTTTTGTTTTTGGTTTTGTTTTGTTGTTGTTGTTTTTTATTTAGCTCTGTAGAAAAAAGCGTGGAATCAGCAACTGACAATTAGAATTAAAAGAAAAAGGTAGAAGGATAGAATGTGACGAAATTAGACAAATATAATTTCTACAGATTGAGACTACCAATACCCTAACACTTGCACCAGCTCGCACGTCAGGATTTTACTTCTCTGCCAATCCACAATTTAATCGGCTCAAATCATTGGAAAAAAAGCTTTTTACCATTATTAGTAAAACCACTTCCATGCAATTTAACTAGGGTATTGCAGCAGTTAAAACAGTTCCTTGCAAATCATTTACCGTACTGAAAACTATGTTCCCTGTGTTTTGTTTTCCGCTGATCCACATTTCAATCGATTCAGCTTTTGGCTCAGATGTTTGTAAAACCCTCACAGCTTGATGGGTGGGGCTTTCTCCTCTAAGTGCTTGTGGAGAGAGCGCGCGGGTTCGATGTCCGGTTTATGCAAGAGTTCTAGTCCCCAAGTAACCCTCTTGAATCCCTCAGAGTCCTGGTAGGCGATATAGCTCAGTGTGTAGAGCGCGCGACTTCTATAATTATAAGTGCCAGGTGCGAATTATAGTTCCCTTTTTGTTGGGTAGGTGTCAGTATAATGAGACCGACTGAGACATAGAAACTGGTATCCCACATTGGTCTCTGTGTATCAGCACGTGAAACCTCTCAAAACTCTGAAACCTTTGTTGGCTGCGCAGTTTTCTATTCACCATGTGAAAGTGGCTCACGTTGTTTTTCGTTTGTTTGTTTTCCTTTCATTTATTTTATTATGTTTCTTTTATAGTTACCCACTTCACATCTCACTTTCCGGGAAACTTCAGGGATGTTGATGATGATGTTGTTATTGTTGTTGATGTTGTTGTTGTTGTTGTTGTTGTTGTTGTTGTTGTTGTTGTTGTTGTTGTTGTTGTTGTTGTGTTTGTTGTTGAGGATGGTGATGATGATGATGATGATGATGATGATGATGATGATGATGATGATGATGATGATGATGATGATGATGATGATAATGATGGCTATCCACTGACGTTTTGGCTGTTACTGATCTGCCCAGTTTTATTTAGAGATATCTGCGAATTAGTTAAAGCTTTGTTCCGTTGAGGGTGTAATCTTTGTTTGGATTCAAAGAGAGAAAAGAAGAGAATTTAGATACTGGTAGCAGAAGAGCAGATATATATATATACTCGACTCTTCACGAAATTCATACATAAAATCTTGGCGCAATGCCTACACTTGTGGAAAAACAAAGAATCGGCGGGATACCGAGCTAGTTGGCACATATTGATTGTACAATGCAAATTACAAACTATTGAGGATGAACGTTCCTTTCTCCCGTCATGGACGTTAAATTACCATGTCATAGGAATTACATTATTCTATGACAAAGCGCAGTATCTCTACTTTAGAAAAAATGTTTTCTTAACAGTGAAATTATCAGATTGTTTTGTTTGTACAATTGGGGGGGGGGGGGGGGGGGGGGGGA
>RQTK01000515.1:259180-273678 GCA_003991915.1 Elysia chlorotica
TATTATTATTATTATTATTATTATTATTATTATTATTATTATTATTATTATTATTATTATTATGTTGTTGTTGTTTTTCTTGTTGCTGTTGTTGTTGTTGTTGTTGTTGTTGTTGTTGTTGTTCTTGTTGTTGTTGTATTAAAACATTAAGCAAGTCAATAATCGTGAAGTTGAAATTATCACGAACTTAGCAGACAAAGGTGCACTCGTTAAATGTTTTTGGCTTGTGTCCTTCTACGTTGTGCGGTTGCTTGATTGTTTGGCTGGTTGACTTGTTGGTTGAATGGTTGGTTGGTTTTTTACTTCCAACGTAAAATAAACAGCTGCAGCTAGGCAATGTTGTGGAAGGGTTACAAGACTAGCATCCAACGTTTTACGTTCTCCCACAAAGAAACAGTTTTGATACCGACTAAATCTGTAGGGACCGAAAACTTTTCAGCCCGCTCGCATAATCGGAGACGTAATGCACACGCTGACATTCGAACCCTTGAATCCCTGATCGCCACTCGAGAGCACTGGATGATTGGGCCTAGTCCGAGGATACCAAGAATCACAACAGTGAGCCGAGTGGGCCATACACTGCCCCTCGCGGTAAATTTGAACTAGCCTACACAGAACACACAGTGCTGTCTCGCCATTGTTGTCAGAAGTTTTTGGCTCTCATTGTTTTCATCCGATGTCTTTATTATCTACGCTACGCATTTTATATGATAGATATGGATATTCACTAATGATTAGATCTACGTTTAGTCTTTTTTTTGCGCTGTGGTTTCGCTGAAACAAAATTAATGTGAGGGTATCCAGGAGCATCGTTTAAATTATAGAATCCAGCGTACTACAAATTAAATCCATATTTATAAAATCTAAACTAGTGTATATTCAATTCTCAAAAACCTCTAGATATTGGTGTAGAATCGAGATCTTGATGGTGAATCTTAGTGTTCTATAGGTCCTAGATTCTTAAGGTCTTGATCACTGACTAGATCTATATCTAAATCTAGATTAGGCCAATGCTTAAAATTTATAAATGTTGATATAATCTAGTGAAAATGTATCTAGAAAAGGTAGGACAATAAACTCCCCCTCTCTGTGTGCCACCTATACAGTTAACTTCGTTTGTTCTTGCACCGCTCTTTGTGTCTTCCCCCCTCTCTCTCTCACTCTCACTTTCTATGTATCCATCAACATGATATTAAGTTGTGCATGTCTCTTTTATGTATGAAGTAATCAATGTTTTGTATGTCTGTCTGTCTTTCTCTAACTCTCTCTCTCTCTCTCTCTCTCTCTCTCTCTCTCTCTCTCTCTTTCTATCTGTGTGACCAATTTTACTTCTATTTTTATCTTTTGCATGATCGTGAAGTAAGCAACACCCCCACCTCTCTCTGTCTCTCTCTCTCTCTCTCTCTCTCTCTCTCTCTCTCTCTCTCTCTCTCTCTCTCTCTCTCTCTCCCTCTCTCTCTCTCTCTTTCTCTCTCTTTCTATCTATCATTTTTATTAATTTTTACGTTTTCCATGGTGGTGAAGTAAACAATGTTTCAGATAACCTCGGCCTAGTCACATAATTATGTCAACACCGCCTGTCTTCGTATAGGAGACGTTAAACACGGAGCGAGGGAGATAATCATAATCCACTAGATTTCTAATCCATTTGATAACGAAACTAAGCAGTAGCAGACACTGCCACTTCTGCCAGAGTAGCCAGACAGATAACTGATTTGAGCTGAGACAAGATAGCTCCGCTCGACATCCTTGTCTAGAGAATTGACGAAGTAGATCTAGATTTAGGCTGGATCTAATCTTGTATTGAATCGATACCATGAGTGAGTAGATTTTTCGGAGTGTAGATACGCAGTTTAGATCTAGATCTAGATCTAGTGTTTCTGCTTCGTCCTAATTTTGCCATAATAATAGCCTACGCACTAGATCTAGAAATCCAGAGAAGACAGATACTGGAAAAAGCAACACTCTTCAGTCAAATTTGAATATGTACTTACAATACACATTTGAAAGGGGATATCATGCTCTCATTTGATGCAGAACCCAAATATAGGGGTCCAGAATGAGTTACTATCATTATAACACAATAAAGTTTTTGATTGAGAAAATTGTGTTACTTTCCAGCAACAAACATGTTCGCGTCCTTTGTAAACAATGCACTAAGAACAAGACAAGACAGATTCTTGAGGACCCTACACATTCTCTCCATGACATATTCAACAGTAGACTTTCACACAGTGGAGGGATGCCACGGGCTAGAACCAACATGCAAAAATTCTTTTTTGCCTAGATCTGTGTCTTTAAAGAATGAACATTTTATTAGAAAATGATTATTTACAACATAGAAACACTTTAACGCAGTTCCTAATTGTGCTTGACTAGAAAAATTAACTTTGGATGTTTATATTTCCTCATTCATTTTTGTATATATGTGTATAAATATTTACAATTTATAACGTTTACACAACATCAAGTTTTTCTTATAAATACTCAAGCTTTGATATTGTGATATATATTATGATTTATACACAGTAATCCCCACTTTAAACGACATCTTGAACTGTTTCTCTCTATTTGCACACTATAATTTATTTAGGAAATAACATGAGCCTTTCAGATAACCCTGCTAATAACGAGAAGTTTTATCTATCGCTGTGCCGTCCCGTCTCCGAGGTGGGCTGTCATTCGGCGCCATCTTTCACGGTCCAAGGCTGCTTCACAGGCTACACTCAGTCGTAACTGGGATGTCTCCTGTATGGTGGCAAGCCACGACTGCCTCTTCCTTCCTCTACCACGCTTCCCTTCAACCTTGCCTTCCACAACTCTTTTCTGGATGCTGCAGTGTCTTCTTCTATGGCCATAGTATGCCAGTTTTCTTTTTTGGATTAATTGCAACAGTTCTAGTTGCCGAAGCCGAACGAGAAGTTAGACTTAGAGAATAAATCCATTTCCAACATAGAATGAAAAATAATTCAGAATGGTGCCAAAAAGTACAATATCATTCTGGCACCTAAAACGTGTACACATGTCCCAGTCCAGTCCCTCTCCCCACACCTACCCCTTGCCTTCTCTAACAAAAGTGACAACATCACACTTCCCCTACAGGTATCTAACTCTCGTTCTGTTATATCAAAGTAAACAAAGCTGCATAGTGCAATGCTAGACGGTGGAACAGCCAGGCCCATCTCTTGTACTGTTTTATAATTGCTACAGATAGATGGATCTTTGTTATTGAATAATACTGTTAAGTTTTATCCCATCGGACTACTGAGGAACAGACGGCACAAGGTTCAAACCTTTGCTGTCGCCGTTCTTTATCAGCCACAGAGATTAATTCACTAGATCTACTTCATGGCAGCTAGGCACCCTCTGCCCCCCTCCCCCCTCTTTCTTCTCTCATCTCTCTCCACTTAGTACCTCTTCAAGTTGGTTCAAATTTGTTTAGTTTTAATTTTAGTTTCTGATAGTTGAAAGCTGCTGAAAAAATGTTCATTCATTTTACACTATAGTGCCTACTTTTTGAACCAAACTTCAATTGCAATTCCTTATGTACCTGTACCTTTTTTTTACTATTACAGATGCCTATACAGCCCTGCAAGAGCTTAGGCAAACCAGAAACACAAGATTCCACCATGCAGCATTGTGTGACACGGTAAGACAAAGACAAAATGTCTGTTGAAAAGCGTATTTCCAAAGCCATCAGTGGATATTTGTTATATATAATATATATATATATATATATATATTGCTTTACAATAATAATAAAAATTCATGACATATTATATAATTATGCATTTTTTTTAATAACAATTATAAAAGATTTTGCACACAGTTATGAATTTTATATTATAGGCTGAATTAAAATACTAGTATTAGTATTGCTAAAACGTATCACCAAGAACTAATATAATGGGAAGACACCCATCGGCCATGTAGAAATTTCAGAATCTGCTAGAGGGAACGTTTTTAGCTATGGTGAAAACAGGCCTTTGCTAAAGAATTACCACAATTAGATCTAGAGTAAAAAGATGAAGAGAACCGATAGGAGGGAGAGAGAGGGAGTGGGCGGGAAAAATAATAGATATTTTAAACCAATGTTTCTCGCATAATTCGATAGATCAATGTATGTTTTTTTTTAGTTGATATTATCCTTTTTTGCTGTGGCCCTTGGACAATAGTTAAGAAATCCATCAAGGTAAGACATTCATTACTGTTTAATTAGATGTATAATCCAATGAATTGTCAAGTTTCTTGGCCTAGATCTAGATAGTGAAGTAGAATTTTTTTTTTAATTAAGAATGGTAATAGACAGCAGTACAGCATTTCAATAGAATCATCACCATAAACATCAAAGATACCTTAAGCAGAGCAATTTTTTCAATTGCTTAGCCATAGATCATTCATTAATTTGTATGATGTCAAGGTCTTAAGGTTAAGTATCATTTTTACAGTCTTTTCAATTTGTTAATCAATAATTGTAATTGCAACACAGGTCTCCTATCGTGCATCTCTGGAGTGTATATTACTTTTTTGATTGTTTATCACATGCCCCTGGCCATCTCTGATCATACTTCCATTACAACACTATATGTTTATAAGAATTTTTAAAACTTGTTCTTGACAGTCAAAGAAAAAAATAAGAATTAAAAGATTTAGATGAGTTGTGATTATACAATCAGTACTATTCTACACAGAAAATCAACTGGCTCTCCTCACTTAATGGAACAATTTCTCGAGGTCTCTTTAACAAAATCTGTACGTTTAGATTTCAACCATGGTTTTCTGTTTCTTTTGCTTCCAGTTTGGCAATAAAAAAATTAGATCTAGATCTAATCCAGTTATATAGATAGATTTATGGGACCCATATTATAGATCTATGAACTAGATCTAATCCATTCTACGAGGTGCGACCAAATAGGTTATTTTAATGGCAACACGGCGGAACTTGAATGTTACTGAGGAGAGGAAACTGGGGGCAGGAAGGCGCACATGACGCTGTGATGCGCTAGGCTATGCCTAGCAGACTTATTTGACAATTTTACAAAACAATGTTACATAGATGAGAGCATCTATATGTGTGTTATAATCACATTTTAAAGACGGAACTTCAAAACATTGTTACAGATAGATCAAGCAGTTGATCGAAGCGGGTAAACGGGTGATTTTCATTTATAATAATACTAATAATAATAATAATAATAATAATAATAATAATAATAATAATAATAATAATAATAATAATAATATAATAATAATAATGATGATAATAATAATAATAGTAATAATAATAATAATGATAATAGTAGTAACAATAATAATAATGATAATAGTAAAATAATAATAGTATTAGTAATATAAAGTTGTTGTTTTTTAAAGTTTAATATTATATATAAATGGAGGTTTATGTACATGTATGTATTTTTGGTGACTGATGCATTGTTTTATGTTATGATCTACATTTATCTCATCATATTTTTTAACAGAATTTTCAATTGTAAATCATTAAGTTGAGCTAGTCCAATCTCGTGGAGCTGACGTAAATTAATTAAAATTTTCAAGACCAATTTTTATATCTGTTCAGTCAATAGCGGTATAGATGTGTAACAGTTTACAGTGCGTTTTCATTTTACTGTAGCCATTCATGTGTTATATGTCAGTCCTCAGTCCTAAAATGGCAGTGGAATCTAAAGTCCAGATCATATACATGGCTGTCCCATTTTGGATTTTCTCTTTTTGATTTAAGTATAATGAGGATTAGATGAAGTCAACATTTTAAATTTTTTTTGTATCATTATTATTGTTAGGGTACAGTAGTCACAAAAAATAATTTTTCAAGTTACCCCCATTGCTAGATTACTCCCTTGCCAAAGATCGTTACTGTATTACTGATATTGGCTAGAACAACTGCAGTCCTCTAATAAAAGGGTCTTTTGAAACAGTGACAGAAATATAGACTTTCAAACTTTGAAATTTAATTTTCTCAAAACGTATAATCTGTAACCACTGTCCTTTTCCCCCTGATTTCTTCTAGTACCATCGTCATTTTTATTATTCTTGTTATTAATTTTTGTTGTATGAATGTTTTTGTTTTTTTATTATTTATTTTTTTTTTATAATTATTATAATCATAACCAGGTGAGAGAGCAGCTTGACGAGATAGTCGCCTTGCAGAAACAGAAGGCTGGGCTGGAGCAGAGACTTGGGACACTCACATCTGGTCAGACTGTAGACGAGCTGAATTGCTGGGACGACCCAGATCTTTCAGAGCAAAGCAAAATTCTTCGAGACTTGAGAGAGAAACTGGCTGCTTACAGGCTCATAGGTTCTGTTTTGTGCAATTTAACCGTTATACTTTTGTCGCCGCTCAATGTTGATCCTTCAGAGCAAAACAGAATTTTCAGCTGTTCCACTTTCATAGCTGCCAACTAGTATGTATTTGGGCTTCTTGGTATGCCTGTTTGTCTGGATCTTAAAAATATGCAATTGGCAGTAACTAGTAACTAGTTAAAATACATGCATAGTTGACAGCTCATTGCTTGTAGCCATTTTTGCCACCCTGCCTGATCATCATCATCATCATTAATCGCCTTTCTCCGTTCAGGATGCCTCGACAGCTTCTTGTATTTTAGTTGTAAGTTGTTTCCATTTTTATCTGTCTTGTGCTGTTGAACGAAATTCATCTAAATGTAACTTATTTTTAAGTTGAAGTGTGTCTGTTTGCAGGCGAGATAAGTCCTTGTTCAGTGTAATTGGCATTGTTGTGATGGGCCTGCCTAGAAAACGTTTGCCTTCTTTTTTGAAATATGTATCCATAGCTTTGTTTGCAGGAATTTCGTTGCTTCTTCTAAGGATATGCCCGAATAGACACCATCTGATTTCAAGAGCTTGGGTAGATATGGGCTTCTCTTCACATATTCTGTACAGTGAATTGCTTGTAACTTTTACCAAGTATTTTATGCCCAGCACTTTTCTCAGTTGTTTTCTGTGAAAAGCATCAAGTTTTTCCTCTTCTACTCTAGTGAGGGCCCAGGTGCCGCAGTTATATGTTAGTATCGATTTTACGAGGGCCTTATAAAGTTTAATTTTTGTGTTCTTTTCATTTTGTCTCCTGCTATCTATACGTTCATTAGCTTGACAAGTCAAGTTCAGCCAAGTCTTTTTTTTTTTTTTTTTTTTTTTTTTTTTTTTTTCAATTTTGTTAAAGAAGTCCGGTTTTATGTTTTCCTACTAAGATCTATCGTCACTCTTTCCAAAAAATACAGTTGATATTGACAACATGCTTCCACTTCCAGCGATTTGTCTATACTGTGGCTTTGTTTATGTTATTTATATCTATAGTCACCTGGAATGCACATCTAGATTTAAATATACCATAGGAAACAGATTATTTCAACAGCCCTGGTCCTCAATGGTTTAAGAATGATATTTGCAGTATTTGGAACTAGTTTTTGCTCCTGAATGTGCTTCAGGAATATGATCTTTTTAGTCATTTTCATACATTTCCGATCTTTATGGGGACCCCCAATGTGTCGTATTTCTTTTAAATTGCAGATTTAAGGCTCTTTCCTCAAAGTCGTTCTCAAACTGAACTAGATTTATCATTTAAAGCTTTGGCTAATTGGACTTGCATCTTGTGGTGTTGAATCTAGATATCTACTGTAGCTTTAGATTCTGTATCTAGCTGATATCTCATGGTATTGATCTGGATTGTATCTGTGTCATAAAAATTAAAACCTTGATAGTAGGCTTAGAGGGGCAAAACGTTGCAAGTGGTAAAGTGTCTGGTTTACAATAAGGAGGAGCCCAGTTCGAAACCCGAAATCGGGCAAATTAGTTGTTGGATTTAGTCCCTTTATGGTTGGTTCAGCCAATGACAATGGTTGCAGTTTGTGATAAGCTGAGCTGAAATCCCCGTACTCTCTCTTTGTGACAGCACTTAAAGTTGTCAGTCTTGGTACCTGTCCAATATATAACCCAGTTGAAAATGTTGCATTTAGTTAAAGAAACCAATAAAAACAAATTAAATCTAGATATCTACGAGGGCAGGCTGATAAATAAGGGCCGTTTTTGAATAACTTTCTTATTTGAAGGACTACAGAAGCAAGTTACACATCAAATGAAAGCTTAGAGTCTCCCCTACCTGATGAACTATCATTTTTCAACATAGTCACCATCGCGTTCAATACAGAGGCGCCAGCGTTGTACAAGTTTTCGCATGCCGTCGGCGAAGAATTCTGGTGTCTGGGATCGGCACCAAGAGCGAACATCCGCCTCAACTTCTGCATCGGTTTCATAGTGATTTCCTTTGAGATGTTTCTTCAGCAAAGGAAATAAAAAAAAGTCAGACGGGGCCAAATCAGGACTGTATGTCGGATGTGGTATGGTAGGAAGTTCCAACTGCTGTAAAGTGCACTGGGTTTGGCGACTGGTGTGTGGCCGAGCATTATCGTGCTGGATGACAACGTCTTTGACTTTGTCCTGTCGAACCCGTCTGAGTCGGCTCGTCAATGCACGCAGAGTTGACACATATCTCTATGAATTTATTGTTGTGCCTTGCTCCAAAAACTCAATATGGACGATACCTTCCATGTCCCAGAATATTGTCAGCAAAACCTTTCGAGCTGATGCGACGACTTTGAACTTCTCCGGGGCTGGAGAGTTCTTGTGTCGGTACTGCATAGACTGCATCTTGCTCTCTGGGTCATAGTGATGCACCCAAGACTCGTCACCAGTGATGATGCTCCGCAGAAAACGCTCGCCGTCATGAGTGAATCTTTCCAACAGTTGTGTACAGATCGTTTTCCTCTGTGCCTTCATTTCCACAGTGAGCTGTCTCGGTACCCATCTTGCCGAGACTTTCCTGTAACCAAGGTGGACTGTGATAATGTGATGAACTCGTTCTTTTGAAATGTCAAGCGCATTTGCAATGTCTCTTTGTTTCATTCTTCTATTTGCAACAATCATTTCGTCTACCTTCTGTTGGTGCTCAGACGGATTCGACAGGACAAAGTCAAAGACGTTGTCATCCAGCACGATAATGCTCGGCCACACACCAGTCGCCAAACCCAGTGCGCTTTACAGCAGTTGGAACTTCCTACCATACCACATCCGACATACAGTCCTGATTTGGCCCCGTCTGACTTTTTCTTATTTCCTTTGCTGAAGAAACATCTCAAAGGAAATCACTATGAAACCGATGCAGAAGTTGAGGCGGATGTTCGCTCTTGGTGCCGATCCCAGACACCAGAATTCTTCGCCGACGGCATGCGAAAACTTGTACAACGCTGGCGCCTCTGTATTGAACGCGATGGTGACTATGTTGAAAAATGATAGTTCATCAGATAGGGGAGACTCTAAGCTTTCATTTGATGTGTAACTTGCTTCTGTAGTCCTTCAAATAAAAAAGTTATTCAAAAACGGCCCTTATTTATCAGCCTGCCCTCGTAGATACATCATATATTTATTTTAATTTTTATACATTGACATGTAGTATGTAAAGTTTTGGAAAAGCTGTGATATGTTAAGGATCTGGACAAAACCAAATACAAATAAATTTCTTCTGCATGATAATTAGCTTAAATTTTCCACATATCAATGTAAACAATGAGGATCTTTAGCCCAACGTCTTAGAAAATTTAGTTACTCAAGGGCTGTATGTTGCTGATGTGGTGTATAATTGTGAGATGAAAATCAACTAAATTTCAATAAACACATTTATCAGATAAAAGTACATGATATACTTTTTAAAGTTTTGAATAAGCTAGACCATCAATTAGGTTTGCTGTGGCTAAAAAAAATGTAACGCATAAAAAGTCTGTATTTGCCTTCTCAAAAGTTGGCAATTGTGCACAGTGACTTTTAACACCATAATAAAAAGGAATGTTGACCTCTTGGATCAAAGCAAACTTCTCAGGCATGCAGGCTGTGATGGGTTCCGTTTTGTAAACCTTGCTTTAATGAGTTTAAGACCTTAGGTCTGATTAATATCTTTGCAATGAATTATTCTCTTCATATCGTGCATAAAAATATTAATTTTCACAAACGTACAAAAACTCTGTTCAATATATGAAAAAAAAAGTAAAGATAAATCCTGAAATACACTTCTGTCACTATGGCAAAAGACCATTCTTTTTAATCAGCTTGAATCTATATACATCTATATAAGTATAAAACAAATCTTTGCATTAATAAACGGCAGCATGTATTATTCTCAAATTTTTATGCTGTTGCAGAGGGCTGAGTACTAGTTTTTTAAGTAGGTTTAGTATCTAAGTACTAATCTTAAGACTTTTTAAAAATCAAACAAAATACTGTACGTTTAAAATGGTTGATTTCTTTTTTTTTTAAATCTAAGTCACGAAGCTTTAACTATTGTAATTTTTGCCATTCAGCTGATTGTTTGACTTGGAGTTGAAACAAGTCTTTTTTGTTTCAATGGTGATCATATTTACATTTGTTGATAAGTTCAGTTGAATGTTTTAAGAAGCCTTCTAAATTTAGATCTATATTATACCAAGTCATTCAGGAAGTTAGATTAGGTCCAGGCAGCTTTCAATGATGACCTGATACTTGGCTATAAGTAAACCAAACTTTTCCCTCAGGGAAACCTAGGAGATGTTAACCCATTTCAGTAGAGAGCTCTCTTCATACAAAAACAAGGGTTCTGTGGTGTAGTGATTATCATGTCTGTTTTACACGCAGAAAGTCAAGAGTTTGAACCTCGTCAGAGGCCTTTTTTTACATTCAAATATTTGAAGGAGAATAAAAGATACCAAAGATTCTAAAAATACACATTTTAAATACTACTAATAACCAGGACAAAAAGATATGCTGTAGATTTAGCCTTAGATACATCGTGGTCCCTAGAGGAATTTTTGCATTGGTGACCATGGTTTTTCTTTAGATTGACATGCTATTAGTATAAAAGTTACCAAATTCTTGATAAATCGCGGTCCTTAGAGAACTATTTACATGGCAGTCATTGTTTTTCTTTGGGTTGACATGCTAAAAAAATTACCAAAGTTTCAATGTAATTTTATATTTAGACATTTAAAAAATGCTAGTCTCTTTTAAAAACTCACGAATAACCAGGACAGAGAGTTTCCCTTTTAAGAAGAGTTGGCTTACAGACTATTCCACTGTATATAACCTGCTCGTATAAACAAGCATGTTGTATTATAATTGCTTTTACTGTCGTTGCCCCCCTCCCTACACCAGGTCCCTGCGGACTAACGGTCAGCAATGTGGAATCGTCTTCCCTGGTCGTTACCTTCACCCCGATGTGGCTTTCCCTGTCTGAGGTCTTCTACATCAGTCTCAAAGCCAAAGATGATGGCATACAGGTGACTTGTCTGATATTTTTTATGATGAAAAGTCGACTTGTTTTTTTTGCTTTCTCTAAAAGAAGATCAAAACGCTTTACATTATAAAAATACATTGGCGACAAAAGATTTTCTACACAGACAATTTAATCACTCACACACAATTCAGCCACCTTCATACTTATACTAATAAACATTAGGGGTCAGATATTCTTGTAGTACGAATTCAGTCTTCTCTGTCTTACTTACTATCTCTCTTTCTGCTCAGTCTCCTCTCTCTCTCACTCACTCTCTCTTTCTCCCATTTTTTTTTGCCACATATTGCTTAGAAATTCCACAGTATTTAGGGGTTGAATGAAAAAGATTGGTGGAGTCATTATGTAGCTGTAGGCAATTAAAAAGAAGTATCTCATATTAAACTAAAAAGTCACGAGGGTCTTTTAAAACCTTTCTACATGCCTTGGTTTTTTAATGTATGTTGTACAAAAAAGAATTTTATCCAGTGTGCGCCAATTAGAACGTGTCTAAACTACTGCTTGAATTAGGGTCATTTTTCATGATTTCAACTGCACAGTTATCTGCCCCTGCTTGGTCAGTGAGCACGGACGTTAATCGCCATCTGATCGCCTTATCAGTTGCTATCAGAGTCTCATGGGGATGCGCGGGGCTGCCTGAGACAGATCAAAGAAAACCCTAAAGATCCAGAGTAATATGGATCTGTCCATCTTCAAACCCAGTCCTTTGGGAGTTTACAACAAATTGATTCTAATTTTCATAATTTGTGTTTGATACATAGACTACTAAACTAAGATCTACCGTAGTGATGATGTCTTAAGACAGAACCTTGCCTATGGCCCAAGAGCTCTTGAAATTTAACAAAATTCAGATTAATGGAACTAGAGAAAATACAGAATACATAATCAAACAATATATTACATGTAAAGTAGAAACCTCACAAAATGAAGTCTGATCATTTGAATTTCTCATAATCATTTCAAGACAGTGGGTTATTTTTTTCTCTTTGGCTCTATTAAAATCAGACTTTCTGATTTGATTCTTTTAATGCTAAGCTCACACTACCAGTAGTTTTTTACAAAAATACTATCTCTCATGTAGAATTCAATGCATATTGCTGCCTGAGACATGTCTTTGTCTTTAAAAGGAATGGCGTTGGGAGATGAATGCTATAGATTAGAAAGAAAACAGTAGGAAACAATATGCGCTCAGTTTTTCAAATAACTGTATACTACATTTAACACTCTAGTGATTCAGGTATGTCCCCTTCTATAATTCAAATCGCCGGCATGCCGGCCAATCCCGAGCGTCCGACGGATGCTGCCGGCCAAACCCGATCCCGCCGGTCGGCCGGCAGATAGGAAAAAAAAAAAAATTTCGTAAAAAATCGTCCGATCGGCGATCGGACGATTTTAATTGAGAATAATAATCAAACGCGTTTCCGGTTTTGCGGTCTTATCGAATAAAAGGTAGAATAATCGAGGTACCGATAGATTAATAACGTTTTGTTTACTATTTACTCGTTGTATATATCGATACTTAAGTTAATAAGAGATATGACCATTGACTCATTCACTGTAATTTAGGAATGAAACATCGGATTCCCAGTTTTCCACTGTTCGCAGCGTGTAGTTCGTAGCTAGCATTCTCACATGCCGTGGGTGCAAGTTCGCCGGCTGTGGCCGACATAAAGACCGGCCGATCAGAGGCGTCAGATGGATACTGCCGACCAATCTCGATGCCGTACTCCGCCGGCAGCTAAGCAAAAGAAAAAAAAAAAAAAAACGAGGGGAATGAAGTTCCAATTACTCAACCTTCATTTCCAGTTTAGCGGTCTACTTCGGGTCAAATGTACAAAAATCGGTAGATGATCAAAGTAGAGCTGCCAACCTGTGCGCCTTGGCATAATTTTGTACGCCTTTCCATACAAGCCGCGCACTAAATATAATAATTTGATCTACGGATACGGTGTTTCTGTTAATCACGCAACCGAAGCTATAGAAGGATAAACAAAGTTTCGTGCGCGCAAGAAAAGTAGGACCCATTGATATTAAACATTATATCGCATACAGGTATGTCCCCTTCTATAATTCAAATCCTTTTAATTCGAAGTATAGATCATTTGCAATCAATTCCAATTATTTAGTTTTCACTGCATTTCAAAATAGAACCTAGTAAATAAAATAAAAATTATAGTCATAGTTGAAGTTGAACAATTTGTGCGCAGTAAATGCATCTGTTTGCAAGTAATAGCAATGTTTCTTTTTGCAAATGTAAGCATTTATCAACCCAGAGACTTTCTCGGAGCTTCTCTAAACGTACAAATATTTGAAAATGCCCCTCTACCCTTAACCCATAATCAAAGTTCAGAAAATTTTGGCCTTTGTGGCATTTTCAGAAGTTTTTGCAGCTCCAACTGATACTCAATATTATTTGATCTTTTCTTTTTTTTTTTCATTTCAATGCAATATACCTTTTGTCTCTCATGGCAGGTGTCCGCCACAAACATGCCCTACTTCTTCAACGTGTCGTCTCTCGTTGATGATATGAAAACTGACGTGGCATCAGTGATGGATTCCATCAGTGTGAAACTGGCGGCCTACGTCCAACGCAAGGCAGAGTTCCAATTGACACTAGTGTGTATTGTTTTCTTTACATTCACAGTGACACCAATTTTCTTAAGATTTATGGTTTTGGTTAAAAGTAAATTTATATAGTAAAGTGGAATCAGCTTAACCCCGCTAGCTTGAGCGTGGTATTTTTACCACCGGTTACACACTTGCTAACTGTCTTGTAACAGTTATCAAACCCATCACAGGCTTTGTCAAGCACCAAACAACGAACATCCAAGGTCCATAGTACCAAGCTAGCCCACTCTCACTCAACACATTACTGTGATAGCCACGCCCACCTCACCATCCCCTTTCCTTCATTATAACTTGGTCTAGTCTTGATGGAAAAGTTCCAAACGACTGAAAGCTCATTGGTTACTATTTTAGGAATGACTAACCAAAGGCTCATACACGCAGTTTTATAATGAGCGTCACAATGCTTTATTCATTCAAGGCCTACACGCCAGCACATGGCCGTGGTAAAAATACCACAGCGCGGCTCGCCCCATGTGGTAAATATGCCACGGCCGACTCTCCCGTAGGGCTGCGCGGC
>RQTK01000515.1:279722-353473 GCA_003991915.1 Elysia chlorotica
TTCTCTCTCTCTCTCTCTCTCTCTCTCTCTCTCTCTCTCTCTCTCTCTCTCTCTCTCTCTCTCTCTCTCTCTCTCTCTCTCTCTCTCAATACATGTGTATAGCCAATACTGTGCTGGCGTGTCGTAAAAACTCTCTGTCTCCGAGTCTCCCTATATTATCTCCACCTCATTCATCACTGGGCTGACCAATCCCATTGCCACAACAGAGAGAGAGAGAGAGAGAGAGAGAAAAAAAAAAGGGGGGGGGGGGGGGGGGTTGTTACTGTTAAGTTTATAATGTCTGTGACTGAGTAACAGTACACACACAAATAAAACTTAGAGCACAATAACAAACAAGACCAATGAAATGAACACAGCCTATTTTGAGGCTTATGGGTCACGTTAATTTTACTACTGAACACATCACACCCTGACTTTAAAATCTTCATTGGCTTCCTGTCAGCTCTAGGATAAATTTTGAGCTAGCTTCTATTCTCTTTCAGTGCCAATATGTGTCCGACTTTCCAGAATATCTAAAAGATTTATTTGTACCCTACACACCATCAAGAGACCTACGCTCAGCTGGCAGGAACCTCCTGTTGAAATCAATCTATACAACGTAAAAAATTTCGGTCTAAGAACCTTTTCTTTCCAAAGTGCAAACCTTTGGAATAACCTTACTGATGAAATGAAAAATGTTAATACATCCTCTTTTTATCTGAGCATTAGTACTCAATATTTCAACCATTTCTGACTCTGCGATAGATCTATATTAATGTCTAATAATATAAATGTGTTTAAAATATCGTTGTTTCATAAGTTTTAATAACATGTATTTATAACAATTATTTGTGTATAACCTTGAGAGACTTTTATAATATTTCTATGCAATTTTTTAAAGTCATTTTAGGAAATTGTGTATGTAAATGCTTCTACATGACTCTATATCATATTGAACACTTTGGTGATTGTGCTTAAAATATTGTTAAGCGCTTTGAGCTTTGCGAAGGGAAAGCGCTCAATAAATAAATATTATTATTATTAGGAAGTGGCTATTTACCCGGTAACCGGACAAATAGCCAAATGGCTATTCCTCCGGCAGTCTTGGATTGGAATCTAGGCGTCTAGGGAGACTAAAAAATTGTGCGTGCGAAAGCGCAAGGATGGCACTTTTGTTTTCCTGGGTTTCCCCGATCTATTTTTACTACCCCTTGCTGGTCTCACTCTTTTTCTACTGTGCCCATACATATATATAGCTACCCCTAGACTGCTTGGTGACGTAACAGTGTGGTGGAACTTGGATGTTACTGGGGAGAGGAAAGTGGGGGCAGGACAAAGCGCACACAGATTTCTATTAATAGTTACCGTGCATCACTCGTTTGATGCGTTAAGGCATGGTGCGCTAGGGTAGGCCTAGCGGGCCTATGCCTATAATGTTACATGATGAGCACATCCATGTATGTAATCAACCAGAGCAAACTGGCAACTTCATAACATTGTTGTTATACAACGCTTTGCCAGAGAGAACAAAGGATCTCTATGATACAAACTCACCAAACAGAGTAGTAGTAACAACAACAAAAATAACAATAATAATAATAATAATGAAATAATAATAATAATAATGAAATAATAATAATAACAATGATAATAATTATAATAGCATTTTAAAAGTAAATAAAGCTCTCCAGAGAGCACCGGCGTCATTGTTTTCCTATTATTTATCTATTGCACTGGATTCGTAATCCGTAGTTTCTGCCCGCCCACCCTCTCCGACCCACAAACACTGCGAGCTAGCGCGCTGATATGCCACGAAGGGGGCCGCCATTTTTTTTTAAAGCAATCTAGGGGAAGTTATATACATCTATGACTGTGCCTACTAGGTTCTCCATCCCTGGGGCGCGGTGGTCCAGGGGTAGAACATCGGCTTCCAAAGCAAAAGGTCCCGAGTTCGAATCCTGGCTGTTGCGTTCCCTACTGGTTGGGTCGGTGTCAGTATAATGTGACCGGCTGAGACAGGAGTAATGGTATCCCCGCCCTGTCTCGTGTGTGGCAGCCATAGATATAAATAACTTCCCCTAGATTGCTTGGTTACGTAACAACGTGGCGGAACTTGAATGTTACTCGGGAGAGGAAAGTGGGGGCAGGACGAAGCGAACACAGGGTTCTATTATTAGTATTACCGGTAATAGAAATAAATCTGTTACCGCGCGTCAGTCCTTTGATGCGCTAAGGCATGATGCGCTGGGGTAGGCCTAGCGGGCCTATGCCTATAATGTTACAAAACAATGTTACATGATGAGCACATCAATGTATGTAATCAACCAGAGCTTAAACTGGCAACTTCATAACATTGTTGCAGCTAGATCAAGCAGTCGATCGCAGCGGGTGAATTTAATTTTAATTATTATCTTTCTTTTCATTAATTTATTTAGCAGTCAATGATAATTGAACGCTTCAATTATTTTTGTTAATAATATTTTTTTTAATTTTAATAATAATAGTAGTGGTAGTAGTAGTAGTAGTAGTAGTAGTAGTAGTAGTAGTAGTAGTAGTAGTAGTAGTAGTAGTAGTAGTAGTAGTAGTAGTAGTAGTCCTACTGATGCCTTTCCTCTTCTTTCCCTCTTCTTAGATAAATATTCGATAATAGAATCTATATTAGAATAATACAGAGAGAGAGAGAGAGAGGATGTCAAGGTTTGTGTGTTATCTTAATGGCTACCTAAGACGATAAAGTTGTGGTTGAACATCGTAACACTTGAAGTATGTTTGTATTTAGTTGAAGCTGAGTGAGACTGCTAATAAAGATAATACATAACAATGTTTTTAACATAATTGGCGACGAGGATGGGATACGAACACGCGCGGTATGCACAATCCTTGTGATAAGCCTTGCTGGAGGTAAAAAAAAGTTTTACTTGCACAGAGAAACAGACAGATTTGTGGATAGATTGATGGGTAGATAGACAAATAGATAAATAGACATATAACTCATTATAAGTAAATTATAGGTTCATGGCAGATAGATAATTTTTATGCCATTTGCAATATTTGTTTGTGTCCTTTTTCAAGGTCACTGGGTGAAAAACACCCATGAATGACTTATAAAAATAACGAGTAACGGTGAAGGTTGTAGATTGTACAGTTGAATAGTTGGTTTTTAGAAGTCTCTAGTTTGAATATCTAGCTAGTATAAATGTTCAGTGGAAACCCCGCAAAACGAAGTCTGATAATTCGAAATTCTAATGAACGGGATTTTGCAAGAGTGGGTTTTTTTCTCATTGGCTTTATTAACCTTCACTGCCACTCGTGGATGAAAAACTGGCTGTGAGAACTATGTATAATTCTTTTTATTGGTCCCACTTTTAGGCCTAAGATAAAAAGCAATATGTTTTCCTCAATTCGTGCTGTATGTTTCTGGTTCTATCTGTCTTAATTTGTTTTTAAAAATAACGATTTATATGATTTTTTTTAGTTTTGTTCAGAACCACATGGTTTCTTTGAAAGTTGAAGGTAATCCATTCGTGGGTGAAAAACACCCGTATATTAGTAAATAAGCTTCGGCAATAGTTATACTCTCACACATACACACTCGCTTTCTCTTTTTCTCTCTCTCTCTCTCTCTCTCTCTCTCTCTCTCTCTCTCATTCAAATGTATAATTCAATACCTAGGCTATTACATATGTATACATACATCATTTAATACATGTAGCTGTTTATGCCCGTGCTCCTCATCCGAGCCCTCCTTTAAAGTCTCTTCCTCTTACCGGTTACCCCCTCCCCGTTTCCGCCTACGCCTCTTAGACATTATTCCTCTTCCGCCTGCGCCTCCTCCTGCTCATATTAGTACATTGTGTACTGCTGCTCCTGCTTACTCCTCATCCTTCGCCTGCTGCCCGTAGTTCATCCTGATACAACTCATTTTCCTCCCTATCTATCTCCTGCTACTGCTCTTCCTATTGTTCCCCTCCCTGCTCCTGGTTATCTTCCTCCTACTGCTCCCCGTCCTGGTGCTTTACCTCTTTGGTCTTCCTTCTGCTGCTGCTGCTCCGCCTCCTGCTTATCTTTCTCTTCCTGTTCATCCTCATTCTCTTGGTCCTGCTCTCCCTCTTCTCCTCCTCATCTTGCACATCAATATTACGCTACTTTACTTAACTTCTGGGGGTTTTTTTTTTCTATTCTTAGTAACTAAGATTAGATAGAGAATATAAAATGACAGAATGACAGAGGGGATGCCAAGGGTGGTAAAAATATTTCTTGTGATAAACCTTGCTGGACAGTTAGTGTTTAACTGTTACTTGTACAAACAAGAGAGATAGATAGAAATATTGATATACAGATAAGTATATTAAAGTAAATGGATTGATAGCTAGATCAATAGATAGATTAGACGCACACACAGCTTTTTTGCGCGCATGTAAGATGTTTTTTAATTCTCCCTTTTTTAGGGTCACCTGGTGAAAAACACCCACAAGTGGTTGACTGTTGGAAAAAAAAAACAGCGCCTGTGACCTTGCTTTTTTTCGTTTTATAGGTCACCGAGTTATTTTCACCCATTAACGTAGGCCTAATACAAATAATGAGTCGCGGTGAAGTTTAAATCAGACTCAATATTCAAATTTTTTTCTGGTGAGATTCTTTTAATTCGAAGCTCACAACACCAATAGGCATTAGATCTATATAAAAGTACTGCAATGTATTTCTCAAGCAGCATTCGATGCCTATTGCTGCCCAAAGGTTGGGGTGAGGTTGCTATGGAAAAAGAAACAATGGGAAACTGTAATGCAGTTGTTCAAACAAGGTGTGTAGGTTGAAACTATTGATTTTAACACTTTTTTGGTTTAGGCACATGATGTATGTCTTAATTCGAAGTTTAGATGAAACCCCAAAAAATTCAAATTATGAGGTTTCCGTTGAACTAACGTTTCAACCCTGCAGATTTACGCTCAGATTTGCAAGTATTCTGCAGAGTTTGTGTTCGCACTTAGGAAAGTTGAGTCTTTCACGAAGTCTTTGCAAGCCTTCTCTGCTTCGAGTAAAGAATAGAGCAAATCTTCCACAAGCCTTCCCTCCTCCAAAGGAAGAAGTTGAAAACAGAAAAACCGCAGATTTTCACGGGAGATTAATATCACTGGTTTTTACTACGTTGGGGTTGGTTTATCGTCCAACAGCAGCACTATATATGCTATATTGTGAACGGGCCTCAAGACGGACGTCTGAGAATTGTATGTGCTGCCACACACGAGACAGGGCGGGGATACCATGATTCCTGTCTCAGCCGATCAAATTAAACTGACACAGACCCAACCAGAAGGGAGCGAAATCGCCAGGGCTCGAACCACGGACCTTTTGTGTTGGGAGCCGATGTCTACCCCTGGACCACCGCCCCCCCCCCCCAGTGCCTAAATTGCAAGGATTTTTATCCCCCCCCCGACACCCCCCCCCCCCCCCCCCGGTTTTAACTAGGAAAAGTAAACGTAGTCCAGGGTTTAAGTTTATAGCACTGTTGTACTTAGCCTACTAAATACTATACAAGGTAGTTGGTACAAGGGAGTTGTAGAGTTGGTTTAACGTCCAACATCATGTAGGCTGTATTGTGGACGAGTCTCAAGGCTAACGTCTCACATTTTATGTGCAGCACACACCATGGACCTCCTGTGTCAGAAGCCGATCTTCATACCAGGGCTACCCCCCCCCCCTCTCTTCCCGGCAGTCGAAAATGAGACATCCTACTTTTATTTTGGAGCTATGCGCTCAAGCATAGCTCCAAAATAAAAGTACCCTTTAAGTAATGCTTTATAGAAACATGACTCCTGTCTCAGCCGATCAAATTAAACTGACACAGACCCAACCAGAAGGGAGCGAAATCGCCAGGGCTCGAACCACGGACCTTTTGTGTTGGGAGCCGATGTCTACCCCAGGGCCACCGTGCCCCACACAAAGTGCCTAAATTGCAAGGATTTTTAACCTGCCATTGTTTTTTCATATAAGAAATTGAAAATTAACAGAAACACTAACAGTACGACTCAAGTCCAACAAACCTGTACTCAAAGAACACCATACATTCAGCAAACAGATCCTCGTCAATCTTTCTTCTTCTTTGTCATGAGTAAATTACCTTTGATATAACAAACTAATCAGAACTTCATAAAGTTGTTTACCACACACCAGATCAAGGGAAAATTAGACCACAAATATGAATTGAAAAATCTACAGACTGCTGAGAATAGAAGATCAAAGACGTAAAGCTGCCATGGTTTAGGGCGGTTGAAATATTTATAATCTCAGCTACACCAGTCCCATTTTTTGGCACCTTTTGATCCCCCCTTTGTTACATGTTTTGGCCATCTCAACATATCTTTCAAAAGTCAATGCCCCCCCCCCCCCCCAAGGGTGTGAGATTATATCTGAACAGCCCCTTTTTTAAAACTTGGAATGTGGGTGAGTGGTTGGCAAAAAGAGGCAGAAGGAAAGATGTAGTTTGAAAATAGGATTTGGGACTGTCTCAGCACCATTTTCGGTAGACTAAATGTAAAATAGATGGAGGCACACAATTTGGTAGCACTGAGACTCACGTGACTTCTGCAAACTATACAAACTATACAAAATAAACCTGCACATTTTTTGCGTCCAAGGTGTACTGCATCACTTTTTAAAAATTTGTTAAGTATAATACAGTAGAAAGTATTTATAACAGGACCGGTTGTAACAGGAATCTTCTTTCAATCCCCGTTTTTTCCTCCTCTTTGTCTTTGTTAAAATATATCGGCAATAACAGGGAGATAGAAAGCCTCAATGGGTTATAGCAGGGCTATATCGATCAACAGGCAACCCCGCACTGTGATAAAATAAAATAGTGGGTCATCCTCGCAATTGAGAATGATGCAGTACATTATAATGTAATGTTACAATCAAGCCTGTGTGTTGGCGCGCGTGGGCTTGACCGTTAAGACGCCGTCACTCGGACTGACACAATGGTAACTGTAACATAGCCGTAGGCCTCTAGGCCTACACCCAGGCTGGCTACTGGCTATGCGCTCTCTCTCCACATTCTCATTCAACTCATGTTGTAACAGGGATCTGATATAACAGGGATTTTTGCTTTGGTCCCATCATCCCTGTTATATCAGATTTCCACTGTAGTATCAAATTATACATACATGATATACCAATATCATTTTCGCTAAATTTTTAGTGAGTCCAATTTTAAATCCAAGGTACCGATATTGTATAGCACATTATAGTAAATAGCTTTTTCAACGTTCAGTATTAAAGTTATCACATTTTTTAACAATGTTAGGTGTCGTAAAAGAATGTTTACAACTACAAGTCAGAATCTGCTAAATATCTTTAAAAAATATATACAAGGCTAATACAATACAGTCAAACCTGCTCAAGCGACCAGCTTTCCACCACCCCCTTGATTTTTTACTATATAAATACACCCCATAAAACGACCACGACCACCTATTTTCTCTACCAAAATAGTCTTTAACCTGTTAAAGAGACCACCCCATAACATCATTTACCAGTCTTGACCATGAAAGGTGCGGCAAACAAAAGATTCGGTATGTTTGTTTGCTTCACTGACCAATACGAGCCAGTGCGTCGATGTTGGGAAGATTGAGTGTCTAGACAGGTGTCAGACAAGAAGGCCTCGGTGATTGGCGGATTATAACTTCAAAAGACCATGAGTGGAGGTTCCATAAATGTCGTTGCTTCCTTTTATGGTCATCAATCTTCCACTCAGTTTTACATAAAAGTCGGATTATGGAAAATTTGTCTTCTTCTTCATCTTCGTTGTCGACGTCGTCTTCTCCTTCTTCTTTTTCGTCGTTGTCGACATTGTCTTTTCCTTCTTCTTCGTTGTCTTCTCCTTCTTCTTCCTCTTCTTTTTAATGGGCCGTACAACAGTCCTAAGCCTGCGACCAACAACATATTTTTGTGGTGTGGAACTCAGAAGGGAAAGTTTTGACCTGTCCAAGACGACCACTTTGACCCAGGATCTTCAGTGGTCGTCTTAGACAGGTTTGACTCTCGTATTTCCTTTGCTTTGTTAAAGGCAGATTGCTCATGAGACACTTGTGATAATTCTGTTCTGCATGTACTTAATTAAGTGTTGATGGTAACTGTTTTTTAATGGTATACATCATTTATAATTTTGTTCAAAAAAAGAAATGGACAGACAGCAAAGGAAAAAAAGAAACCAAATTTATTACCAATAAATAGCATCGCTTCCTTAACTTTGCGTATACATTTTCAGATCACAAACTTTCAAGCCAACACAGTAAATCACAAATAATACCAGGGTATATTATAAATCAACAGGTTTTTATTATTATTATTATTATTGGCGACAATGGCTTCCTATTATCCTAAGCAGCATATTCTCTCTAGATTTTGTTGAATGCAGCCACATCTACACTTTGACACTGTGGAAAAATAATGTAAATTTTAAAATTATTATAAATTAAATTATGGACAGTAAAAAGAAAAAGGGCAATTTTTGCAACTCTTCCAAGTACACATATAAATGCCATATGTATCAATTTTTAAAAAACCTTAAAGATAAATCTATTCAAAGTTGTTACATGTTCTCTTACCTATATAGATTAACAGTCCATTTATTGTTAAAAAAATTTAATTCAAGTTAAAATTATTAGAAACAGAGATGCTTACATAGCATAAAGATTCTAGAAGAGATACAATTATGCCTACACAAACTTTTCGTTTTCTTTTTTTCTTAACTTTTCTGGGAGATAATTATGTTCTAGAATTATTCCTAGCCTTCTTTGTGTGTGACTTTATTTCTAGTTTGGGACATTGGGACATTAATTTCATTAATATCTGAATATCCCCACACTCCAAACCCTGAAGCGAGACCATCTTGTTTTGTGTACATGCATGCATACATAATCTAGTGCAAAAAGTATTTAAGCTTAACTGTTTTACCACATCCAATATCTGACTGGCTGATTAAAAATTGGTTGTTTAAGTCTATTTGTTGATGCTTTCAACAAAGAATTAAACCTGAAGTGAAATGTCCTAGGCATAAACAATGCCTTTAGAAACCATACCTAATGATAGTGTTATACAGGAGATGAAGATACAATTTTCTCACACACAAGGCTGTGTTTTTATTGATCAAAATGTAGAAAAATTGAACTTGATCACTGTCGTGATTCAATTCACACTACCGCACCACGGTACCGTACAAGTACAACGTACAAGAATGAATGAAGGCTTGCGGACAATCTAAAAGTGTTTGAATATTGTGTTAAACCTGATAGAACCACACATGCTTCTCTTAAAATTTGAATAGATTGGTCATCTTAGACATTATTGCAAAGAAAAGGAAAAATCTTGCCATAAATCTGAAACTATCCATAAACTCCCATTTGGTCAAAAATTAGTTCTAGAGCAAAGGTTTATGAGGAAAATAAAGTAGCACCCGTTATCGTATGTGATCACAAATAGTGTCATAAGTCACGTATGTTGACATTGATATTGGTAAGATCATAAAAGATTTTATTCAGAAAAGGAGAACCATTTCAATTACATTTAAATCTAGGGCTGGTCAATCTGATCTGCACATGGCAGGTTCAGCCTGAGCATAATTTTTTGTAAGAGTGTGAGATAGGAGATACAAACTATATTAAAATCGAAAATGAATATAGGAAAGGACTTAAAGAATGTAGACAAAAATGAGAATGAAACTACTAATACCACCATGTTCATTAATTTACACATTGATTGGCCACCCACAACAGAACTGAGTTTAATCTGCAGAAAACCATCATCACTGATATGAGAATGTGTATGTATCTACATTGATACATTACTTTCCTCAGAATATGCTTTTAAAGTAAGCTTTCAAGTTAGGTAAAAATTAAGAATTTCAACATCAGTCATGTTGATGGAATAATGATTTTTTCTTCCTTTTTTAATTTTTGAAAAGATATATATGAAGGTTTTTCATAACAATGTTAAAAGGTTAAACCATTTTTATAATAAGAAAAAAATACCTTTAGTCTATGGTCTAAGTTTAAAAGCACTGCTGTAATCGCTATCCCCAAGTTTACTGCTTACTCACCAAATCTTCAAAGTCTGTGGTAATCTTTTCTTGCAAGTCATCAACACTGACTTTGTCATCCTCAATGACACTCATAATCTGTAGTTTCTTGATACCATATCCCACTTCAATAAGTTTGGCTGAAACAAACAGCAAACAATCTAGATTGAAATCCTCATAAAATTGGTCACTTAGGACTGGTGGCCGACTTTGCCTTAAGCAAAATTTATTTTTACAGCATATTTCCTTTTTTTTGTCTCTGCCAATTGCCACCACCTGCTCAACGCGACAGAAGGCGGCAAAACCCTGTTCAACGGAATCATCACTTTGTCATCAAAGAATAAATTTAGCAAAAATTAGGGTGCACATAAAAGAGAGGGGTGGGGAGGAAAATGGATACTGGCACTGTTAATACAGCCTGACCTGCCAAATTGGGAAACATGAAATATGGAAAAACCTGCATAATCACAAAAGATCCGGGGAAACAGAAAATCTATATGAAGTCCTTATGATTACCCGGTTAATAGGGAGAAATATTTCACACATCACTAATGAATGGATATGCTTAGGAAAGATTGTTTGAAATTTTTTCTTGAAAAACGCGTACATCTTACATGTTACGCATGAATAAGCACACATGGTCCACAAAGTCCATTTCTGGACACAGCAACATGTAGCCGTGTTTGTTTATGACACAGGTAAGTTCGCCTGTTAATATTTTTGGCAACCTCTTTATCAAGGTCTCAGAGATGGATCATCTGTACTAAAATATGACAATACATTTTCAATCATCAATGAAGACATATATCAGCATTGCTTTTATATACCGGGTAATAAAATTTGTAATTCTATTTGATCTTGACCTGAAGTGCCTCTGATCTTAAGATTTGAAGTAAATTGGGTCAGGACTTACATGCACCCCAAAGAAGGCCATCCTGTTCTATAGACCGCACTTTTTTTTCCAACTCTACCATATCCGTCTCATCGTCCCACGGCTTTACATCCAGTAAAACACTTGATTTGGCGATGATAACAGGTTCTGTAGAAATAAAAATGAAAATAATGTTTGGAAAAATATGTATAAAAACTGGCAGTTCTTTTGTGAGATGTTAAAATTAAGTACTAAATAAAAGTCAACGATTTAAATTTTTCAAACATTTTAGTCTCTTTGACGAAAATAATATCTTACAGCTTTTTAATTGTACTTAAAAAAGGCTCAATGTCTACTGTCTGAATCATTGTGATTATTGAAACAAATTTTCACATTAATGAGTGAAGTTAGTGCATTTCCGAAAGGGTGGCTCTTACACATGATCGCTGAAGAGGCACTTACTTTTAGCCTTTTTCTCTGCATAAGCCGCCAATCTTTTTTCCTTGATAGCTTTGGTTTCTTCATCCTTAAAATAAAAATAAAATAAAATTTGCCAACAAACAATATTTCTTTATTCATTACATAGTCTGATAGTGGCATAAAATATTTTATGTACATAAAAAGGTTTAACTTAAGGAAACTACAAGCTTCTTTTATCTTATTAAAGAAAAATTGGTGATTCTGAATTCTGATTATCATACATAAAAATCTTAGATGAAATGTGTATTACCAGAATAATAATATTCAGTGCTGGCAAGGCGATGAAATAGAAAAAATAGTTAATTTTACTCCTTTATGTCTAATGGGAGCAACTAGGAAGAGTCCTTAGTCCATGTGGAAGTTGTACTTGACAGTTTCAAAAGGTGTATTTTCACATGAAAAGGTTTACTCCTTGCTGTAACTAACTAGTAAGCTTAAAAAAGGCAACAGACTAGGGATAAAATCTGAATTTTACCTAAGTAACATAAACAGTACATTGCTTTCCTTTTTTCTAAATCATGAGCCCTTCTTCCATCGGACTATACAGAAATTGAGATGAAAGAATTCGGTTATCTCATGGGGTTCCCACACTTATCATATTTTGCAAGATAAATTGTGTAATCTAAAAGTAAAACTATAAAAGGAGTAGTAAAATAGTATATATATATATATAAGACATATTGCGTGCATGGACTTAAATTTCATCTAGACCTGTGATAAAAATCTCAAGAAATGAAGCTAATTCCATTGTAATATCTTCTTTATCTCCAAAAAGGCTGCTTTTAGCCTAATCCTATGCTTTCGAGGCAGGCCCATTACAACAATGCCAATTACACTAAACAAGGACTTATCTCGCCTGCAAACAGACACACTCAAAAATAAGTTACATTTAGATGAATTTCGCTCAACGGCACAAGACAGGCAAAAATGGAAACAACTTACAACTAAAATACAAGAAGCTGCCGAGGCGTCCCGAACGGAGAACCAGGATGCGAAAGGCGATTAAGTCAAGTCAAGTTAAGTCAAGTATGCATACATGTATTAAAGCAGAATGATTAACTCTTTATCTATCTAAAATTTTGGGGATTGCTTATTTCTACCCATTTCATGACGAAATATTAGCATAATTTATTTAACATAAGCAATTGAGCGAAACGTCTCGTATGTAATTACTTGAATTTGCTTTGGATGAAGAAATACACTCAGGCCAGAATCAGACTGCCCCTGGTGGCTAGGGTGGGGCTGTGGCTTCCGTATGAAACCCTCTTAAAATTGCGCAAATAAATACAAGAGGGTTTCATAAAGAACCCCCAGGCCAGCCACCAGCACCAGTCTGGTTCTGGTCTGACAGGGGGAGAGAAGGGTGGTCTGAAGATCGAGCGTACGGTTATGACAATAATAAGATCATGGGTATCAGATCAATTGTTCTAACTCTCTCTGCAATAATTTTGTCCTCCTGATTGGGTAGTACTAGTAGTAGTTGAGTTGGTTTGACGTCCAACATCAGCACTACATAGGCTATATTGTGGACCTCCTGATTCGGTCTTCAATCACGATACTCATACACTCATGTAACATGTGTATAATGTGATCGGCCATACCACAGGTATCATGCCCTGTAGCCCCTGCACTGTTTTTTGTTGCTTAATGTCACATGTCAGCACAATGTAAAGTCAATCGTACATGCTGCCACACATGAGATAAGCGCTTGTTTCACATCAGTGTGTGTGTGTGTCTGTCTGTTTTTGTGGCTTTCATCACCATCTTCCCTTGCATCAATGTTTCAATCAACTTTATAAAAGGGAATTAAGCACAGCCAGGTTATCCAAAATCTCTACGAGGGGTATTCTTACACCTTCCTCAGCCGTTTCCTTTCTTAGAGATCCAGGCTATCATCAGCGATATCCTTCATAATGTGACTGGAAGGCTGAGATTTTTCTAAAGTACTCATTGATTTCATTGGTTGACATTTTAAGAGCCTATACACCCTTTCACGAGTTTTCCGTGTGATAAAAAAGGAGAAATAAAGGATGAATGAAGGTCCACTACCAGTGGCAGTTATTCGGCACCCCGCAGTGCCCAGTTGGGAGGTGCTAAGTCAGTGAAGTAGCCGCAAACAGAACCAGTAGTTCTTTCACAGCGAGGCAGTCAAGTGGCGGCCCACGCTTAATGGGTTAATATGTTAATCACTACCCATAGCTCACATCACTGCCAAAGAGGTCTTCATCATCAAGGTCATCATCATCATCATCATCTGCTGGTGCTGGTTTCTTAGGTGGCGCTGAACTAGCGGGGGCCGAGGCTGGGGCGGCTCCACCTTCCACTGACGATCGCACTGTCAGTATCAGGGCTCTCAGGTCATCAGTGACTGGGCGGGGAGCAGGATGATTAGGAAACAAGTAATTATGAACATGCTTAGAACTAAATTTGTAGCAGATTATTTATTCACAGAAAAAGCAAGTCAATGTATCCTTCACATATATACTTTTTTTTACACTCTGAAACAGATGTAGAAAAAAAAAAAAGTTTGCCCCATACTCAGAATATGGAGGAACCAGGTTTTTTAAACCTTTTCTTGGCAAATGATATTGTGTGGAAGGTTGGTTGCCGTAAATGATAACTTTTGTCAGCACAATTTATTTCTACCTTGACTCAATCCCCCTTAAAACCCTCATCTACCCCTTCCAGGCTGTGAGGTAGAAAAATATAGACAAAATAAAGCTCTAAGTCTTTTAGTTGAAATGAAATATTCAAACTGAAAATTTTATATATTATAAAATAAATAACAAAAATATATTATGTAACTTAAAAATCTTTTAACTAGTGGAACTGATAATTTTAGACAAAAGATCAACTTGTTTTTGCAAAGCATGTAATATATCAAAGACTTTGTTCTTAGCTCATTTTGGCCATCTTTTTGGCAAATTCAAATCTCATCAATCCTCTGTAATGAACGTCAATTTGAAATATTTTTGAAACTTAAATGTCAAATATTGTCACTGTGGCTAGCAGGATGTCTTAAAAGCATGTGATTTATTTGACATGAGCATATCAACGTGTTCATCAGATCAGTGTTGTGTTGTTGCTTAGCGTCCAACATCAACACTATACACACTATATTGTATATAGGCCCCATGACTAAGTCTGACAAGTTTATGTGCTGCCACACAGAGACAGTGCGGGGATACCCTGACTCTGTCCGTGTCGGACACCCAACAAGTAGGCCGGCAGGGGAGGAAGACCCCAGAGTGGGGCACGAACCACGGACCTCCTGCAACAAAAACTAATATTCTACCTCATGGCTACCGCACACCCCTTATTAGATCAGCATCTATCACATAATAAAGTTAATTTATTAAGCCTGTTTGTTACTTCACTAAGTAGA
The DNA here is from genome assembly GCA_003991915.1 of Elysia chlorotica. NCBI lineage: Eukaryota > Metazoa > Mollusca > Gastropoda > Plakobranchidae > Elysia > Elysia chlorotica. Next base: position 294,510 of record RQTK01000515.1, read on the forward strand.
AAAAAAAGATAAAAAATAAAATGAAGATTGCTAAGATATAAATTTTTTTGTTGAGAAAGCCTATATCAAAAACTATATTAATAAATGAGATATCTATTACTTAAAAATCAAAGTCAAATAAAGCTTCTCTTTCATACAACAAAGACTACCAACCACACGGCGTCGCATCAGCGATACTTTAGTTAACGCCGGCCCGTGCGGACTGACCGAGGTCAATGGGGGTCAACATTCGGTCAGCGCAGGTAGCTTGTGTGAGTGTGAGTGAGTGTGTGGTATTACCGATATATGGGGTTTTATTTTCATCCCTCAATATTTATATATGAAAAAAGCACATTAATTTTAAGAGTACAGTTCTTCTAACACAAAAAACAGTTAATTGTTTACAAAAAGAGCGAAAAAAATCGTTTAAGTAGTTTTTTTTAATTATCCGATCGGAAGTCGGACGATTTTTTTACATTACTGAATCAATGACTCATCAGATAAAATATTCAATATAAAAAAAACGTTACCTTGTTTTTTTTTTAAATTTGAACATAATGTTTACACTATCTTATATATTTATATTACCAAATTACAAAGTGTTGCTGAAAAAAATGTGAGCTTGGCAGCTCAATCAGTACACTTCTATCTTTTTCTCTACTTATTATTACTTAAGCATTACATACCTGATCACAAGTTTTCAACAAACATTATTCTTGTAAATAATCAGAGAGACATATATATACAATGTTACTTTTTAAATGCAATTTCAAAACAATAAAAAAAAAGAAATTTTACACACATTATGGTTTTTTAACAACAGCATAATTCATTTACGGAGAGTAGACGCGATCTGGAGTAAGAGTTAATAATTATGTGGTATTCAAAAAAACAATATAATTTAACATAGGCTAAAGTTATTTTTTAAACTATTAATGGGATAACAATTTCTAGTACCTTAAATAAAAAACAGCAAGACATTTTACAAAAATTATGTTTTAAGAAAAATTACAGTACATATAAGAAGAGCAGGTGCAATCTGGAAAAAATAAGTAGTAAATATGAAATAAAATTTATTAAAGATAATTTGTAAATAAATGAACTATAAATTTTAAAATTGTTGAAATCATTTGATGAATGTTCTCTGTAAATAGCTAACCTAACAGACCCAGCCCTATCCTGTATTGCTGTATGAGTGGAATACAATGTTTCTCTAGTATGTGCTGTTTGGGAATGACTTTAAGTGGAAACATTCTTCTATCATGTAGTTGTCTATTACTGCGTGTATTTCTGGAATCGAGCTTGGTTGTATTGGTTTTGTGTGAGACACAGCACTGTGCACTTTAATTTACTGAATGCTCTGTTCAGATTGTTAAAAGTAAGTTGAATGGTGACAGCTTTATCTATAACAAATGGGTTGTTTGTGAGGGCGTGTGCTTGTTTCACAATTGTCTCTGTGAGATCTGTGTACACATGATCATGAAGGTATTTGTGACAGTGGTTCCCTACAAACGATCTACTATGGTATGCTTGTGGTGTATTTCTATGTTTGTTTAGAACTGTATCTAGTGCGGTAGCAATTTGGCCGGTTCTTGGTGTGATAGGTCTATGTGAAAGAAAATCAAGAAAGCGTTCGATCTTGCGTATGTTTTGCAAAGGGTGCGCATTTGTGTACACGATTATTGTTCTTTTTTTGTTTTGCGGTGACGCAAATATTGGCACAGATGCGGCACAGTTCATTCACGGAAATTTTATGGTTTTCAAGCCAGTGTTCCATACTGAGTAAACCTGAATTTGGAATAAAGGCACGATTAAACACAACATTTACGCTAAACCGTAAACGGCAACGTGATGAATTTTACATAACATTAAAGAAGAATACCAATAGATCAAAATGGAAGATAATTTGAAAAAATCGCTGGTAAGGATTTTTTGTTTTTTAAACAATTAAAAAAACAGTCAAATATTACGGTTGCAAACTGTAAATTTAATAGAGGATCTTTACTTTTCTATAAAACTCACACGAATTATGATAAAAGCACGAATGTTTCGGCGTCTTATAGATCACAAGCTGGCGATTAAAATGAGTGTAGAATTGTTTGTGATACTCTAAGTAGTTTCAACGTAGTGAAAGACAGATTTTGTCTTTTGTTATTAATTTCTGCCGTTGCATTGGCCGACATGCACAGCGCGCACGGAGCGCCTGTCAAGTCAGTGATTGATTGGCGCATGTGTGAGAAACCGCAGAATCCCTTCTGTCTCCTAAGTTAATCGGTTCGTTCGACTGTCGTGGCCTAGCGCTGGCAACTAAAATGCCGGATTTTGGTAGAAATTCTACGCCGTGACCAGAACCTACTTTTTCTCAGCTCTTTGTTTTCCTTCTCTAACGCCTCTAACCTCTTCATAACAGCTGCGTCCACAACACCACTAGCAGGAGACTGGGAAAGAAAGAAAGAAAAATTTACAATTCAAATGGCATGAATACTGTAATATTATAATTTTTATTGTAGATGATGTATTTAAGGCGTCAATTATTGTTTTTATAGGCCAAGAAATGTTTTGTCTACGTGTTACATCTATGGTGCAATTTTAGACTATCAAATGGGCTTTAAAATTGTCATTCTATCTCAAACATCAATGTCAAAAGCAATTGGGAAATCTTTTTTTTTTCTTCTTACGCATTAAATTTAAAATAAAAACATTATTTGGTGTCTCTTAGAAATAGTAAAGCTCAGTTGTTAAGATAAACTTTCGTGAACAAATCAGGTGGACTTTTTAAAAACCCAACAAAAAGCATTGCAAAACAATGAGCAATCTGCATGGATTTAGCTCCATACGCATTTTTTTCAACAATAATTAACTGAACAGAAAAGAAATTCATACTTTAGATGAGATATGACAATGAGTTTAATTATCAAAAAGGGACTGATAGAGGCAGACTTTGGAAGTTAATTTTTGTTTCTTAAAGCCATTTTTGGCTTGAGATTCGTCTCCCAGCATGATCATAAGGTAGAGACCAGACTAAGAGCACTCACTGGTCCTCCAGGTTGAGGGTTGGGCACGGGACCAACAACCCTGTCTCATTAAAAAAAAAAAAACTTAACGAAACCGCAACAGACACCCACAAAACCTATGTGAACAGGTGAAAGCACTAGGGAAGCCAGTGTGCCAACAATTCTGACGACCAACACTAAAACCATGTATGTCTGGAAATGACCAGGTAAGACTTAAAAATATGGGGCCTCTGAGAGACGAGATGAACAGGGTTGGGAAGAAAAAGACTACCGGAAATCATTGAAGAGGTTGACAAGTTTGTTTACCATGGCAGTGTTGTAAGTAAAGACAGGGGGACTGACGACTATATATTAAATGCCGAATCAATGAGGCCTGATACACTTTAAATGCCCTAAGACCAATCTTAAGTCTACAGCTCTGTCCGGATCCTCAATACCAATACAAAATTGGTTTTACTCTATGGCTCAAAAACATGGTGCGTTACCAAGACCAACAGCCATAAACTACAATCATTTATCAACAGATGCCTCAGAAACATCAACGTTAGGTGCTCTGAAGTTATCCCAAACAAAAAACTGTGGGACAGAATGCAGATAAAACCCCAATTGAGACGGATATCAGAAAGCGCAAATGGGGCTGGATATGCCACACGCTCCGAAAGCCTGTATCCAACCTCAGAGGGCAATTACTGGAGTGGAACCCCCACGATAAACGCTAGGTTGGCTGTCCGAAGCAGACTTGGCAGCGAAGCACCGACGTCGAGATAAAAGCCGCTGGTAGGACATAGGTCAAGCTGAAGAAGACCAGCCAGAATCAAGTTTGGAGGTGATTTGCTGCAATTCAAGGCCTGTTTCTTGAGTGCCCACTATTCAGGTATATTTTTCAGAATTTTCTAGAGGCAAAAGCTCTAATATTATTTTATTATTTCAAAATGGAAGGCGTGCAGATCAATAGAAAAAGGTGCTAGCAAAAGAACAAATCAATGTGCACAACATGAAAGCAGAATGATGGGAAAATGGTATTCATAAAAGATCAAAGCCAATCATACCATATGAATTAATTTTTAACAAAAATACATAAATTTCCAGACAATTGGCATCAATGTTTCAAAAGGGGGAGTGCTCCGTAAAATTCAAAGATGAGGTAGCACAAGCATATAACACACTTGCGCTCAACAGGTGAGTGGCATGAATATGAAAAGGTGACCCCCACACTGTCCTTGAAGGTAGATCTTACGTGAGCAAAGTATGTCATGTATCCATTTCAAGAAATAATCTAAATTGAAAACTGAATGTGTGTGTTTTTGTGGATAAGGTAGTGCACATTATAGAATTTTATAATTTAAAAAAAGCGATAATAAAATCTTGAACATTTTCTGAAAACCAAGGAACTTCAATTCATGGTAATGAGAAGAATATTACGGAGGAAATTTATTTTAAAGAATAAAGCGTCTGACCTCCCCTTGTCGCTACTCAATCTTCTCCAGGTCTAGAGAAGCATGAGACAATTTTTAGCATATAACTCTTGTTTTGTCTGTCCAATGCCCCAAGTTATACTTTTTACTTTGACTGTTGCAAACAAAGTAGACATTGACATTTTTCAATCTGAGAGGGTTGATGAGATGAGATATTAAGATGAGATATGAAATCAAACGGACAGAGGCAGATCATATCCATCCTAAAAATTTTTTGACACAACTCAGTGCGGGCCAAATTTTCAAAATGAGAACCTTACACCTATGCAAAGTCAAATTACTTGGTAAAGGATTTAAACCAAAATGACATGAGTCGGTGTGTGACCCGTCATGCAATCAGGAAAGGTCCACAAGATGAGATTGACATACAAAAATCAAAAATGAAAAGAAAAAAAGAACTGCACAGAAAATGTACACAAGGCAACAAAAGGATAAAGCTCAGTCGAGCGCTGCAGGTGCAACAACACAATGAATTACTCACCCCCTGCAGAGGAGGTTTATTAAGAGCACTCTGTATGTCTTGCCTCACTTGTGCTATTTCCCCAGCCAATGTACATTTATTTTCTGTGTTAGTCTATAACGAAAAAAAAAATATATGTATATATTGTAACCAACTGATGATTTAGCCTCTAGAGGATAAAATATATATGTAGCCTTAGATATCAATCATTCAATGTATGCAAAGAAAAAGCGATTTTGAAATGAAGAAAAAAAGAGTAATTAAAAAATATATAATCGCTCACAGCCAAGCAGGAGAGTCACACAACAGCAGATTTTGCAATCAAAACTTTGAAAAAAGACCTAAATTTTCTTTATAACTTTTTTGCAGCGGTGGTAACAAAAGAACAGTAAAGAGAAGAAATTTTGAAATAACACTATTAATGAGCAATACAATTAAATAATATTTGTTTTAAATTATTTTTTTTAAATTAAGTAACATTAAGGCCAAGAATTAGTTGTAACTGGGTCAGACACACATATTTGTCTACGCAGTTTGCTGTTCTGTAGATCAAATTGGATGGACCGTTTCTTAACCCCCAATGTCAGCAACTAGGCTACATCAGTGACATGTACAGTGGAAACCTCACAAAACAAAGTCTGATAATTCAAATTTTTCAAGGTATAATTTTTTTTCTATTTCTTTGGCTCTATTAAAACCAGACTCATAGCTCAAAGTTTTTCTGGTTTGAAGCTCACACCACCTATAGGCATAACGAGAGCACTATCTGTCAAGCTGAATTCAATGCTTATTGCTTAATGCTTGTAAAAGAATCGGGATGGAAGAAGGTTGCTGCAGAAAGAACAAAATAGGAAATCATATAAACGCAGTTTTTCAAATGAGAAGTAAGTAACTGTCTCTTAAATTTAACACTAGTGGTTCAGGTATACAGTCGAACCTGTCCTGCCTATCATCTGTCCATGGCGACCACTTTTTATTGACTACATTGCATATTCCCTACATTTTGTTACTGCCCATCAAGCACCCCTAATCAGTAGGAGGAAAAATTGCCAAGCTATTTGAAATATGAGGTTTCCACTGTAGAAAGACTTTTTTTTTTAAACCTCACAATTGTATGTCTGCCACACAGAGACAGTGTGAGGACACTAGGACTTTTTTCAAAGCTGGTCACATTATACTGACACTAAGCAACGAGAAGGGGGAATAAATCTTTTGCTTTAATCCAGTTCATCTTTTGGTAAAAAGAGTTAAAAATTTAAAACTCCTGCATAAGAACTAAGATTAAAATTCTTACTTGTGAAGCGGAGGTAGTGCCGGCTTTCAATTGCTGATAAAGACGCTCTGCATCCTCAAATTTTTGCTGCTGCAGCCAGACATTCTCGAGCAAAAGTGGGTTTGCCATTTTGGATGATGCTGATGGTGTCAAAAAAAAGTTAACAAATGCTCTTTTTACATGTTACTAAAGATCGTATTAGTATTTAATTAGAATTAATCATTCACTGTTACATTTTTAATCAAAGAACAAAGTACTTAGAAAGACTAAATAGTGGGTGCGATATTGGGTATTTAAGATCTCGATCTAGGATCTAATGATAAAAAAAGAAAATCCCCTTTAAAATATGCGTACTTGTATGTAATATCCAAATACTTTAATTTCTGTATTTAACATATCAAAAATATATTCAATAGGCCTCAGTCCAATCATTCGTGTCTTTCAATAAGTAGATCACTGAGTTGATATTTAAATAACTTGTTTAGATTTACTAGATTTACCATGAAATTCGTGGGGATTGGGAAATGGACAAAGCTGAAAAGAATACTGTTGAAGTCAGCCAGTGTGAAGGATTTAGATCTAGGCTTAGATTCAGTAGCACAAATTGAGAGACATCTACCAAATATAAAAATTGTGTATGGCTTCAATGACTACCAAACTCACTAAAAACTTTAACAAACACAGTTCAGCCTCCTCCTTTGCATTTCTATCAATGCTGTGAATTTTTTTTTGTGTACTGTACATCATCTTTTTTGATGAACTAGATATCCTACTTTTTGTTCACTTTCACTAATATACTTTATTATCCTTTAAAATGCAGCATTCCTTCACAGCATTGATAGAAATGCAAAGGAGGAGGCTGAACTGTGTTTGTTAAAGTTTTTAGTGAGTTTGGTAGTCATTGAAGCCATACACAATTTTTATATTTGGTAGATGTCTCTCAATTTGTGCTACTGAATCTAAGCCTAGATCTAAATCCTTCACACTGGCTGACTTCAACAGTATTCTTTTCAGCTTTGTCCATTTCCCAATCCCCACGAATTTCATGGTAAATCTAGTAAATCTAAACAAGATATATATATATATATAAGTGTTTTAAATTGTGCATTTCCTTCACCACTTAGAATATTCATAAATCATGAATGTAAAAAAAATAATGCCTGCATTGATTATTTGATACTATTTAGCACACACAAAAATTGACATGTATTACCTGTGACATCACTAGCTAAGAAAATAATAGAAAAGTGTAAGAAAATATTTAATGCAAACAGGGGGCAGGGTAGAGTTGTTTTTTTTTAATTCATTTTTAAGAATAAAAACAACATGCCCTTCCCGGAGAGTTTGAATTGACTTAAATTGTGTAAAACAGTAAAAACTAGCTCACAGTTCTTGTTCACACTCAAAAAACATTTAAACAACAACAGCGGACAGCAAACTTGGAGAAAACTTTTTTTTTCTGACGATCTTCTAATAAAAAAAAGAATGTGTTTAAAGTAGATCTAGATCTAAAGAAAAAAAAAATGTTTCAAAGCTGAATCAAATGGTTGAAAACTGCTTCGAAATTAACTCTCATTGAGAGCACACACTGAAATGAGCATGGGTGTGGTGTAGAAAACGTGTGTACCAATTTAAAAAGTGCGTTTTTGGTACCCGTGTACAAATAGATTTTTATCTGTACCCGTGGACAAATAGATTTTTATCTGTACCCGTGTACGAACAGAGACAGTGTTCATCAATACAGCGCCGGCGGTCTGGTTCTCTGATCAATCCTCAAGTTTTTGTGACCCGAACTGTTCGAAAGAATACAGATTCTAGATCTATTTAAGTCTAGAAGTAGGATCGTCCCTTAATTTTTTTTTCGTCTTCACGTTTTTAAAGCGTTTTATCAACTTGACTGCTCTGGAAGAAGCTTGGTTTCTAAGTAAAAAAAAAAAAATGTTACACTTACGGTATCACGACTGCTCTGGAAGGCCACGTCTTGTGAAAAAGGAAGTTCACCATATTTACAAGATAGAGCACTGAACAGTGTACAGCAATGGCTAAGTAACGAGTATGTCGTGCATTTGGCTCATAAAATTATTACGGCACATTGAGATAGGGAGGGGTTGAGGTTGAGTTGGTATCTTCAACTAAGCTTACAAAACTATGATATATTGTGGACAGGGCCCAATTTTATGAGCACACGAGACATTGTAGGGAGACCTGGACTCAGTTGATCATTTTATACTGAATACTAACAACTAGAGGAGATGTACAAGTCACACGATTAGGATGTTTCCGTGGCCAAACCAACGAGCGGGGAAATTGTTGTTTTTTTCCGGATATCTTCCCCTACTGGTGAGGTTGGTGACAGTAAAATATGACCGGTTGAGACAGGAGTTATGGTATCTCCACATTGTCTCGTGTGCGAGTAAAATTGTCAGACGTTAGACTTGGGACCAGCCACCGCACATGGCAATTGTTACAACTAGAGGATACATTCTCTCATACTCTCTCTCTCTCTCTCTCTCTCTCTATATATATATTAGTTATATCATTCAATAACTTAGCCCATTACGTGCGCGTATTCACTTCATCTTCATGTCACGTCTTCTTATAATATTACATTGACTTTGTTGTTTGTCATTGTGATACAATACACGCCTTTTTTGTCAGGATTGGTCGAAGCCACTCTGTGTGGTTTCCAGCAAGTGGATTGTTTTAATAATGAGAACTTCTACTACTACTACTATTATATTAATATTATTATTATTATTATTATTATTATTATTGTTATTTTTATTATTACTGTATCATCATCATCATCATCATCATCATCATCATCATCATCATCATCATCATCATCATCATCATCATCATCATCATCAACACCGCCGCCGCCACCACCAGCATGGCCACTGCCGCCACGTCCACCGCTACCACCACCATCATTTAAGCTCTGGTTGATTACATACACGATACAGGGATGTGCTCATCATGTAACATTGTTTTGTAACACTATAGGCATAGGCCCACTAGGCCTATCCTAGTGCATCATGCTTTAGCGCATCAAAGGACTGACGCGCGGTAGCAGCTTGATTTCTATTAATAGAAATCTGTGTGCGCTTCGTCCTGCCCCCACTTTCCTCTCCCCAGTAACATTCAAGTTCTGCCACACTGTTACGTAACTAAGTAATCTAGGGGAAGTTATACAAATCTATGCATCTTTATTAAATTACATCACACTTCAAATTGATCTCGTGGAAAATTATCAACATTACGGGTAAATGGTGACTTCGGGAAAACATAGATAAACATGATCGAAACGTAGCGATGCACGGAAAGAGAGGTGGATGGCAAGCTGTCTTGAATGGAAGAGCGTTAAGCTTTTTTGTTTTCATGGAGAGACCCAGTTCGATTTCACTAGAGAGTTATAGCAACCGTACTTGTAGCTCTGACGTGTACCGGTAGCGTGTAGGAAAACGAGGCTCGCGCTACCAGTCATCGCTTGGCTGAAAAGCCTTATAGCAGCGCAACCCACAGGTCGACCTGTAGCTTTTGTTATTGTTTTTATGTTAAGTTTAAACAATGTGGATGTATATATAATCAAATCTAGATCTAGGATCCTATTATTATATATTAATGCGGTTACACGGTCTCGGCAACAGTCAAAAACAAACAAAAAAGGATAATAAAATCATTAGATCTATTCTAGAGATCCATACCCAGACGAAAACCCGACAGCTGAGAAGCATGTATTTTGAAACCACTTTTCGATCGAAACAAACTAACTTTCAGGGCCCAATCTTCTTTCAATGGACTAGAATTTGAAAAAATAATGCAAAAATATCTTTAGGTTTTTAAAATCAAATCTTTATTGTGGCTAAAAACACGTTTAAAGTGTCGTCGTGTAGAGGGCCTCCTACACGTTACACGCAGGCCAAATTTACCGGTAGCGTGTAGAGCTGACGGGTAGGGAGAATCTAGGTCAGGGGAATCCCAAGCGGATGACGTCACTGGAGCTCTACCCGCTACAAGTAAGCTACACGTCGGCTCTGCTATAGGTGTCTATTATCTGACAAATTTCGTCTCCTACCTTTTTGGTCGGAGTCAGTATGATAAAACAAGGATGGTTTATCAGCTGTAGATCTAAGCTGCCTAGCAGGTACATACATCTTCAGACAGCCAGAGAGATATGTAGGTGCCATTTGATTGATGCATTTATAACAAATTATGCACATAATTTATCCAACAGGCTGCCCATGTAGATGGTGAAGAGTAGGGATAGAGTGCTCACGTTTTTTTTCATTCTCATAATAAGCCTTGCTTTGCTGTTTTGAACCATTTGCAAGCGATTAATAGTGTCGTTGTGGGGAGATGCCAGTAAAACGTTACAATAATCAAGTTTAGATAATATCAAAGATGTAACACGGGTCTTGGTCACATTTTTATTTAACAAGTTCGTATGCTTGCAATTTTCCTAATTTGAAAATATAACTTTTTACAAAGGTCAGTAACATATGATGACATTAACATATTCTAATTTAGGTTATTTACTGTCTTGATGCTAATTATAATATGGCCATTGATGTTGATAGTTGTTCGAGGCACATTGACAACTTTATTTCCAATCAGTAATATTTCGATTTTGTCACTGTTAAGTTTTAGTCAATGCTAGTCACTCAAAGTTTAACATTATAAACGCAATCAGATGTTGTAGTGACTAAGGCTGTAAATCTTCAAATTTGAATATAACTGAGTATAATGAGCATAGAGATGGAATATTAGAGAGTGTTTTATTATATTGATTAAAGGCTGAGTGTACAAAGTAAAAAGTAATGGCTAATATGGAATTCATTTTATCTCTACTCAGTCTATGTGTGGCAGCACGCAATTGTCAGATGTCTGGGGCTCCAAACACGATAATTATAACCTAGGTGCCAACCAAATAACCAGATGGGATGGATGCCGCTTTGTTTTGTCTTGGCAAGCATACATGTCATTGTAGTCCTATATATCTTGTCTTATGGTCTTACGTCATATTTGTTGATTTTTTATGTTGTCTTTGTTGTTTTAATAGATATGTTTAGAGCGATATCTGTTTTCCTGTATCGGAGAAACGGAGAAACGGAGCAAGCGATGTTTGTTCCTAGTTTAACGCCTTCTAGTTATACGGCGACGGAACCCCGAAGCGGGAGTTTGTATTAAGTCACTCTATTCAGACACCGACACACTAGGAGAAAACGTGACAACTAGAGTGGGCTTCTTGCAAATCCCCGCTCACCTTTTTTTTTTTTAAATAATTTTTCACCAAGTAGCCTATATTTTCTAGTAATAACTAAGAGAAAAAGCCAATCAGAAAATGCCTAACAAACAGTCGGACTAAAATTAAGACACCATAATTATTTGCCTTTGCCCATGTGGAAATGACAAAAAACTGTATTAATGGGGACTAGGATAGGCTATAATTGCTTCTTATTACGCCTCTGTGAAATCGAAAATGGAAATCAAAAACATGTACGAAACAGTACGAAGAACTTGACAAACGAAGCAGACGCCGTCTAAGGAGTAAGGAAGAAGGAAGGGAGCACACGAGCAGCGAACAATCAAGCTTAAATTAGCTTAGAAGCTTATCCTTGCCTTGCTTACAGCTGATTAAGATGTTCGTATATCTAAAAATCTAGCTGCTGTCTAGTCTAGATTAGATTATAACTTGCAAATCAATTTCACGTGTCTCTGGAATATCTAGATCTAGAATCAGGCCATATCATGGGTAAGTTGCTAGTCTATCTAAATATAGGGCACTCCTTGAGTTTTGTGGTCCCTAGCCTGTGGACGATAAAACTGGCTTCCCTGCCCGCATTACAACCCGTTTTCGGCACTCCTTGAGTATTGTGGTCCCTAGCCTGTGGGCGATCAAATGGGTGGGCGGCCGGATTATACGGGAATTTGATTATAAAATTGAATAAAATAACATTCAGCTGTACTCCCCGTCTTTTTTTTACTTTTTTTATTATACATGTATTGGCAAGATTTGTTTGATTCATAAAGACATATTTGGGCACTCCTTGAGTTTTGTGGTCCCTAGCCTGTGGGCTATCAAATGGGTGGGCGGCCGGAATTCGATTATTAAAATTGAATAGAACACCAACCAGCTGCACTCCCTGTCTTTTTGTTATTTTGTTTCTATTAAAATTGATACATACTTGCCAGCTGTACTCCCTGTCTTTTTGTTATTTTTTATTTGTATTAGATTGTTTTGTTTGATTCAAAAAGAAAGGGCAAGATTTGATTGTATTCAATTGTTTATTTGAACACCGGTAGAATGCGGGCGGGGAAGGGGGTGGGGACAACATACACAAGCACATAAGAATTAGGCCAGATGTAAGCAATTGAAACTTTAGGTCTCTAGATCTATCTCTGTCTCTCACACTCGCTTGCTCTGTCTGTCTGTCTGTACATGTCTCTCTTTATATCTCTCTTCTCTCTTCACAGTTTTACTGACCCCCATGTAATCGAATCCTACCCACTCTCGAATCCCGTCCACCAAGCCATTTGATCGCCCACAGGTTAGGGACCACAAAACTCAAGGAGTGCCCATATTTGATTGTATTCAACTGTTTATTTGAAAACGGGGCACTCCTTGAGTTTTGTGGTCCCTAGCCTGTGGACGATAAAACTGGCTTGGTGGGAGGGATTCGATTACACCAGAGTCAGTCAACCTGTGAAGAGAGAGAGACAGGCAGAGCAAGCGAGTGTGAGAGACAGAGATAGCTTCAATTGCTTTAAAAAAGATCAATTTTATGTGCTTACAAAGTGTGTGTTTGTCCCTACCCCCTTCCCTGCCCGCATTACAACCCGTTTTCAAATAAACAGTTGAATACAATCAAATATGTCTTTATGAATCAAACAAATCTTGCCAATACATGTATAATAAAAAAAGTAAAAAAAAGACGGGGAGTACAGCTGAATGTTATTTTATTCAATTTTATAATCAAATTCCCGTATAATCCGGCCGCCCACCCATTTGATCGCCCACAGGCTAGGGACCACAATACTCAAGGAGTGCCAAATAGAGAATCTAGATCTAGACCTCTAAAGGCTAAAGAAATGCCTCTAGAGGCGGAGAACGAGGCATTGAAAAACTACTTTTTAGGCACTTTCACTTTCAGAAATTCTGGAATCAAAGTCTATTGTGAAAAACATGATGAAGAAAACATATTTGGTTTATACAAACAGGAACATTGTTGAAAACCACACTAAACAATTCTCGGCATATGAACGAATCAAATTTGTAACATTTTTCAATGCTAATCAGTAAACTGATTAAAACAAAAATTTTGGGGCTAGAAGAAATGGCGAACATTTTTCACTGCGGCAAAACAAAAACAGCACATTTATACAGTATAGGGCCTACATGTATGCTATTCACAAAGAATAGAGTCAAATGGACCATCTTGGTCAGAACCAAGCGTCACAGAGGTCACATGTAGATCTATTATCTATAGTTGCGACCCATTTGTTCACCACCGAGGCTACACCGACAGCATTAGGTTTCATCCACCGCTTTGTCTTCTTTCTTCTTCTGAGACCTTGTGTGCTGCCTACTGTGTCTCCGCCCTCATCCACAGCCTCTCCCAAAGTCCTAGTTCCGCACCCAGACTTTTTTTAGCATCAAAACTTTCATTTCAAAGTATTCCTCCGTTATTGCTTCTCGAATAGAATCACACAACAGTATGCACTAGCTAGGTGTAAATTGTGCAATGAATATTCTGTGCAAGAAGAAATCCTTTAATGATTGTTGATCACTAACTTGTATTGGTAAGCCCAATGGATTAATTGGATTTATAAGGAAGCCGTCAAGGGTGAAGGAGACTGAAAGTGCATCACTTGAGGTTCAATCCAAATTGTTTTTCTGCTGCATAAGCTGACATCGTTCCAGACATCACTAAATTGTAGGCTGGCATCATTCTTCCAGGGTTATTGGAGTAATTTTTGCGCCCACCAGTTTCGAACCATCTGAAATCGAAAAATGATACGGGCATTAAAATGCTTAAAATACTAATAGTTCAAACAGATTTGATAAACAACAGAAACAAAGTTTCCACACATTTAAGATTAAAACCACATCATCACAATAAATTTAACTTCTGAATTCATGAGTGAAACATTTATTTCCAAAATCAAGCATTTATAAAAAAATAAGGTTATGGGGCATTACTCAACAAGAAAGATTTAAAAAACGCTTCTGTATTTTTACCTCATAAATCAACAATGCTTGGCTTTGACCAAAAATTGTGCACCCATGTACCAGCTAACATTGGTAAAACAATGTTTTCAAAATGGCTGAAACAGCACTTCATAATTTTTCTTCCAAAAATTTTTCGTAAAAAGATGATCTAAGACTAGAGTGTTTCCCTTTGAACTATTGATTAACACACTTAGATTGCATAGCAAGTGTTGCCTAATGCCCCAGGCAATTATAAATGAGATATTTATTATTTAATGATTTAGGAGGGTATCTCCAAATCTTATTAACCTGCTTGCTCTAGATATAATCTCCCTACCTACTGCGGTCCCATATTTGCTTACATGGCGACCATTAATGGGAATTTCTTAATACTACATTGGGAGAGTCTAAAAGTGTTTCTGCCTCATTCTCATTATTGTATAGGTTTCTGTTCAAATTTTGTTATAATACATAATATATACATTTGAGTGTTTGTTCAAATCAAATTCTTTTGTCTGACTGTTGAATATTAAAGCTAAGTATAGTTTGTTGGGCTTGCCTTATGATGTTGGATACACTACAGGCTTTTGAAGTGTGTGGCCTAGCCAACCCCATTTTTTTTTGCTTTGTTCGGTCCCAAAGTTCCTTGTTTGAGAGTCTTCAGGACACCTAATGTTGATAATGTTTCTGAGGCATCTGTTGGTAAAAGTGTGAAGTTTATGGGTCACTTGCAAATTTTCTGAGCCATAGAGTAAGACCCAACTTCACGTTGGTATTGAATATCCGGATTTTGTTCCGTGTCGACAGGGCTGTAGACCTCGAGATTGGTCTTAGGGTATTGAAGGCGTATCTGGCCTTGTTTATTCAGCATCTGATGTCCTCGCCTGTCCCCCTGTCTTTACTTACAAGACTACCAAGGTAGACAAACTTCTCAACCTCTTTGATGTTTTCCTGATGCAGAGCAGTGGATCTGCCTGTCTGCTATTGATTCGCATGGCCTCAGTTTTTCCTATGTTTAGGAGTCTGGTCTTCCAGACTTCTGCTGCCACACGATTTAGCTTCTTTTGCACATTCTGTTGCATTAATTGGGAGAGAAGGCTGATGTCGTCCAGTAGTCCAGATCCCCCAGTTGCTTCTTGCACGTCCACTGGATACCCATCCTTTGGCCTGTTGCAGACTGCTTCATAACCCAGTTCACCACCATAAGGAAGATTGTTGGCAAAAGCAAGCAAACCTTGTGGCCCCTTGGCTACTTAGTTTTCTGTCGTGGATGACTTTAGACTGTTGATAAGTGGGGTCTTCATAAATTTGTTGGATAATAATGGTGACGAACTGAGGTGGAAAGCATAGTGATACATCAGTCTCCAGATGACATCGCATATAAATTGAAGGTAATTGAAATCTCCAGGTGACATCGCATATATATATATATATATACGAGGGCGGGCTGATAAATAAGGGCCGTTTTTGAATAACTTTTTTATTTGAAGGACTACAGAAGCAAGTTACACATCAAATGAAAGCTTAGAGTCTCCCCTATCTGATGAACTATCATTTTTCAACATAGTCACCATCGCGTTCAATACAGAGGCGCCAGCGTTGTACAAGTTTTTGCATGCCGTCGGCGAAGAATTCTGGTGTCTGGGATCGGCACCAAGAGCGAACATCCGCCTCAACTTCTGCATCGGTTTCATAGTGATTTCCTTTGAGATGTTTCTTCAGCAAAGGAAATGAGAAAAAGTCAGACGGGGCCAAATCAGGACTGTATGTCGGATGTGGTATGGTAGGAAGTTCCAACTGCTGTAAAGCGCACTGGGTTTGGCGACTGGTGCGTGGCCGAGCATTATCGTGCTGGATGACAACGTCTTTGACTTTGTCCTGTCGAACCCGTCTGAGTCGGCTCTTCAATGCACGCAGAGTTGACACATATCTCTCTGAATTTATTGTTGTGCCTTGCTCCAAAAACTCAATATGGACGATACCTTCCATGTCCCAGAATATTGTGAGCAAAACCTTTCGAGCTGATGCGACGACTTTGAACTTCTTCGGGGCTGGAGAAAAATTCCAAGACGTTGTCATCCAGCACGATAATGCTCAGCCACGCACCAGTCGCCAAACCCAGTGCGCTTTACAGCAGTTGGAACTTCCTACCATACCACATCCGACATACAGTCCTGATTTGGCCCCGTCTGACTTTTTCTCATTTCCTTTGCTGAAGAAACATCTCAAAGGAAATCACTATGAAACCGATGCAGAAGTTAAGGCGGATGTTCGCTCTTGGTGCCGATCCCAGACACCAGAATTCTTCGCCGACGGCATGCGAAAACTTGTACAACGCTGGCGCCTCTGTATTGAACGCGATGGTGACTATGTTGAAAAATGATAGTTCATCAGATAGGGGAGACTCTAAGCTTTCATTTGATGTGTAACTTGCTTCTGTAGTCCTTCAAATAAAAAAGTTATTAAAAAACGGCCCTTATTTATCAGCCTGCCCTCGTATATATATATATATATAAAGGTAAGTGAAATCAGTTTTTTATACATCAGGAGGTTGTGAGCAGAATGTACTTTTATACACGCGTAAAAGGAGACAACTCTGGAAAGTGTTTACGCTTTTTTGACACCACTAGTCTGTCACTAGTGCAAAAGTGTTGTATGTTTTGCGAGGTTGTTAGGATTGCAAAGGTGCCTTAGCCTAGGAAAGTGTGCTGTCATTGAGTTGGGTTGTTAGTGAAAATCTGTTTAAGATCGAGTCAGCCTTGAACTGGAACAGATGTCTTATCTTCAGTGGATGTGCTATGGCTGTATCTGCCTTGCTTAGGATGTACATGATTTGCCATGACGGCTAATGGAGCATTCTAGATCCACTGATTTGCTATTACAACTGCTACTAGTTCTTGTTCTCTCGGCCCCTGAATACAACACGTGTGTCAGAAGTGTTGAAACAGTTTTTTACGCTGGATGTAGATAGACTTATAAAGACGAAACTTTGGATCAAGAATTTTAGTTCAAAACTTTGAAAAAAAAATGCTTTTAAAAGTCAGTTTGAATTTTTTATTTGGCACCAGATCTCTTGTTAGTGCTCTAGAGTGACAAATAAGAGGTCTTAGGTGGGTTTGATGCTCAGCAGATGATTCCTTTTCTGTATTTGAATAACTTTCATTCTTGACAAAGCAAATTCTACATTTTTGAAAATGGTTTGCTGTATCAAATCAATAAATCAATCAATAATAAAAGAAAAAACAACTTTTATGGTTTTCTTTAAAAGTGTTTAGGTTTAACTTAATGAGTTGATAGCCTTTTTTTTGCAATGGGACACTGAAAGAATGTTTTGCCTGCTTTTTGTTAGGTTTGATTTCACCATTGAGCGTAGATTTAATTTATTTCTTCGACTTTTTTCGGCTGCTAATTGGTAAGGTGTCAGTACTTATAACATGCTTGGCTGAGACAGCCTCAGTATCCTGCCCTGTCTCTGTGTATCAGTACTGATAAAATTGTCAGATTTCAGTCTTGGGACCCTTCCAATATAAAGCCTAGTTGCTTAAGTTATAATAAATCGCCTTTGTAACCTTTTACCTTTCAGATTGGACTCAAGATGAGCAAAAGTCCTTGCTAGAACAAGTTCTCAAAATGGTGGGTGACAAGGTGAGCTTTGCCAGTGCAAGGGCCAAAGTTCAGTGGGACAAGTTAGATGTCAACAGCAGGACGGCAGAGGATTGCGAGAAAATGTTTGGTGTTTTAACAGGAAAGGTATAGACTTTGTTGGTGAGACCCTAACACTTATAGAATGACTGCAAAGATCAACTGAAAATATTTTTTTAAAGATCTAAAGAAAGACTGGAAACAGTAGAAATGTGGTACATCAAAATTATGAAAGTGCTCTGGAAAGAAAAGAGAACAAACAAAGAAGTAATGGGTATCATGGAATACAAAAGATCATTACTGAAAACCATGAGACTTTAAATAGCAAGACATCTAAAATTCTTTAGGCATATAAACTTGATTGAATGAAACAGACCAGGCACATAAACAGGAAGATATTTTTAAGCGATTGGAACAATTGCATTTTTTATGGGAATAAGTAAGAAGGAAAGTTCTGTTTTTAGTTATGGTAGTGAAAAAAGTAAAATTAGTCCCATACTCTTTGACACAGCGTTGGTGAGTCAAAAGTTAGGGTCCTGGTTGTACTAGGGAAACAGCTGTTGTTAGGTAGGTTGCTATTAATTATCTCACAGTCCCTTTACACGTGCATGACTCAAGAGTCTTGGCTACCCATTTTGTGCTAGGTTGTCGTAGAGGGCACCAGAAAAAAACTTAAACATTATCAAAGCCAATGATCAAACCCAACACCTTCACAGAGGTGGCCCACTTCTAAAACACTTCTATATTATACTGGCTGCCTGTTGAACAGAGAATAGTGTATAAGGTTTGCATTTTATGTTATTAAATGCCTTAATGAGCAGGCTCCATCGTATCTGTCACAATCTCTTAACGTATACACTTCAGGTAGAAGTTCAAGGTCATCTAGCGATAAATCAATCCTTGTTGTCCCTCATAGAAATTATAAAGCTTCGGGTCAACGCTCTTTCTTTTTCCTAGGTCCAAAAGTGTGGAATACCCTACCGCAATATATACGTGAATCGGGTTCTATAGAAATCTTTAAACGCTCACTTAAGCACCACTTGTTTCAAAGTTATACCTAAATTGTTATAAATGTGTTTTCTTGTTGGTTAAAGATGTTGGTAAATGTAGTGTTACTGAGTATGTGTGTGTGTGTGTGTGTTTTATTTAAATATCACTTGAATTGTTCAATTAGATTAGTTAGTACTTTTTTTAACGATGTAAAGCGCCCAGAGCCTGATAATTCAGGGTTGGGCGCTATATAAATACCATTTATTATTATTATTATTATTATTATTATTATTATTATTATTATTATTATTATTATTGTAACGATTGCACCAACGTCACCCATTATGATCAAATGGTAACAAAGACAACGGAATTGTCAATATATATATATATATTTTTTTTTCTCTTTTAATGACTTTTTACAAAACCTGTTGTGACAAAAACTCAACTAATAAGCATCCTGTCTTTTGTGGAAGGAGACCTTGTCCATTAAGTGATGGGGTGCTGAGCTACATTTGAGAGGTTTGCAGTTGGTTCGCTGCAATTTGGTTGCTGCGTGGCACAACTTCCTTACTTCAATTAAGATCATAAAAAACTATTTTCTCTCTTCAGATTGCTTAATCGTGTATCTAGTTTTATAAGAAAAGCAAAACATTTGTGTTCTCGCTAATTGCTTTATTATATTTTATACTAAACATTTTTTGTTCTCACTTAAGATTGCTATAGTTTTATTAAAACTTGTTTTCTATCTTTTCAGATTATAGCAATTTTAGTAATTTAACCTATTTTATCTAGTTATATATATAAAAAAATCAAACTTCAAATTGAAACCTTCTTTCTCTATTCGAATTACCTGAATATCTAGTTTTATAGAGCACTTATTATCTGTCCACAGATCAGGAAATTCAGATTGTTAAGCGAAATTTTAAACGAAGCTGCCTCAGAAGTTGAAAAAGGGTACTCCTACAAATTTCTTTATGATAATGTGAGTTGCAAAGGGTTTACTTTAATTTAATCATTAAAAAATTTTTTTAAAGACCTCTGGTGGAAATAGACAAGGGAAAAATGGTTTTTACTGTTTGCATGCATAAATTTAATGAGAAATTTTCTGTTTATGCAGCTCCTCGAGTATGAAAAAAAAAACAGAATATAAACTTTAAAAAAAAGCCAACAAAATCTTTGGTTTCCATTTTTTTTTTTTCAGAGATAAATACTTTGAGAGGTGAAACATCTAAATTGTAATCTATTTAAGTTCTTTATAAATTGTGTTTTGCGCATTTAGATTTAATATTGATTTGTATGCAGCCTGAAGCTTTATTAAAATTACATTTTACCACCTTCATTTGCACCCCTTCAGTTTGAAGACTTCCCCAAGAAACCACCACCAGCCACAGCCTTATACTTAAAGGACCATCGAGCTGAATTTGAGGACATGACGGGTAAAATTTTAATGCGTGCCGTGACCCAGAAATGGAAAGATTGTTCTCAGGATAAAAAGGTGCTCGTTTGGTGTTTTTTTTTGTTTTGTTTTTTCGCAACACAGTCATACCACGGCAATCACATAGTTAGATTCTTGTTTTTTCGTTGGGCACTAGAGCATGACGGGTTTCTTATCTCAGTTATAACAAATTTTGATGCAAACTTATATCAATCTTAAATCAGTATCTATCCCATGGTGAAGTCAAAGTTAAAATTGCAGGTTTGTTTTTAATCAACTAAAGAAAAAACAATATTAACACTCTTTAGTTATCTTTAAACCACAAAAAATGAGATGTTATTACTGCCCAGTGACAACATGTAAAAAAAAATTGTTATGTGCCCTCTCTATTAAAATGTAAAAAAAAAAAGTATGATGTAACAGTAAAAGAGATCTAGTTAAGTGGAATCTGTGTTCAGGGCAACGCTGCCAATCCAACCAATTTACAAAAGTAGGCCAGTGTGAGAAATTATACAGATAGTCATGCTAATTGGACTTACGGTTGGCAGCTCTGACATTGTCCTCTGTGATTCCTCAATCTAGAATATATCAATTCACTTTGTTTTACCTTCATCTACATTGATGCCAATTTTCCTTAATTTTACAGTTTTTCACTAAAGATAATTTAATATATGAGCCATTCCTAAAAATTGGTGTCTGAAACCTGACAAAGCAACTGAATTTTAAAATTAACTAAAATCCGTAAATTTCGGATTTCCTGTATAGTTAATGTATTGAAATTATAGAAAATCAAAGTAAGAAGATAAGTTAATGATAGATTTTTACACTAGGTGGGCTGCAATGGGGAATGTCCAAAACTAACGGATGTAACTGTTACAAAGTGTTTTCTTTAATAACTTTAACATTTTGAATAACCTTATAATGAGCTTTGATGCTGTTTGTAGTTAGCCTAAAAGTATTCTAAATCACTCTCACTCATTCTCTTTAAAACTATAAAGAATTATTCATATTTATGGTAATATGACCTGTATACTTTGTAAGAGTGACGTCCGTTAGATAACATTGCATACCATTTTGTAAGAATTGCAAAATATATGCCCTTTACCTTTATTTTTGGTACCACAAGTATCTTTATATGCTTTGAGACAATATAAGCTTTTTTTCCGGGTTAAATATATCTCTATTAAAAAAAATACATGTAGTACAAGAAATACTTTGTAACTGTTACGTCCGTCAGAAAAATAAAACAACCACCATTAAAAAAAAATTACATGATGGTTGAAGAAACCCAATCGCTTTATATTAGAATAGAAGCTATCATAAAAATGAACATTAAAACACGATACTGTTCCAACAGCTTTTGTTTTATACCAGTTTAAGACAATACTGATTGTAACTTTGTAAGAGTGACGTCCGTAAGAAAAATGAAAGAACCATCATAAAAATATATTACATGATGATTGAAGGAACCCAATCGCTTTCTATTAGAAGCTTTGATAAAAACGAACATTAAAACATGATACTGTTCCAGCAGCTTTTGTTTTATACCAGTTTAAGGCAATACTGATTGTAACTTTGTAAGAGTGACGTCCGTTAGAAAAATAAAACAACCATTATTAAAAAAAAATATTACATGATGATTGAAGAAACCAAATCACTTTCTATTAGAAGCTAGCATAAAAACAAACACTAAAAGATGATACTGTTCCAACAACTTTTTTGTTTTATACCAGTTTAAGACAATACTGTTTGTCACTTTGTAAGACAATACTGATTGTAACTTTGTAAGAGTGACGTCCATAAGAAAAATAAAAGAACCATCATAAAAAAATATTAAATGATGATTGAAGGAACCCAATCGCTTTCTATTAGAAGCTAGCATAAAAACAAACATTAAAACATGATACTGTTCCAACAGCTTTTCCTTTATACCAGTATTAAGACAATAATGATTATAACTTTGTAAGAGTGACGTCCGTAAGAAAAAAATAAAAAAAAAACATCATAAAAAAAAAAATTATATGATAATTTAAGAAACCCACTCGCTTTCTATTAGAAGCTAGCATAAAAAACGAACATTAAAACATCATACTGTTCCCACAGCTTTTGTTTTATACCAGTTATTATGATTTAGATCTACAAAAATTAACTTGAAGTTGAGCCATATCGCACATTATTTTACTAAGTATTGATTTACGAGCTCATGACTTTTACGGTAAACATTAAAGCCCAGCTGGCGAAAATATTTCATTCATAAAGATAACTATCTTTCTTCAGCCACGAGAAATAGATTTACATGGGATCATTTAATAACAGTCTGTGACTTGTGAACAGAATGGTAATCTAAAAACATCTTACGGACGTAACTCTTTAGGTCAAGTTACAAAGTCATTTTAAATACGTTTCTATCCCAAACAGCTCTCTCAATGGGAAATTTGTGACCATGTTTTTATTGTATGCACTCAGATGGTATGATTCAAAACACTTTTTGGAGAAAAAGAATGAACAATACAGAATTAGGGATGCATCTTACGGACGTAACTTTTTTACAAAGTATTACAGTATTTTGTCTGCATTGAGCGTACACTACTCAATCCATGTTCGGGGGCACACTCAATGGTATTTTTACAATTGGCATGGATTGCCGTTCACGTTTTTCGCGAGAATTTGCGGGATTGGCCCCAAACATGTATAGTATAGGGCTTTTACTTCATTGTGTGTTGTTTACAAAGTGCATGACGTCCGTTATATAAATTTTTATTGTTTGCCTGTGCAAAAACTATACAACCGATCATGAACCATTCACGTTTTTCGCGATAATTTGCGGGATTGGCGCCAAACATGTATAGTATAGGGCTTTTACTTCATTGTGTGTTGTTTACAAAGTGCATGACGTCCGTTATATACATTTTTATTGCTTGCCTGTGCAAAAACTATACAACCGATCGTGATCTATCACGTCTTATTCCTTTCAGAAGATATTTCTTTATATGTTGAACAACAAAAAATCAAGCCATGATTGAATATTTCTTTCATAGCAAGATAATCAGTACATGACCTCAACTTTGTCAGGAAAAAAATGTGCAAAAAACAACAGATTGCCAGACTGAACTCAACATAACTCAACAAGTTTGAAATATAAAAAGTTGAAATTATTGGGGTTATCTCTTCAAAGTGTCCTCTTTTCATAGAAAAAAACCACAAACAAAACGAAAGTATGTGTCATTATTTATAACATTTTAAAATACATGCATGCTGGGGGGCACTTTTTTTGGGAATGGCTCATATACTATGATGTTGAAGAGTGTATATATTCTTTATTCAGTTCTGCTTACTTTAAAACAGGGATGGGAATTTTCGGAAGTGGGGCTCCTGTTACCTTTCCTCGGAAATGGCTTTGAACAATTCCCATCCCTGCTTTAAAAGTTCAGGAAAAAAATTAAACCATTTGTTATCACTACACTACATCTTAACTTTTGAACACCAAAAAGATAATATATGCACCCCTTGCTTAATGAAAAAGTTGTTTTTCATAACAGGAATACTACAAAAATAAATACAGAAAAAGAATGGAAAAATACAAGAAAAAGATAGAGGACTTCAAGTAAGTATTCAATGCTTTTTTTGTGTGTGTTGTAAACTGCTTCTTTAGTAATACAATAGAGCATACATACTTCGGCACCTGCTGCAGTGGGATGTATTCTACTGCGGAACAATTCAAGAATCCCCCTTTTTTTTTTTACTACAAAGTAAAGTTCTGCTTGGGTTTAATGGGGCATGAAAATGGAAGAACTTGGATGCAGCGATAGGAGGGAGCAAGCTTTAATTTCCAAATAACGGCCATTTAACCTGTATGGCATTGTTGGGGACCAGTCCGACATCTGGCACAACAGTCTAGGCCCTTTAATTACATGTGCAAGTATGCAGATGTTGGTTAAAGTTGTTAACCAGGGATGCCACTTTTCCGGAAATTTCCGGAATTCCGGAAATATAATTTGGTTCCGAATCCTCCGGAAATTTTTCTAACTGACTCTTGAAGCCGATGTCCGGAAAACTTTTCCTCCGAAAATTCCGGAAAGCTGGCGACACCTCCGTGTTTTGTTTTGGAAAAGAAATACCTGTTACTATGTGCCTTACATGTTCAGCCCTCATTGCTTGCACAAAGCCTAGATCGACAGTCACGAGGATCATTAGTTTTTTTTCAACGGGCAGATGAGAATTTATCTCCGAACCCAACGAGCGCAAGTAGCAGTTATCCGTGATCACACCTCGCATACTTCGGCGTGTTTTTAATGGAAATTATACGCTGTTAGATTCGAAAACGCGCCCTTCTCAACGACTCCGCCTCTTAAGGCAAAACAATGTTGTTTCTGGTTATCATTAAACTACGGTTAATTGCGCAACTTTAAAAGGAGTAATTTTCAAGTTTGCGAGTACGTAAAAGAAAAGCATAGAGCAATGTTCATCGAAATGCGATGTCTCTTCGTTGTCTATTAAATTTGCATAATAGTTTTATTGGTATCGGTACTGCAGTTGATCTCATCCGGGTTACCGACTTGAACTTCTAGTTTACCCAATCGACATCGTTTATTCTTCCGAATAATACCGATCTGTCCATCTTCATTCAGCCCTATGCTTGATCTGACTCGGATCTACATGTATTGGCTATTTTAATGACGGAGCCTTGGCCAAACCGTTCTAAGCTTATTGATAATTATGTTAGTGAATTTAACATGCGCGCTCTCTGATAGAGTAAAAATAAACTTCGTTGAGGTTAAGTACATACATGTATAACACAAAAAAAAACAATAGGTCTAACTGGAATCCGGTAAAGAAGAAAATCCGTTGTTGGCCTTGTTTACCGGCAAATATCTGTTAGCGAGACTATTTCCTTTAATAAAATGTAACCATTTATCTACCCAGGTACATTCTCAGAGCCTCTTTAAATGGACGAAAATCTTGAAAATTTTCAGCTCCAGGGGGGGCGCACCCCCCCTGACCCCCTCCCCCCTCTTTATCCACTACCAAAGTTCCGGAAATTTCGCCAGGTCTGGGTGGCATCCCTGATAGACTTTAGGTGGACATTGTGAGGGAGCAAGCTTTAATTTCCAAATAACGGCCATTTAACCTGTATGGCATTGTTGGGGACCAGTCCGACATCTGGCACAACAGTCTAGGCCCTTGGGTAAGTCTAGACAGAGGATGCAAACGTTTCATGTAGTATGATACAGTGTGTAATAATAGAGTGCTGATCAACACGCATGGAGTCAAAGATCTGGTGATGGGATCTCCAGCCCACAGATAAATGAGGTGGAACTTGAGAGAGAGAGAGAGAGGGAGAGAGAGGGGGGGGGGGGGGGGTTACGGATGTTACTGTTAGGTCTAGATGGTCTTAGTCCTAGACTGAGTAACAGTTCACAACAACAAAAAAAAGAAGATTAAGAGAAGAAACAAAAAAAGGGCAAGACATTTGAACTAAAGATAGCCTATTTCAAGACTCATTGGTCATGTTAATTTTTTTTAAGGGGGATAATTGTTAAAATTAGATTTTTCAATAGTTTCCTTGACATGTGTATTGTGGGTGTTTGCTTACAACAGGACTTTTCTTCTGGAACCAAAAGTCTTACTGAAGTCATGTTTTACTGTAATATATGTATTGTATACATAATTATATATTAAGTTTAGATATGTGTTGGAAAAGAAAAGAAAAAAAAATAGCTGGGAGTTAAACTTGTGTGCTATTATGTGAGCTTTAGAAGAGAACAAGTAATTTAAGTTTGCCCCATAGTCTTTGACAGAGGCAAGAGTCAGAGTTCTGAGTGTACTAGGCAAACAGCATAATTACGTTACTGACAAAATTAGCCAGGCCTGCTAATCACCCTCATTTTGCTGCAGCTTCGCTATACAATGTATAAATTCAAATTTCTCTCAATACAATAAAAGTAAAGCATGTATACCAATAAACTTACTTTGATTAAGATGTACATTGTTCTTATTTTGCTGTAATATACTACTGACATTGATTGGGGTGTGTTTTGAGTTTCTTAATTTGGTATGATGCTGTACTGGTTTGTGAAAAAGTTCAGTAAAAAAATAACCCAGTTGGCATCACTGTGTTAGACAGTCTTGATTATCATTACAAATAATTGGATATTGCTGTTTTCAGAAATTATTTAAGCTGTACAATTTAAAATTAATACCCATCTTTTTCATTTTCTAACTAAATATGCACAGCATAATATTACCATTTTTAAAATGGTTCAAAAACTATTGGGATTATGGAGGATCAATAGAAGTTTGTCTTTTATCAGCTTTTAAAGGTTATTTTTTTTCAAGAACTTCAGGTATAAAAATATTATATAGATTTTTTATTTTTATCCTATCCTTTGTTGTTTTTCTTTGTTACTACACATGTTTTCTTCACTTTTTTTACCCATTAGGAAGAACCACCCTTCTCTTCTGTTTCGGGATCCGAACAGCGTTTCAATACGAATGTCTGCTCCCGTTT
Organism: Elysia chlorotica; assembly: GCA_003991915.1. Taxonomy (NCBI): domain Eukaryota; kingdom Metazoa; phylum Mollusca; class Gastropoda; family Plakobranchidae; genus Elysia; species Elysia chlorotica. The sequence continues at coordinate 321,501 of RQTK01000515.1, forward strand.
TACCCAACCCACTGGCACTATACGTAAAACACATCCAGCCCAAGGTACAGGGCAAGCATCCTGAGGTCAGTTTGGTCTTAGCTTCAAATTGCACAAAGCTTTATTTCTTACACATGATCACTGGGCTAGCACTGCTTGAGACTCTATTATGATTATTTGGGAGTTATCAGGATGGCATATAATAGAATAAAATATGCCATTTTGACATAAGCACACCTATCTGTTTGTTTGAACGTTGTACCGATTTGTTTTTAACTTACTGGGAAAAAAAGCATAGTACTACTAACGCATGAAGAAGCCGTTCTTTGATTATCTTAAAAGAATAAAAGTGAGATTTTGCGCCCTTCTAGATCAGTGACTAATGCAAAGTTGTTGTGAGTGCCCTTGTTTTTAAAGATTCCCCAACATTTAACAAAAAAAAGCATAATTATTGCTGTTCCGTCAATTAAAGTTTAAGATTTTGCACCTATTGCATATTTAAATGCACATTATCATACACCTATTTGACGTTTTTGGCCAATAATTTTTATGTAGCCTTTTCTATTGTATATTATCTTTGGTTATTTTTGGGTTGGATATGGGGAAGCTGTTTCCTAGCCTAACTTCTCCTGGGTTGAAAGAAATGTCGTAAACAGAGTCAGTATGTCAGAGGGGGGTACCTTGGACATAACCGATCACATTATACTGACACAACCCAAAAAATAGGCCAGGAGAAAGGTGACTTGAGTACTGTTTATACCATAGAGCACGGGATGAGAGTCCACTCTATTTTTATCTTTCCAGACGGGATTAGATACCACTCTAAGATCCAACTTGCGCGGTATATCTAGGCTAGAAAAATAGGAAACATGACAAATAGACCAAACGTAACCCATATCCATTTCTGATCCAAAATCAAGTGTTTACTTTTTTTTGTTTTATGTATTTTTTTCAAGTTATTTTTTATTCATTGACTCCCAAGTCGAAAAAATCAAAGGCTCTTATCAGCCTTTGTTTTCTGTGAGAACCCAAATCATTCTGAAGGTCTAGTCCTCCCTCAACCTGCACACATTTAGTATGGTCTGAAAGCTTGGTCTCTCCTCTTTGTAACACAGGCAATGCCTAGTTCTTGGCTTTGCAGTTAAAAATGGAATGCAAATTTGTGATCATATGGTAACTTGTGTGGTCTGCTCTAACCACTCTGTGATTGATCGATCTTGATTTAGGCCTCGCTGAGCATGCCCAGATGCTTGGTTGTCATGTATTGTAAACATTCGTATGGTATCTAGCCTACAGGGTGAATGAATGAAAACGCTCTGAAGACAAAGACAATGCAGAATGATAGTGTTTTAACACAGGTCTAAATCTCTAAGTGTGCAGATCTAGTGTAGCATCCTTTTGTCCACCTGTCCATCACTATGTGCCTCGTCTTTTGTTAGTTCAAAGTTGGGCTGTAGATCTATCTTGCAGCTCGCACATTTTTAGGTATTTTCTATTCATAACATGGTCTATCTTCTAGTTCTATACAAAATATTTCATGCTAAACCAAATAACATGATGCACTCAATGACATCAGCGATCTAGATATAGATTAGACATGGGTGATTCACCAAACCATCCTTTCTAATAAAGCCACTTATTGTTGTTGTGACCAAAAAGTTCTTTTCTTTTTTTTTTTTTTTATACGTATTAAAAACTATCTAAATCTTATTTCTCGTTTCTGTAACTTAACTATCATTCTGTCTTCCTTTATTTTATAGAGGATCTGAAAATGAAGTTATAGATTTGGGATCGCCTGCATTTTTTAATTAAAAAATTTAAAAAGTGGAGGATCTTTTTTAGTACTGCGCTGAATAGTAGTGTTTCTTTTAAAACCGGTAACTTTTCTTTTAGAACAGGTATTTGCATATGGCTTAAAATTCTAAATAGTGCAATAAGTAATGATACATATTTTATTCTTATACTTTCATTGAATGATGAGTGAGAAAAAAGTTATCGAGTTTCAAAGGGGACATTCCTTGTTTTCACTCTAAAATGGTGGATTTTCTTGAAGTAGACCCATTTTTTTTTTGGGGGGGGGGGGTTTGGTTTTTTTTTTTTTTTGTTGGGGGGGGGGGGGGGGTTGCTTTTGTCATAATTTATACTTTTCAGAGTGTCTTTATTTTTTGTAGAATGTGATGAAAATTTGGGTGGAAAAAATATTCTATATTCTTGTAGAATTTATGGTCTATTCTGTTCTCCTGTTCCTTGTCTTATCCTTTGCACAGTGTTTCCTCCTTTGGACTATAATTTGATACAAAGTGAAAGAAAATTTTATTCCCTTTCTAAAAGCATAAAGTTTTATTACATAAAGATAAAAAAAAGTGCTATGTTATTAGCATACTCTAGTAAAAAAAAATTGACGACCATTTTAATTTTCTCAAATAGACTAGTACTCAGGAAATGGATTTTTCACCAAGTCCTAATAGTGAAGGATTTTAACTGTATACCTCCCGCATAGAGAGCTGTGACTCTAACCCCAGCTCCACCATACCTCCCTATTTTACCATCACATCTTTTTTCTATTAACTTTCGTTTTTTTTTAAAGCTTTTTTATTTTTTTTATTTTTTTTAAGCTCACTGCAAGTCAGCTGCGCAGCAAATGCTGTGCCAAGTACCACAAGCTGTCGGAGCACAAAAAACTCAAGTGGATCCTCAAGGCAAAGGAGCAACTTTTAGAATACAAGGTTCAAGAATAAGCTCATTGACGTTGTATTGAATGGAATCAAATAAAAATTTTATTCATTTGGTCTGCACATCATAAAACGAAATGTAGAGTGGATCAGGCACAAGTCAGAAGAGTAGATTAAAGTATTCAAAACGCCCTTTAAGAGGTTGAAAATTAATACAGAATTAATATTTTGTTTCTAGAACCAAAGATAATTTTTCAATTGAAAACGAAAAAGGTTAAGAGTAGTTTTCTATGTTGAGAGGACTGTCTAAACTTGTATTTGCGACTTGTGCCTAATTCTCCCTAGTTGCCCTGGTAATGGAATTTCATTTAGAAAATAAGGCCTTAGGCCTATATGCTTTAAAAAAAAAAAAATTTCAATACCACTCATCATCAGTGATGCCAATTTTTCATAAATTTACGGAATTAAATAAAAGAAAATCGCCCGTATATACGTGGGCTAGGGGAGCCCACAATGAGCACTAAATTTTTGTATATATATATACATAGTAGGGATTATTATTATAATTATTATTATATTAATAGTAGTAGTAGTAGTAAACCTGGATGTTTTTAGGCAATTGCCAGAATTCCGGCAATCATAAAATTGGGGGAGGGGGGAAAGAGAGAGAAAAGAAAATCTCCTTATGTGCATAGTGCGAGTATCCAGAGTCGATTTTCGACCTCTGCCGACTCAATTTCCGACACGGCAAGTGTCGGCAATCAGCGCCGGCAATGATGCCGGAACTTCGATTAAAATGCGAATGCTATAATAAACTATAACGACGTGGTTGGTAACAGTCTAGCAGTTTCCTTGTTATGTGAATAGTGACAAGCAAGACCAAGATCGTAAGGGATTCATGGAGTTGGATTCACGTTCAACTTGAGTTGGATTATATAGATTCCCCGATTATTCGTAAAATTATGTGAAGACCAAGACAAATATTTGATTAGTTTCGTATAATTTTTGAAATTTTCTAATGTGTTTTTTAAATAATACTTTCACATTTTTGGTACCGTTTACATTGGAGTGTTAGGCAACCCTTACGAGCTCGACACAGGTACGATAATATTAATAGTAAACAATAATAGTGGCGCATTTGATTTGGATTTTCTACTCATCTCGGTAACAACATAGTGGTGTAAATCGAAGTCTGTGAAAATTCTGCAGTGAGTTGTTTAGATGTACATTATTAATTTAAATTGGGACAGATCATCGATATTCATATTTAGAACTCTAGATCTAAATTCTCTATCTACTTTACGTATTAGATCTATAATACGCGCTAGACTATCTGACTAGACTCAAATAGAGAAATAAGAGATAATTTTAAGACGTGCTAGAGAACCAGAGGGAGGGATGGATGGGGCCAGAGGATTTTATATGCAGGGGATATTGTAATCATGGTGAGTACACAAATTATTATTTTTTTCTAAAATGTCATCCCTTTGGATCTGAACATAATGAATCTTCTAAGAATATTAATCATGTCTACAGATAGGTCTATAGGGTATAGTAATAATATGCATTGGTGTAATTTCAGTAAAATGTACATCCAGACAGAGGTTTTGCCGCGTGTGATCCAAAAAATAGCTTCAGCCTCAGTTTGTCCCCCTGACCCCCTTACAGGGCTACGTCCTGGGCCTATCTTCTTTTCATAACTTAGAATTTTCAGGCAATCTTGTGGAGGCTCACATCCAGGTCTATAGTAGTAGTAGTATTAGTATTAACATTTCTAGTAACATCATGATCATTAAAATTATCCTTATCATTATTTCATTGTTTTTCCTCAGGCCCAATGCGAGATTTACCGCAAGGAAAAGCCTGATGCTGGGTTGAAACCACCTGTCCTGAATCTGGCTAAGGAAGACAAAAAAATTCTTGACAAACATGAAGGAAAGCCTCTGGCCCCTGCAATGTATGATTTTTCAGCCTGCATGTCTGTCTCTGTCACTTTTTCTGTATATCATTGTCTCTGTATCTGTCTCTGTCTCTCTGTCTCTCTCTCTGTGTCTCTCTCCCCCTAAACCCCCTCTCCCCCTCTCTCTCTCTCTGCACACGGCTGTTTGCTTTAAGGCTCAGGGCAGTAATTTAGTTAGGAAGACTGGCTGAGGCTACCTCCATGCTTAGGAGACGATTCAGTAGCTACGCGCCGCTGGCAGAGGTAGTTTATCACCTGAGGTAATTTGATCTTACAGGTCAATGCAGGGAATACGGCCAGGCACCGCTTGCGTTGCCTTGTGTGGTAAAAATGTCCGGAAATGTACAAATTCCAAGACAATTGTCATAACTTTCTTATTTTTTAGTATAGCTTAGTTTAGTATCATTCGAAAGATCTATTTCTGCTGTGCAAGACACACTAAAATTCATGTTCACATCTCTACATATACTTTTGTTATTACTTACTTTTTGTGGTATGTGTTTAAGAAGGAAAATTGTGGTGTTTTTTTAATTGAGTTTCTAATTAATTTTTTTCTAACGAACTCAGGCGGAGTATTTTAAAAAACTGTTACATTGATTTACCAGTGATTGGTATTATGTGTGTTAAAAAAGTTCAGTCCGGGTCATTCAGATTTTTTTATATGAATTATTTTTCTTCTGTGCCAGTACCAGTTTGCCAAACTTCTGACTTTGTTTATACAGTAGACGAGTAGTGCAGAAAATTATTGTGTGCACATTCAACACTTGTTGACATAGACAAACTATTTAGTAAGAACTTGCAAATTCAGTGATATTTACATTTTATAAAGTGGCTTTTTTGCTTAGTTTTAAGAGTCCAAAACAGAACAGAAACTAACAAACTAATAAAATACACACTCCAACAGCAATGGCGCATACGCCCGAAAGTCACCAAAAAAACTTGAAAAGCTTTGCAGAATGTGTGGCAACTGCGTTCTTACTCTGGCAGAGAAAAAGGTCTATACAAACTTTTTTATGATTTTACAGCAGACATTTTGTTAGTATCTAAATTTATGTTCAAAAGGACACAGGCAATAAAAGACGAAGCCCTTCAATTGCACATCACAATGAAATCTGACCTACTCCAAACATCAAAAGAAAAAAAGAAAAAGGAAGTTAGGCAAACATCATTAAAATATCCGGTACCCCTGTTTTTTAGCTGTATGAACATGAAGATAATAATATTAGGGGGAAGAGAAAGATCGATGGATAGATAAATAGATAGATATATATTTAGAGAGAGAGAATGAGTGGAGAGGGGGGTATGAGAAAGAGAAAGAACAGACAGAGAATAAACAAGCAAGCGTAGCTAGAGAGAGAGCTTGAGAGATAAATAGAAAGATAGAGAGAGAGAGGCCCGGATAAAGCGGATAAAGAGATTTGAAAAAGAAAAGCATCAAATATATAAAAAAATGAAATGCATATGAACGAAAAGTTATTTTAACTTATCCTATCCTAATCTCTCCAGCAACATCTTCAGATATTTTTGTGGAAGTGTCAAGGTGGACTCCGAGCTGAGTATCGCAGAGCGTTCTAAGAAACTTTCACAGCTCTATCATGGCCTCTCTGAGCAAGAGCTGTTTAAACTCCACGAGGATTATAAACAGGTACAGCGCTGACAATCATGCTAATTTTCTAAATTTAAGGGTTTTGAGAAAACAAAAAAGAAATTGGCCAGCTAAAGTAAAGTAAACTTGTGTCGATTTTTTATAGGTTTTTTTTTTTATTCAATAAAAGGCTGCATTGCTTTCCCCAAAAGGGTTCCGTAAAAAAATGATTTTTTGTGTGTGTCTTGTTCTGTGTTGGGGTGGGGTGAGATGGAGTGAATTGTTTTATGCCCAATTATTATGCTAAGGGAAGTAATTCTATTTGAAAAAAGAACTCGCTTTACAAAAATAAATGCAACTCCAACCCTCTTCCAAATATTATTTTCATTTTAAAAATTAAAATTCTCTTTCATTTGATATATGATATGCATGCTTACAAGTATAATTATAAACAAAAAGAAAAGAATAGTGACAAATTCAACAAAAAACACACCTTATTCATGAATGTTCTCTGATGAGCTAGAAGGTCTAGCGAGTTCTAGATCTGTGTATCTACATATATATATATATTTTACTAAAGCCGAAGCTTTCTTCAGATAAAGCTCGAAGACGACTTAACCTATATTTATGCAAATTTCACAGAAGCTACATCTTACTAAATATTTTGTTTACCTGGTCCTTTTTTATTGGTTCATTTTTTCATAAATTTATTATAATTAAAAATAAAATAGTTTGCCTTTAGATTTCCGGATCGTCTTTTATAACTAGATCTAGGCTTGGTTGGTCAAAGCGTCATAGACTACCGAGTCAGTTCCATGAACTGCCTCTACCGCTGGACTTCAGCAATCTATCCAGGTCTAAAATTTTGCCTTAGTTGAGCAATCTTTCTAGGTCTAAAATCTAGGCCTAATGAAAAGGGTTTTATAGATCTAACATCAAATTCAGCACCTTTATATTATGATTACTCCCACCTTGCATGAAGGGCGAATTAGCTCATGTGGTAGAGCATTGGTCTTCAGATCAGGAGATTGAGGGTTCAAGTCTCACGATCGGCAGCTTTTTTTTTCCGATTTTAGTCCCCTGTAGCTGGTTGGGTCGGTGTCAGTATAATGTGACCGGCTGAGGCAGGAGTCATGGTAGCCCCGCCCTGTTAAATGCGTAGCAGCACATAAAATTGTCAGGCGTAAGTCTTGGGGCCAGTCACTGTATTGGACGCCCTAGAGGAACCATGGGGATATTAATCAAATCATGTGCTTCAAGGGGTAAAATCTGTCCATCATTAGCCAGCAGTAGTAGCGTAGCTGTCTTGATATAATATATACCAAAAATAGAGAGAGAGAAAGAAATAATTAAAAAAAAAAAATAATAATAATAATAATGACATATTTTAAAGGAGGAATATATAAAGAGAATAAAGAAGGAAAAAATTGAAAAAAGAGAGAGAGAGAGAGAAAGAAATTTAAAAAAAAGATAATTTCATTTAATAAAAAAAAGGAGGAAGCAAAAGTAATATTAACTGATGGCAAAGGGTCTAAAGTTCCACTTTAAAAAAGAATCAGCTTACAGACAATTACACTGTATTCAACCTGTTGGTATGAATGGGTACCCCAGCTTATTGTGTATAATATTAATAGAGGGATAGAGAGAGGAGTTGTTACATCTTGCTGCAGCGGACTATTTTCCTGTTGTATAGGCCTAGATCTAAATAAAATTATTGTCAAGTTCCGTGCTTTATCGAGTCAGGGCCACATCTAGGATATCTTTAGTATTATTTCCATTATTATGGATATCTTGATAGCCTCGTTGCTGAGGTTTAAGGAATCAACCAACCAATCATCATCTCTCACAAACATGTTAATATGATAGAAAAGCTGTTGACGTACGCTGCGAAGCAAAAGGCTTATCATCAACTATTATGATATATTCCATACCGGTACCAACTTTGCCACATAGCTACCAACCAGTACGTTTGTTGACCTCCCGAGTACGTCCGTCTGTATCATGATTGAAAAATATGTATTTGACTGTGGCCAGCTAAAAATAGGATGTCCTGTTGATCGCTCATTGCTTGCTGCCATTTTTGTCTATTTCGCCTGGTTAGTCCAGACGTTTACTGGACCCATTCACGTTTTTTACATCTCAAAAGTAACTGCGGTCGTCGTTCGGGCACTCAGTTCGGCTGAGCCTCTAATCAACTTGTAGATTTCAAGATATTTCACTTGCGGCTCTTTTCGTGAAATGCTGTAAATAGTGTAATAGTAAAGCTGCAGTTATGCTTCCGCCGCCTGTCCATCCGGGAATCCCCTGGTTTTGTTTACAGGTGCTAGGCAAAAAGTTTGTTTCCAAGAATCTATTTTTTGGGGCGATCCGACCAGAATTAGACTTAAAACGGTTTTCACTGTCAAGTGTTGTTCCCCTTACAGTTCTTACACTCGCAAGATTACACAAACAATTTCATATTTTTTGTATGCACAAGTGCTGCCACTCATCCACACAAACACAGACACACACACATACACTCCTGGTGAGCAAGGCATCACTGCGTTTTACTCAAAGGTGTTATACTGTAGGCTACAATATATTTGATTTATTATTTTATTTTATTACGTTCCTCTTAAGACTATTTTTGGTTGTGTTTAAAAACACTTGCAAAACGACAAAACAAAAAAATATCATCGTATCATCCACTCTTGTTGATTACTATAATAATACAAGTATCAAGGAAAATTGATAAGCCAAAAAATGATAGAAAAAAAGGATATTTTGTTTCTGCACATATTATTTAAAGTCTCTTCTCTCATTAAAATTTGGCCAAATGATCCAAAAAACAGCTTTCACTATTCTATATAAATCTTGCTAATGCTACTTTTTTTTTTACAGCAATGTACATCCTTGACACCAGTTTCTATCCCCTCTCGCTCTCTCTTTGTCTTTCTCTCCCTCTCTCGATCAAGCTATCTCTGCTCAGTATGCTCAGTTTAGTGTAATCAGATTCAGAAAAAACAACACCAAGGTCTCACAGAATGCCCTAGAGTCACCGAGATATATATTTTCAAACTCAATATATCTCGTTCAATTCACAGTCTGGTTTTACGCTTAGCACACCTTCATATCGAACAATTGTCTGTCGCTCTTTGTCCTTGTTTATTGCGGGTCATATATCGTCATCAGGGTTTGGGAACATTGATTTAATATAGAGCTGCTATTTCAAACTGATTATTCCAGCCTGCCTCAATGTGCTGGAACTCTAGCCAAACTGAAGCTACCTTCCATTTTGTACTTTTTTATTTTAATCACAGTTGTTGGTTTAGGAATCTATATTAAAACTTTTTTTTTTTCAAATGAATATTATTTTAATGTTCTATAGAGACATCGATCATTTTCGTACATTCACAATTTTAACGAGGACACCCGATTTGTCTTATTCACTGTTAAAACTTTTATTGCCGATTGAAGACCAATATCTCCAAACAAATCTGTCGTTCTGAAGTGGAACTAGATCTAGGGCCATTAGACCTGCATTACGTAAAGTTGAATCTAGATCTAATCCTCTTGTATAAATTGGGAACTAGATAGTCGACCAGGCATAGCGAATGGCTCAAGTGGCAGAGCGTCTGTTTCTCAAAAGCGACGTGCCTGGTCTGAAACTGACGACTGGGCAATTTATTTGTCGGATGTTGTACCCTACTGGCTGTTTCAGTCAATGATCAATGGTGTTAGCTGAGCCAGAATCCCCGCACTGTCTCTGTATGACAGCAAGAAAAGAATTCACTCTTGGGACCCGTGCAGTCAGATGTTGGACTTAAAGAAACCTATAGAACCAAACCAAAACTAAATAGTCAATACATTTATTAATTTCAAGTTCTATATCATTGGAAAAGCTGTGATATAAGGACCTCAGCAAACCCACATACAGATTAGCGGTAATTGCTTCCCACAGGCTAGAAAGCTTACATTTCCCTCATATCAATGCAAAACGGCAGAGGCTCTTTTGTCAACTCTAAAAAAATATTATATTTAGTTCATGCAAAGTCTGGGTGTTGGTGTTGTGGTGTTTCTGACAATGTTCTATGAAAACCAACCAACAAAACAAAAACGCATTTAATAAATAAAAGTAGTACATTACATTGTGTAGTTTTTAAAGTGATGGTTAAGATGTTGTTTCAGTCAATATTAACAGATGAACCTAATAAGCTTGGTTGTTTATTAGTTTTACAGGGACTAATTTTGCTAACAATCTGTATTTGCTTTCTCAAAAGTTGGCAGCTATGCTGCCAGACATTTTTACATGCTGACACATCGAGACAGAGCAGGAATACCAGGATTTCTGTTTCAGCTGGGGCCATCGGTAGAGATCGAAATCTGACAACTATTTTTTACCTGATTGTCGTCTATCACTCTCTATCAGTGCTCTATCACTTTAACCAGCTTACCCTTCAACATCATTTCCATATACTGTCAAATTTACTGTGGTACCGGTACATTAAACATTTTTTTGTTTGATATCCCTTATTCAGATTGTACAGGCATACATCCAAGATTTCTCATCTTACTACAAATCTTTGCCGGCTGATAAACAGGAATTAGAACAGGCTTCTCTCGAGTCACTGGACCATTTCAAGGTATGTGTAAGGAAGTTGTACTCAGAAATTAGCCTAAAAATTCACTCACTTTCTCAAATCAAAATATCATGGAATTTCTTGGGTTTGACTAAAATTTCGGGTATTTCCTAAGAAAGATTATTTTCTAGATTTGACATTGTAATACATATGAGGCAGTCATATTGCCTTTGCAACAGATAGAGCAATAGTGCAGGTTATTAAAAGAAAATTATTTTTTATAAATGCTTAAGTATACATGTATATTGCATTAACCTTAATCGTATGTCATGTTTTCCCACCTCAACGGTATGTCGGCGGTTTATTTCAATCCCATGTGCCGTACAGAGAGAAAAAATAAGTTTCCTATCCGTACATCAGGGGAGTACATTTCGACCCCATGTTAGAGATGCCACTTTTCCAGAAATTTGGGTTAGGACCCTCTCCAGAAATTTTTCTGACTAAATTTTGAGTGCGATGTGCGAAAGATATCTCCATTGTAAAATCCGGAAAGCCGGCGCAACCATCGTATTATTTTTTTTCTGGAAAAGAAATGCCACAACACAGTTAAAAATGTACTGCAATTCATTATGAATAATGAAATTAGAGCAGATGTAGAGTAAAAATAAACTTTGTTGAGGCGGATAGATATACACACAAAACAATAGATCTAAGTGGAAACCGCAAAAAGGAAAATCTGTTCTACGTATTGTTAACTGGCATCTGTTAGCGAGTAATAGTAAATGTAATACATCTATTTTCTTTAATAAATTTACCATTTATCATCTCAGGAACATTCTCAGAGCCTCTCTAAACGGACGAAAATTTTGAAAACGTTCAGCTTGCCCCCCTGACCCCCCTGTTTCTCCACTACAAAAGTTCCAGAAATTAGGCCAGGTTTGGGTGGCATCCATGCCATGTTCTGTATAGAGGATAAAACAATATATCTGCATCCGTATGTCGAGGTATATTTCGACGCCATTCACTTCAGATCTTGATCATGATTTTATTTCCACCGATTTCATGAAACAAACTTTTGTGATCTTTGTTTTCACATTGTTCTCGCTTTTACAAGGAAGTGAAAGAAAATTTTCTAATGATAATAAAATCTGTTAGGAATAATCAGTATTTTTACTTCTTTGAATAATAGGGGCAAAAAACGATTACCGTTTGTCAATAACATGTAAAACATATTATTTTAGAAAATGATTGATGGTCAATATGGTCTTTAGCCTTTTCCTGCTAGCCAGAAAGTATCAATTGGAGAAATGAATGACTAAGGAATACATGAAGTTTCAAGTATAGTAAAATAGAGAATATCTGACTCATGGGGTAGAAAATTACCTCCAACTTACGATTAAGTTTTAAAGCATTAACGGCATTGAATTACTTAATTTTTATGAGTAAAATTTCGAAAACATTTTTGTCAGTAAATTTTGTGAGACTGCTAAATGTACTTGGGGTCCTACGTACGCTGCAGTAGCTCACAACTCATCTTAACCCTTCAAGTGTTGCTAGTATTTAGTGTGTGGTGTTGGGCTATATAGGGGTCATAAAATTGACTCGGAGGCAGCAAACTTTTTATAAACCGAAAAAGCTATACATTTTTTGAAAGCTGAAAGGGTATAAAAAAATTTGAAGCTGTTTTCGTGCCTTAAAAAACAAGTCGAGCAAAGTGGCAGTTTCACTATTTAAAAAAAGTATAATCAATATCTAATTCCGCGACTTGATTACAGAACAAAAGTAAGAATAAAAGCTTACACTGAAATATTGTAATAACTTTCTGCAACAACAACACCGTTAATTACAAAAATAATAATAATAATAATGATAATAATAATGGTAATGATAGTACATGTAATGATAATAATGATAATAATAATGGTAATGATAGTACATGTAATGATAATAATGATATTAATAATAATAATACTAATAATAATAATAATAACGATGAAGATGATGATAATGATGTTCCTTACTTAATTGTGATGGCGGTGTTGATCTTTCTGTTATTTATATAGGAGCTCAGTTTGACCAGACTTTAAAGTTGAAAACTTGTCTTGTTAACTTTCCTTTTTAAATCCGGACACTCAGCGATAAATTCCTGCGTCTGGTTGGACTTTGTGTGTGTGTAGAACTATGAACTGTGGACAGACGCAACCCAAATTTTCTCAGACGCCTGAAAATGACACGACCTTGGCCCATCCCCCGGTGGGTTGTCTCACAGACTCACTCAATCTTCAGTCATACACTGTAGTGTATTGCCTGTTTTCACTAATGCTAAAGTATATTTAATTCATAGCTGGTTTTAAACTTTCAGGTTAAAAACAATGAACATAATGAATGTACATTGATAGGGGGGGCTATATATTCATGTTTAAATTAAGCTCACTATCAGAGATTTTCTTGAATCAATGTAGAGGCCTAGAGTTGTTACTTCAAGAAATATAAAAGGATTTGGTTCGAGATATCAGAAAAATTAGCCAAGTTGTGCTTGCCCTACGTGGCTTATTATGAAGACATAAAAGCGTCAGGGTCAAAGTCCAATTTCAGTATTAGGAATACTACAAGGTCATTGGGCAAATGTGAATTCGGCACTGCGATGGTGCAACTTGGAACTCCCTCTCACCGATGTAGATCTAGACCGTGTCACGTCTGGAAAGAGCGTACTATGGTCTAATCTCTTTTAGTTGCAGATTCTGACAGATACATTTATCATTAATTTTAATTTTTGTCATATTATTTATATTGTATTTTGTAACACAACCCCTTTTTAGCGAGACAGGTCGGGCACTGCCCACCCTGCCCAAAGGCACGAGCCTCCCTTGCGTTCAAGTGTTTTGTGACCTTGAGTTTGATCGGCTACGGTCAGGTTTCTATCCTAAACAATATCCGTAACTTGGAAACCAACATGTTTAGCTCTTAGCTCCAAATAATAAGAATAAAAGTTGTAGATATTTATTCAGCTTTCAGAAAATGTATAGATCTAATAGCTTCACACCAAGAATAAACCAGCCGTAGCAGATTCATGCGCACAGAAAAAGTGAATACATAATCTTCAAGTTTTTCTTCTGACCATTGCCAACACAAACATGTAGAAAGCATGCAGAAGTAGATTGGGTACTTAGCTGGTATGGTTATTCAGGTCTCTTCATCAACTAGATCTACATCTCCATTTCTATCTACTTCTAACTCAACTGCTTGTGGCATTAACTCGCTAGGTCTAGATCTAGATATAACTACTGGCTCCTGGCCTTCACTGTCACTACTAGATCTAGATCTGCTAGACTACCACTATCGTCACTAACAATATCATCACTCTCACCATCTAAGACATCTAAAGCTTGTTCTCAAGCAAGTAAATTCCAGATATTGTTAGAGATTGTGGATTTCAAGAGAAAATCGAGTGTCAACATGTAAATAAAGTATGAGCTGAAAACAGCTGTTATTTGCATTCAAAACAACACTGGAAGGAAGTGGAACTCTTCTTTCTTCCTATAGGAATAGTTTCGATTTATTTGGCGGTGTACAAAAGCTGTAGTCAGCCATAAAATAAACCCTCGATCGTCCGTAACACTACAGAAGCGACTTAACGGCGGATTTAATGTGCTGTAAACATGTCTAGGGTTAAGCCATGTTATTTGCATAGCTTAAGACGAGTCGTAAGCTTACCACACTGTTGTGTTTACCCTTAGGATGAATAAAAGTTAACTTAGAATTTTTTTTTCTGCAATCTTTTTTATTTTGCTAATGAATAATTTTCCTCTCGTCATGCTTTCATATATTTTTGCACTTGCTAAAATCCATCACCACAGAAAATTCTTGAAGGTGGTCCTCCAAGGAAAAAACGTAAGAAGTCAGGGGAAGATGATCACACGCCTGTGAAAAAAAAAACTAAGAAGAGTATTGATGATGGAGAGAAGAGTTCTACACCAGCTCATACTCGCGGCAAGATTATGGTCAAATTTGTGGAAAAGCAAGAACCACTACAAAACGACTCGGCTTCAAGCTCATCGGCATCAGAAGCAAGCAAGAGCTCCGCCACTGTCACACCAAGGAAGAAAAAAATGTCCAAAAAGAAGTTGCTAGATCTAAATGGCGATATTGATGACAGCTTGCTAACTTTTTCGTCTCCTGTTACTGCTAGCACGCAGAAGAGGAAAAAAGAGACTGCTGAGACAACAAATGTAGTTGGCAAAGCGGAAAATTCCCCACCCCAGGGATCAGAGTTTTTAAGTACAGGTGTACTCAACGAGAGCCTTCTGGCATTCTCATCGCCGACCTCTGTGAAAAGTAAACAGAAAATTGCTGACAGGAAAGCTCTGTCATCGGTAAAAATGTCTGAGGATACTGAAAATGGTGAAAGTTTTGCACCATTCTTTAGTCCAATAAAAACTGAAAGGTAAGAGTCCATTGAACTTTAAATTTTATTTATTTTTCAGATTGTTTTCCCTACTTGTTGGATCAGTGTAATGTGATTAAAAAAAAAGACTGTTACATGTATTTCAAATTTAAACACTCAACTTAAATTTTAAAAGGAAAAAATTTAAGTATTTCCGAAATATCTATTTTGACTATTAAAAGGTGAGTGCCACAAAGACCTTACAATTACAGCCAAGGGTACATTGCTTGCAGTTAAAATGAATATTCTGGATTTACTTGATGAGCATTATTTGACGGATGTTGGTTTACTTCAATGCAATTTTTGTTGTTGTTATTAGAATTAATACACAATATTGAGTACAAATGACGAATTATCATCTAACAGAATGCTGCATGATGATGCTTATACTTTTCATTATAGTAAAATTGCTCAGAAGGCATTCTCTCCCCCCCCCCCCCCCCCTTTCTTTTTAATTTTTTTTGCAGACCACTAGGTGAAGTGCCAAGCACAAGTAGTAAACAGAAAAAGTCCAAGAAAAGCAAAAAGAAATCTTGAAGTGTGAGTATTGTGGTCTTTTAAAAAAAAATAGTACAAATATGTTATGAGAAAAAAGATGAAGCTATCATTCATAACAATTTAAGAAAGAAGAGACAAATTTACATGTCCAAATGAGTCATCAAGGATCCTGAAGAATTTCTCTCCTGATTTTTTTGCACAATGATAAGTAGTGATGTTTTATTTTTAAAATTTTTAAATTCCACCACAAGGCAAATAAAACTCACTGAATCTCAGAAAAGGTTCTTCAAGTTTTGATTGAGCAATTTCTTCTTTGACTCTATGATGACTCAGAATGAAGTAGGTGGGTGGGTCGCATAAATTTTAGAGCAACGGGCTCTTGTTTGGGAGATCTGGGGTTTGGTCTCAGATGCAAATATATTTATTATATTTGCCCCCTACTTATTGGGTCATTATCATAATTTTCCAGGTGAGACAGAAGTCCTGGTATTCGGGCACTATCTCTCTGTGGAAGGCGTAAAGTTGTAAAATGTTAGCATAGCTGCCAACCAGAACATTTAATAGATATTAAGTAGGTGTTTGACCTTCCGAGTTCACCCGTCCATATCTGGTTGAAAAAAAATCCAGCAAAAAATTGGATGTCCCTTCAATCGCTCAGTACTTGCTGCCATTTTCGGCAATAACATGTGGTTCACCAACTGTTTTCTGGGCCCATTCACATTTTAACATCTCATAAGCACCCCCTATGCTTCGTGGCACTAAGATCGGCTGAGTCTTTAATCAACTTGTAGAATAATAGTTCATTTGCAGCTCTTTTTGGTAAAAAAAAAACAATTATGGTTCCGCCAGCGGCGATCTGTCCATCCGAGAATCCTTTGTTTTTTTTACCTGTGCTACTGCTAGGCAGAGAGTTTGTTTCCAAGAATCCATTTTTGGGGGGCAACCAGTTAGACTGATTTAGACTTTCATATTTTGTAGAGCTAGGCACAATCGCTGCCACTCTTTCACACAGACACACAGACACACACACTCCCGACGGGCGGCGCATTATTCCATTTTACTCATATATGTTACATAGCGTACAAGATCTTGTATTTTAAAATATCAATAAATATTCCTGGGCTTATTTATTTAAATTCTCTTCTCTTTAAAATTTGGTCAAAAGGTTTTTATTTCCTTATGAAAGTAATCCAGAAAACAGATTTCACTACTCTATACATTCTGCTAACATACTATCCTTTGCACCATTTTATTATTTTAATGTCCCATAGGGCCTAGGACATCTAGATTTTCGATCACTTTTCATGCATTTACGATCTTTTTGGGGACACCCGATTCTTGGTACATGTATCCCCAGTTAAATTGCCGATTGAAGACTGATACCTCCAAACAAACCTATCTGTTGTTCCGAAGTGGAACTGAATCTTGTGAAAGTGAATCTAGATCTAGATTGTAGCTTTTTGTTCTAAATCTATTTGATATTACATGGTTTTAATTTAGATCTAATTCTGTGATATAGATCGGGAACTTAATAGTTGAACTTGAAGAGCGAAATGGCTCAAGTGGCAAAGTGTCTCGTTCTCATGAAGTACCTATATCTAGTTCGAAACCGACTGGGCAAATTTATTTGTCGAATTTTGTCCCTTACTGGTTGCTTTAGTCAATGGCAACAGTGTTGGTTCCAATTGCTTTGGGCATGCTAGAATTTTAAGAAAGCTCAAATTATTTAGCCAACCCTCTTGAAAATATTATATTTATTTCATGCACAGCCTGGATATTGCTGACATGGTGTTTCTGATACCATGAAATCAATTTAAAAAAATGATTTTTTTTTTTAACAAACAAATTTACTAAAAACAAACCACCCCCCCCCCCAAAAAAAAAAAAACGCATTTTTTAAATAAACCTAGTCCTTGGAGTAGTTTATAAAGTTAAGGTTGAGCTTGTGTTTAAGTCAATATTGGTAGCTGAACCAAATAAGCTTGGCCATCAATTAGGCTTGCAGTGACTAATCACGCTAAAAATCTGTATTTGCTTTCTCAAAAGTTGGCAACTATGCGTTTTTTTTTCAAATCCATTCGCAATATATGAAGTATAACCTCCCCACTCCGGGAATGTGTGGTTATTTGATTTACTGACTCCCTATGTTTACGGTGATTGCAGGTTATTACTTATGATAGCGTACTTAGATAAATTACCGTGCAATTTCTCATAAACCAAATTTTACAAGAAAATAGTGTGTTTTTTTCTCTTTGGACTCATAGTTCAAAGTTTTTCTGGTCTTATCCTCTCACACAACAAATAGGCATCAGAAAAATAATACCTATCAAGCAGAATTTAATGCTTATTGCTACCCAAGACATATCTTTAAAAGAAATGGGGTTGGGTAAAGGTTGCTTTAGAAAGAAAACGAGAGAACACTATCATGAACGCAGGTTTAAACAAATGTCTACTAATTTAACACTTTTACGGATCAGATATGTCCTTGTGTAATTCAAATCCTCTTTATTCGAAGTTTAGATCAAATCAAAAGAAATTTGAATTATGAGGTTTCCACTGTAAGTAGTACCAATATGGATATGGTAGAATAGGCCAAAATAGTAGTCAACAAAATGGAAGATATTTAAATGCCCACCAATCAATCAACTGGAAAAGGGTAGAAAATAATAAAACATGTGTTAGACGTTGTCAATCAGATAATTAATAATACATAATGTGTATTTCTACATAACAATCATAAGTAAATGACACTGCTCTGGGTGTAGTAATCAAATAGCATCATGTCATTCTGCTTCTACTAGTGGAAATGACATAAGCTCCAGTCTAGGCAAAGCCTATCAAGTCGAGCTAAGGGGAGATAATTCACTATACTATAGCTGACCAAGGACCACTTCTTGGGACCCTAGGCGCTGCTTTCCGTCGGTTTTCACACACCAGGTCATGTAACTCACGAACAGCTCAGACTCTGGGGAGCCAAGGACTGGTGGATAGCAATAATCCTTTACATTACATCTCCATACATGTCTAGCTTTAATAACTTATCATAACATCTTAATCTCGTAAATTATGTATAATTAAGAATAGGTTAGAACAATACCTCATACCGTTTACATAGAATTAAATGAGCCATCTGTAAATGTCTAAGTAAAGTAGTCAACTGAAACTGTCTGAAATGGAGGGGAAGAAGGTATTTCAAAAAGAAATTTGATTATAAATGTTTCAAGTGTCAACTGACCCGGAAGTGATACAATACTCTTCGAATAGTTAAACTCTTGAAGCTGAATTAACTCCAATAAGAAAAGATATTATAACTCAGTACATCCAAATTGAAATAATGCTTTGGCTGCAACTTAAACTCACAACTGTAAAGAAAGATAGAATACAAATAACACAACTGCATACAGATGGTCACTCTCAGGTGTATATTCCAGGGGTCCCTCTCGTACTGATTTAGAGTAAAAAATCCTCACTTAAGCACTGCTTACTGAGCAGTCCAGAATCCTCACTTAAGCACTGCTTACTGAGCGGTCCAGAATCCTCAATTTACTGCTTACTGAGTGGTCCATAGTCCTCAATTTACTGCTTACTGAGCGGTCCATAGTCCTCAATTTACTGCTTACTGAGCGGTCCAGAATCCTCACTTTACTGCTTACTGAGCGGTCCAGAATCCTCACTTTACTGCTTACTGAGCGGTCCAGAATCCTCAATTTACTGCTTACTGAGTGGTCCAGAATCCTCAATTTACTGCTTACTGAGTGGTCCAGA
Source organism: Elysia chlorotica (assembly GCA_003991915.1). Lineage (NCBI taxonomy): Eukaryota > Metazoa > Mollusca > Gastropoda > Plakobranchidae > Elysia > Elysia chlorotica. The sequence continues at coordinate 340,963 of RQTK01000515.1, forward strand.
ATCCTCAATTTACTGCTTACTGAGTGATCCAGAATCCTCACTTTATTGCTTACTGAGTGGTCCGGAGTCCTCAATGTACTGCTTACTGAGCTTCGGTAAAGTTCTCCAAGACTGCTATCACCTACCAGAAACTAAGAGTAAGACAACCTCATTTTCCACAGGTTCCCCTATATCTAAGGGAATATGCGACGAGTGAAAGTGGAAAGTTTCTCCAATGCAGCTATTACGTTGATGGAGGAAGATCAAGAAATAAGTTAGACTTAGAGAGAGATAGAGATAAAGTAATGGAAAAATAAACGGCGTGCAAAATGAAAGAATGCAGAGTTGCGCTCCTTACATATACTCTAGTTTAGTAAATTAGATGTAAAGAAAAAAAAACAACCAATCCACCAATTAACTAGAATTAATATGCTTTATGAAGCGGTTGAATATTGCTTGTATTTTTTGTAAAGCATAGTTTAGATAATGTTACATCAGTTTATTAACAATACTCCATCTTCAGCAAACTATGGTTTCAAATTTCATTCATTTTTTCCCCACAGCTGCTCGGCTCATACGTTGCTAAAACTTTTTACTTCTGATGGCTGCAAAATTTGACTCCAACACTGGCAATAAATTTACACTGCTGCAATGCCTGTTTCGTTGTCTTATTTTTAAATCCTGATTTTAACTCTGCATTTTATATGTAAACTATACCACATGTGTTCATATTTTTGCTTTTAATGATCAATAGATATTATTTTGGTCAATAATAATTCTTCTCTGAGACAGAAGTATGGGATATTTCATTTTTTTAAAGTTATGATTATATCATTAGAAGAAAGGATGATTTATTCTTGCCTAGTTACAGTACAAATTCTACTATTATTCTTTCCATTAGTTAAACGTGTGCTTATCAGCTCATTTTGATTTTCACTTTGCCACGAGATATGCACTACTTTGATAAACATGCTAATTTGCTAATGTGAAAATGACATTATCTCTGAGATAGGTCATCGCACTAAGTGCAGTGAAGATTTAATAATGTTGATGTTTAAACCTGTACTAAACTTTTGTTTTAATTGCAATGAAATAGAATCCTTGACTTTGATTACAAGTATCTTAATTTTTAAACATGTCCAATATATCCAAATTTTTTTTTAAACTTGTTTTGTGCTTTTTGAAGACAACTTGGGACAAAAATCAAGCTGTCGCCTGCCTATATTCTCCATCATGGTAGTTAATCAATGTTTTTTAATTTTTTTGCAATTTACCAGACTGAACTTCCTTCCCTTCCATTACTTGCTGTGTGTAGTAAATTTAAAAAGTTCACAGACTAGGTCTAGATCTAGCAATAGCTCCTATTTTACTTTTGAAAGCTATGAGATCAATGTGTGTATACATTAGGGTGAAAATAATACATCCATGTCAATAGTACCATTTTAAGAACCCAAATTTAAAATTAAGCTTTAAACATAACTCTTTTTGGAGCTCCAATACCTCTTTTCATGTTACAATCATTTTTTACCATAAATTTGGATTAAATATACTTTTGGGCTGTCTGCAAGAAATTTATCCTAATTGCATGAAACTGTGTTATCTTAAAAATGATGACACATACCTCTCATGCTTGTGTTTTCAAAAAGTACATGTTAAAGGGTAATATGGTATATTGAAAAAGTAGGAACGAACAATAAAGCTTAAGGAAAACAGGCAACAGACGCTTAAATTTTATGCAAACATTAATACATTGTAAATGTAATAAAGCACACCGAGGCAAAAGATGGAAAGAAGGAAAATATACCTCTCTTAGTTTAATAAACTTAAGTTTGTTCTAAATTTTGTTAAATATTTGAAATGTCTATAGCGTTTTTAAAAAAGAAGTATTTTAAAATTAAAATATTAATTAAGTATTATTAAAATTGAAATATTTAATTGTAATGAGTTACAATGATGTTATTCATGAGCTGTTTAAGTCTTTTGTACGATATTAGTTTTGTTAAAATAATGTGTACAAATTTCATATATAGTTGAACTTGAAGGATTGTATCTTGAAAATACAAATTTCTGTAAACGATTGCTTTCTTTTATGAAAGAAAGTGATATAAAAATGTTAATAAAGATCTACATGTATGTGCATTGAAACAAATTATTGTTTGTTTTTGTATTGTTTTACTTTAGATTCTAAGTTATAAGTAGAAACTGTTTACTGGAACTTTAGGCACTGCTCAGCATTCGTCACAATTCATTTTGTGATGGTCACATCAATCAATAAAATATTAGTTTTGGTTAGAAATAGGCAGTACCGGTATAAGAACTGAAATTGGCCAACCATAAGCAATTTGTATTTTTGCACTCAATTGCCTTACGACACAAAGGCAACATCACTTAATAGTTATGCAACTGCAAGCACACACAAAATATTTAAATTACCAATTGTATATTGGTCCTATGGTAGATATTTTTGAATTACAAAACAATACCAAAATCTAATGCTAGAAATAGTAGAATTTTCAAATTTATTGGCTGAGAGATGCTGCAGAAAAAAAGTACAATGTAATACATGCACTTTGAAATTTGTAAGTGTTCAATATAGAAGAAAGAGGTGGCATAAGTAAACCATGTTGACTCTTCTCTTTCAATTCGAAAGATATAAATTAGCAGCAATTTTTTTCAAAAGTAAACCACTTGTGGGTGTTTTTCACCCAGTGACACCAGAAGAGGATAAAAAAAAGATTGCAAACGGCGTCAAATCCAAATGTAGTTATGTAATAAGCATAATATAGATTTATCTCTTGATCTAGTTCTCAAGACATGATACAATTATCTCACATATGTCTACTTATTTATATATTTCTCTATTTCTCTATCTGTTACTGTGTTACTCTGTACAGGTAAAGCCCTGTCTCGTGCATGGCAGCACATAAAATTGCAAGACGCCAGTCTTGGGACCAGTCCACAATATGGACGTTAAATAGAAACTACTTCAGTACAAGTACAAATGTACATATAAAACTATTTTTTTAGTCCAGTACAGGATTGTTTATACCACCCTTGAAATCCTCTGTCATACACATGTACTACTAAAAAAAAGTACAATATTTCTAATTCTATACTCTATCAATCTTTTTAAGAAAAGGAAAAGGAAGAAAAAGATGGAAAGAAGAAGAGGAATAAAATGAAGTAGTGCAAAGATCATGTGCAAAAGAGTAGAGAAAGCTGAGCAGCAGGATGAGAGTAGAGATAAGAAGCAGGAAGATTAGCATTGGGACTAGGACTCCGAGGAGCAGAAAAAACAGTAGGAGGGGAGGAAAAGCACTATTACTATGACCAGTATGGGGAATAGGACCAGGAGCAAGGAGATGCACAACATGAAGATTATACTAGCAGTAGCAGGTGGATGAAAATTAGATGAAGATGGAGGAGCAGGCAGAGGATGAGGAGCATGATATGCAGGTGGTAGAGAAAGGAGGAGGGAGTGCAGCAGGAACAAAAGAAAAAGGCTGCCTTTATTCTCATCCCCGGGATGCGGATAATCAAAAAGTATTATTCTCATCCCCGGGATGAGAATAACGTAATTTCGTTATTCGCATCCCCCCTTTTGTGTAAGGCTGCAGTTATTCTCCTCGATTGTATCCCCCCGCCTTCCCCCTTTTTCTGAGCTCATATTGATTTGAATGGAAATAACACTTCACAACCAAAGAGCTAAGCGTAGAACTATGTCCATGTTTGGTTTGGAAAAAGGTAGAGAGAGAGAGAGACAGAAAGAGAGAGAGAGAGAGAGAAAGTAAGAAAGAGAGGATGGGAGAAGTTTGAAAAATAGACCTGGATCTAATAGAGAGAGAGAGAGAGAGAGAGAGAGAGAGAGAGAGAAGAAGAAGTAGAAAAATAGGATGGGAGAAGTTCGATAATTAGATCTAGATCTATAAGACAAAGAGATAGAGAGGGGAAGAAAGATATGATGGGTAAGAGAGAGAGAGAGAGAGAGAGAGAGGGAGAAAGTTAAAACATCCATTTTAAAAAATATTTAGTTATAAGGAGATTGTACAATAAACTTTTTTTTTTCAGAACTTAATCAAACATAAAACACATTAAAACTTTCAGAATAAACAGAAAAAAAGGAAACTTGATAAACAATAGACAGGTACTTCATTACATTTATCCCGCTATATTGTGGACTGATCCCAAGACTGACGTCTGACAATTTTATGTGCTATACCACACGAGACAGGTCGGGGATACCACGACTCCTGTCCCAGCCAGTCACATTAAACTGACACTGACCCAACCAGTAGGGCTCGAACCACGAACTTTGCATGACGTAGTTAACATAAAAATAAGTCTTTAAGGTATGATGTGCAAGTAAAAAGTCTCTCAACTGTGTACAGCATTAACATGCTGTATCATTATTTTAGATAAATAAACAGTTCTTAAACTAATCAAATACATGCTACTGTACAAGCACCTTCAGAAAAAAATAAATACATTGTAATTTGTACTGTTAAAAAGACCAAAAAACCATGGAGACACTACGTGAAAAGAGTAAGAAAAAAAAAAACAAGAATAAAAACACCCCACCCTACCAATTCAGTTGGCAAATTGGCAAAATCATAGTTTCCAGTTAGCCTACCAACCGGGAATTTTTTAAAAGAGATAGATCCACTAGGCCTCGTCTCGTCATATCCCGTGAAACCCACTATAGTCTGTGTGATTTGGTAAGGGGGGATGCGAATAACGGAACTGTGTTATTCTCATCCCGGGATGCGGATAATCACTGCGAAAGAAAAAAGAACAGGAGGGCCAGGTGCAGGCGGGGGATATAAATTATAATGCAAGGTAGGGGAGAAGCAAAAGAGTTACCTCGTTAGGTCGCCGATAATCTTTACATTTTCGATTCGATCAGTCCTTCTTCTTGACGATGACCACAAGTGCTGCATATGGGGAGGTTCTTTTTCATATAATTTTTAAATCATGCGATGTTCCGTCAAAGTACTGCCAGGCAGACCTGTAATTGTGTCGGTAATCGTTCACTACACCTTTGTAACTCGATTTGTAGATAGTTGCTCTCCAAACTGGAGATCAATAAAGGATTCTTTTTGTACCTAATGTTCTAGTTCTGCAAATCACCTGTCACTGTCTCACCAGCTTCTTCCACAGTTACTTTTGCTGACACGACAGACAATAATATCGCCATCTAGTGAAACTTCCTACTCCTAGTCGACTACTGTCTCAGTGTGTGGGCGGGCACACCCCCGTTTGCCGCCTCTTGTTTCCGCTGAACTTCCTCCTCGCTGCTGATGTAGCGCTTGAGAAGATCCACGTGCAGTCTTTTCCTTTGCCAACATATTCAATTTAACTCTATAGTAGTTTAAAAACTTTATGTTTCCCTTGAGCTTTCTCAAGTTCTTGCGGGGATAATTCCCGAGTCCCCTCCAGTCTCTCCCTCACCTCCAAAACATACTGCCTCTGCCACTGTTTCTGCATCTATCCTCTTTAAAAGCCTAGCTTCGTGTATTAAAACAATAATACTAATAGTTTCTCTTGGGTTCGAGATCCCTTAGGCTCCGAGGCAATGTGATTAAGGACACCTAGCACTAAAGGCTAAATCCGGGCCTGTTCGCGACGAACATGCTAGGATTATATATGTCTCCTTCTTACGTTACGGTTTGCACTGACGAAACATCATACGATATCCATAAGCATCTTCTGTTGACAATGTACAAAAACAGTCCAGTGCGTATCCAGTCAACAAGGCAGGCACATATGCAGGCCGTGTCTCTTTTGGCCACTCGCGCTGCTCTCTGCAAACCCCTCGAACCGTAGGCCTAAGAGCCCACTGCCTAATTGAGAACCTAAAGGATGGCTTAGCCATCCTTTAGGTTCTCAAAAGACGACAATTTGGGTAATTTGGAATTCCCTGCTGTGATATCCCCCCCCCTCCCCCCATACTCGATTTCCTGTTTAGCCTTTCTTAAAATCTCATTCTCTCCTTTCTCTTTCTTTTACATTGTATCTCTAGCTGCAGAAGATATTCTTGTTCTTCATTCAATCTTTGTCTGATAATTACATGTATACTTTCTTCTTCCATCTGCTGTGAACTGTAACGCGTCCGCCTCCGCGGCATATTTTGACCAACTTTCTGACATGATCACAACTTAATGTCAAAAATTGAAAGTTCAAAGTTAGATCTAATAATGTTATAGGTCTACTTACTGTTCAGTCCAAAAATGGAAGTGTCCACTCGAAGTACAGTGATAGATCTAATAATCTAGAATCTAAAAAGCAATCATTAAGTAGATCTTTCTCGGAACGAGCCACCAGTGCGACGTAGATTCGATGAAGATGGACCCTGTGTAATAGATCAATTGCTGGTTTCACATAGACTCGAAAACACGTCTTATCAACATTAAGCAAAATAAACATTACCAGAAATCATTCGTAGAAACGCAATGATTTAATTATGTTGATAAGAGTTTGAGGGTTCATAACAGAACTCAAGAATGTCAAGATCTAAATCAGTACTTGACAATTACAGGTACCTAGATCTTTAATTAATCTTAATGACAGCGCTTACAGGCAAGGTTTTACAGATGTATAAACACTCCCCTTTCCACACAAAAGCATAAATCAATTAATTCTCTTTCACTCTACCGCGCTCTGCTCTTATATGCTCCAGAAAACTCTAGGCCTAGAAGCTCGAAACATTTCCGGAATCTTAGATTAATTATGAATACTATACATGTAACACTAAACCTACGCGTCCTATTGCGCCTCCTTTCTCTACTTTTTCTCCCTCCTCCTGTTCATTCTGCATGCCCTCCTCCGCCTGCACCTGCACCACCTCCTATTCATCTTTTGCCTCCCCTGCACCACCTCCTATGTATTTACATCTGCTTCTGCTGCTCTTTCTCCTCTTATTCCCCCTATTCCGCTTGCGCCTTCTCATACTCCTCCTCTTCCGCCCGCGTCTCCTCCTACCTCCCCCCCCCCCCCCTGCACATATCCACCTGTTTCCTCTCTTACCCCCTCCCTATTTCCGCCTGCGCCTCCTCTCCTCATCCTTTACCTGCTGCTCCTACTCCCCTAGTTCATCCTGATTCAATTCATTTTCCTCCCCATCTACATTGTATCTGCTTTTGCTACTGCTCTTCCTATTGTTCATCTCCCTGCTCCTGGTGCTAATCTTCCTGTTCCTGCTCCTCCTCTTGGTTCTGCTCTCCCTCTCCTCCTCTTTCACTACTTCATTTTATTCCTGTTCTTTTTAATTTTCTTTTCCTTAACTTAGTAAGATCAATAGATAGAAAATATAGAATGATAGAACGACAGAGAGGATATTAAGGGTTGTAAAAACATTCCTTGTGATAAGCCTTGCTGGACATACAAAATAGTTAATTCGTACAGAGACACTGAAAGATAGACAGAAATATATATAAATAGACAAATTATAAGTTAAAGGAATTGACAGCTAGATCGAGAGATGTCTTTTAATCCTCTTTTAGGGTCACTGCGCGACGGCTGGTTTACCGTTAAAAAACGGCAACAAAACAGCGCAGTTGACCTTGCTTTTTTTCTCTTAATAGCTCACCGGGTGATTTTCACAAACGCTAAACGTAATATAAATAACGAATGGCAGTGAAGGTTAATATGGATGCATTCCTTAAAGCGTAGGACATTTTACACGTCTCTATGATTACATACAGTTACAAAAAGAAAAAGATGCACACACAAATGCTCCTTCAATCAAATATAAAGAAAGAAGACAACATTACATTATGAATTTTATTTCCTCAGTCATATGTCAAAACATTGAAAGGTGTTTATACATTTATGATGTAACTAGTGGACAAGCTGTTTTTGAAAATTAAAACTAAAAAGGCTTAATAATGTGCATTAAAACTGATTGCAGTAGCCCATTCTAATCTAACGAGCATTGAGAAGAAAAATATAACAATTGGTTTGTGTTTTTTTTAATAACAGAAGTGCAGACAATATGTATTTTTAGGTAAAATGCAAAAGATACACGCTTAGAACAAGTAAAAGGACTAGAGTTACTTGGCGTAAGAGTGCTACAGAAAAAAACTATCCGTGCAAAGCTTTGGATACCAAAAATACATTACAGAGAAAGAGAGAGATACTTTCACTGGTTGCAAAAATCCAACATTTTTCTACACGATCTTTTACAAGAGCAGAGAGGCAAGCTCCAACTGCTCACTGGCCTTTTCACAAATGATTATTGAAGAGGATCTTTATCTTACACCAGTTCCTACTCATGTAAGTAACTCTAGAAAAATGTGGGTTCAACTGTAAGAAAATAATTTTAAAAATCAAGGAATGGCTAATGTAAATTGCTTCAAATGTTTTCTACAACTTCTCTTTCTTCAGTTAGTCATTAACATGCTACAAGTGAAACACCCAACAATTATTTTGTAAACAGTAAAGATAAATAAATGACAACAATCCAATGGAAAAAAAACAAACAAACATAAAAAACAGATACATGTGGTTAGCACCAGCGTGTTGCAATCATTTCCTTGTACAATAAGATTACCTGTAACATAAGTGTGAACTCTCCCTAATATCTTATAAGGGCACTAACATATTCCCCTGCACAATAAAAGAGGGAAAACAATGCACCCAAGCCTAAAAAAGTTTGATTGGTATGGTACCAATAGTAGTCAGTATTGTTTAAAAAGAAAGGCAAAACTGAAAAATCTTTCTAAAGACATAATCTCTAGTCACAAATGTTTTGATAAATCATTATGTCTTATCCCTGTTTGATTCAACTAGAAAAAAAAAAGACATTAACCCATACAAACTAAACTTGGAAAAATGAACACACATTGAAATAATTTTATTTTTTTGTGAAGAGAAACATGAGCATTCCTAAGATTTGTCTCTAGACTTCACAAAACAGTGTACCTGAAATCCAGATTCAAAATCTTTTTATAGCCAATGATTTCATAACACAAGGTCTAGAGTAACCAAAAGCAAAGATTTTTAATTTCAAAAACGAAATGTAATGATTCAAATTTATAAAAAAAAACGAGAATAGGCTAATTTCAGTCAGTCATGCACCCCCGACGTACGGATATGATATTAAAACATGACATACGGATATGGTTAATACAAACAGTTGCTAGTTATGAAACAAAGATATAAGACTAATCTAGCAATAACAGGTGTGTTCATGAATCAATCAATAAATCTACAAACCTTCACACAAGGGCAATGATCGGATCTATTTTTAAAAGGACAGGTATACAGTCATTTGTGCTTGTGTGGTCAACGAAATGAAAAGTGGGGAGTCATGACCTGGTATGTACTGGCTGTGCAAGTGACATGGGATGACTATTTAATTAAGGGAAATGACTTATCATATTTGATGATGAGTACTCCCCCCCCCCCAAAAAAAAAAAAACAACTTCTATTTAAAGACTAGATAGGCTAAGCAATGCGTCCTCCATGAGACACAAGAAGCTCCTGCAAGTGGAGATAAAAACTCACTCCAAGATCTGCCCTTGCTGTGAGCATCAATTTGACATTTTTGGGGGGCATAATTTTGCTCAAAGAATGCCATAATTCTGTGGGGAAAGCTTTATTACTCTACTGAACATCAGCCAGCAGACAAGTGAGGGTCTTAAGGCTCAATGTGCGATCACACCCTGTTGTCACGAAAAGTGCTGTGTGCGCCAAGGCATAAGCCAGTCTTTGTTTTGTAGATCAATGTGTATATATGTGCATAGAGTATATTTTAAAGGTTGTAACGGCGCTCTGGTACAACGGCACTTAAAAAGTCCCGTTTGTGCCGTTACATCAGAGTTCGACTGTACTCCCCCCCCCCCCCCCCAGTCATATTCACATAAAATTGATGTCGAAATGATTGGCAGTATCGTGGGGCTTACACTCATTCAAAAACAACAAAAAAACAAACAACCATTAATTTCATCTCACGGAATGACATCAAACTTTGAGCACTCATTTTACTCCTAAATTGAGTTATAAAATTAAAAACCAAAACCACATTGAAATAAATACCAGTAAAAAAAAGGAACATCAAATTTTCAAGATATCCTCGCCACAATGCACAATCACAGCCACAACACAGTCATGTGATTGGTAGCAATCAGGCAGTTTGCAAGGAGTCCAAATGCTTCTCTAAACACTCTTGGATTTTGGTGTCCTTCAACTGCGCCTCTGGCTGTTGTGTCTGCAGAGATAGCAAGCAGTGAAAATGGGACATAAAATACAAAATAAATGTATGGATATAATATAAATATATATATAAATAATTTTGCAGTTAAACAAATGTGTCTGTGGAGACAGAAAACAGAAAACTGAAAATTTTACTAGTATATTCCAATTCCAAGTATTTTAAAACTAATAAAAATGACCCCCATGTACACGGCGACGAATCCTGTTCACTTTAGTTTGTGAGCAGCGAGCTCTAAGCCCATAAATCTTGCACCCTTATCTGACAGCTCACCACGGGTGGGCAAGCACCGTCTCTGGTCAGAAATTTTACCTGCGCGGCAGGAAAAGGCATGCGGACGGAATGCGTGGAATGCGATTGATACCCTTTTTTAAACAGAAAATCACACTACTTGCAAAAGAATAATCTTTTTTTGAAGGATATATTTAAAAAGACAAGCAAATGTGCATCATTCTGTTCGAAGAAAGTGGAAAAATACATACATTATGACCTAAAGAAATAAAGTTTGAAATGACTCAGTTCGTGAAAGAAACTTAATTTCAAGGCAGTTGTTTCAATCTTTTAAAGCATTAAAAATTGACCATAAAAATGCCTAAAATTTCGCATGATAAAAGACATTGGTTTACTGAAAAAGTCTCTGTTTTCAGATTCTGCTGCACACAAAAGTATTATGTTAGGGCAGTGTAGCACATGCTTATCCCACTCCTCGTTATTAATTCTTCTTCTTTTGCTGCTTCTGCTTCTTCTTCTTCTTCTTCTTCTTCTTCTTCTTCTTCTCCTCCTCCTCCTCCTCCCTCCTCCTCCTTCCTCCTCCTCCTCCTCCTCCTCCTCTTCTTCTTCTTCTTCTTCTTCTTCTTCTTCTTCTTCTTCTTCTTCTTCTTCTTCTTCTTCTTCTTCTTCTTCTTCTTCTTCTTCTTCTTCTTCTTCTTCTTCTTCTTCTTCTTCTTCTTCTTCTTCTTCTTCTTCTTCTTCTTCTTCTTCTTCTTCTTCTTCTTCTTCTTCTTCTTCGTCTTCACCTTCTTCTTCTTCTCCATTTAATCCCAACAATGGATAATTATCGTGTATCATAGAAATAATTAAAGTACTGAACAAATCCGTATCGTTTTACTTTATTTATTCTATATTAAAAGTATGATATCAGAATAAAATATACAAATATCATATCACGCTTTCAACAAAATGGAACACTAAATTTTAGCCACCCATGTGCAGCAGACAAAATTTATATCTTTGTAAACTAGAAGAATAAACAATTCTGTTAAAGCAAAAATATATTTTCTCTACGGTAGAAAAGTAGTTAAAAATTTAAATTAAAAATAACGATCGTGGTAATAATTCCGGATTTCCATCAACCAATTAAAGCCGTTATAGCATTAGACAGGATGTACCTATCCATTTAAAATTTAGTTCCTCGGAAATGTTAATATTTGGAGAAATAACTTATAAAAAGAAAATAATGATTTAATCAGCGTGGTTTAAACTGCGCGATAAAACAAAGTGTTGAGTTTTGAAAAATTTTCCGTAAAAATGCGCTCAGGCAATAGGCCTGTACCTGCATCGGGTGAAAAGCCATTAACCCCCCGATGACCCCTCGTGAGACGGTGGTCGTCGCTGGCCTGTCAGGTGTCTGCTTATTTATTGCTTAAAACTAAAGTGAACGGAATCGGTGCATTTTCGCCGCCGTGTGTACGGATAGGGTTAAAAAAGGGGACGGGGGCACAATTTCCCTCTTTCAATATAATATTCTTTGAGTTTTATTTTGGGAATAACGAGAGATATTAAGAAAAACAAGAAATTCCGTTAGTAATGAGTTTAACTGTATCACTGTCTACATTACCAGTACCCTTTTCTATTTCCCACCAGCCCACCCTCTTTTACGTACATACATATTTCTGCGAATTTTGTTCTTTGAAAACAAAGAGGAGGTCGCGTTGGATAGGGTTTTGGTTGGAGCAGTAACAAAATAGAAGAAAATGCAAAGGAGTCAATGAAAAATGGTCACCATGAACAGGTGGTTGGCAGGGAAGGTTCGACTGTACATAAAGATCAACCAACTCACCTGGTATTTGATTTGAATCTGCTCTGCAGCCCATGTGGCATACTTAAGATTTAGCTGTTTGTCTTTTCCACCTTTACTGGAAGTCACGGCTAGGGTAGATGCAGACTGGATACAGAAAATAACATTTTGATACATGAAAAGTCAAAATAGAGAAGTGAAATTTCTAGAACAGATGAATGCAACTTTGGATAACAATAACAGTATGCACTATATTACCATTTAAAGAAAAGTAATAATGCAGACCTGCCAACTTTAATTTTGTC
>RQTK01000516.1:0-25221 GCA_003991915.1 Elysia chlorotica
CTTCTTCTTCTTCTTTTTAATCTTCTTCTTCGTCTTTTTCTTCTTGTTTTAATCCTTTAATTTTTTACGCTTGTCCTAGCATTTCAATGGGTCTGACCTTGCAGTGATTATGGATCCGAATGAAGTCAATGACTGACAGTTCAACTAATCAAGGAGTCGTGCAAAAAATCTACTAGTGTTTCTTCGCCGCTGCTCGTTGCACCGTATTTACTTGCTGCAGTCTGTATTCTTGGTCACAGTTGATTTTCGCAGTGAATGTCAGAAGTCATTCAGGGGAAAGTTAAAAAGGGTAAAGTGAAACAAGAAAAGCCACAGCAATAGAGAAGAACAGAGCAGTTGGTTTCATTTGCTCTGGACATTGTTTAGACACCGCAATTGGTTGTGTTGACAGGTTTTCAGTTGAAAACAAAGCCAGTGCAGTCAGCACTGACTGTGTTTATTAGTGATGGGTTGGTGTCAGTTTCTAAACCTCCATCGGCCGAAACTTGGCTATATTGATTAAGGATCCCTAGAGTACCTTCTGATAGGGGAGATCACAATACATGTACTGACATCGGGTTGAATTATAGAATAATCATTTAGAATAATTTTTATTATCATTAGCTTTTAGAGCACAAAAACCTCCATCGGTAGAAACTATGCTTTATTGATTAAGGGTCCCCAGAGTACCTTCTGATATTTTAGCTGCTACCTCTCAGAGACAGATAGGGGAGATCATGATCTCTGTCTGTCTGAGCCGATATATATCACAATACTGACATCGGATTGACTTATAGAATAATCATTTAGAATAATTTTTATAATCATTAATGCTTATAGAGCACCTGGCTCTATTCGTTTTTTGTCAGAATGTTTGGTAGACAAATTAGGAAAGTGCGCCATAACCGTAAGTCGGGAAATGATGTTTCCTTCTATGAAACTAATACACATACACTATATTGCAATAAATAAAATTTACCGCCTGGGTTTTTTTTTTTCCTTTATTTCTTGTACGGCAAGGGTTTCTGATGAAGTTGATGCGAAATAGACATAGTGCTGTATACAGATCTTACCAAACAATGAAGCAAGGAGCCATACAAACAGAATAATCGAGTGTTTGTAATAGATACATATGTAGTGCTTATTATAAGATTTAAAAAAAAAATGCTTAAAACTCTTTGAAGCCTTTCACTTGAATACTTCCATAAACATTCTTCACTTTCCTTTTGCGAACCAAGGCAACAAGTTGTCCAATCAAGATGATATTTCAAACTCTTTTGCGGCAATTCCTAGCATATACTAGAACCTGAGATCGATACTTTGGCCTCTGTTAAACGATATTGTACAGTTACTCTACTTGCAAATTCTGAGTGTTGTGTGACATTTTTGTTGGTTTTGTTTCTTTGTTGTTGTTGTTTTGTTTTTTTTATTTGTTGTTGTTTTTTTTTGTTTTTTTATTTATTTGATATTTTGTTTTTTGTTCTTTTTTTACTTTCTGGCGTATGACTTTAGTCAATAATTTATATTTTTTTCTAAAGAGGGTAAGAGATAGAAAGGAAATAGAAAGAAGGAGGGGGGGGGGGCGAAAGAGACATGTCGAGAGACGGACAGGCAAACAGACAAATCGAGACAGAGAGACAAATAAAGACAAGGAGAAATATACTTATAATTAATAGTCCTACCTTCTCCTGTTGAATAACCGCATTATCTGCATTCATAACAAAATCCGCCATCTTATCTGGCTAACTCCATAGAACCCATGAAATTAGTTGTCCTTTGTCCAATGGTCTTCATTCAATTCAGAAATGTGAAGAGAAGAAAGTATTTTTAAAAGCCTTTCAAAATACATATCACACAATATATAGTTACCAAACAGACCACACAACTGAAACCAGCAAACACATATTGCGCATCTTATAATTTCTCTGCTTCTACTTTCATACGTATATTTCCACTATTTGATATCTATTATCTCGTGGTCGAAGAAATCAAACACTCTAAGGCAGGCCTTGTTTACTTTATGCATACTATGCCCTAATTTGCATCATCGCAAGCTAAAATCTAGTTTTGTTGGACTTATGTCGTGTTGCATGATTAATATGAGATAAATTTATCTAGCGAGACGTCTTGGAATTATATCTTGTCTTATGACACTTATCTGATGGATGGAGCACAATAAATTAGTAGGTATGGCAAAGTTTTTTTTATTACGCCACATTGCTACAATCTGTTAAATGTGATTGGCTCATTTTACAAAAAAATATTTGTATCATACGATTATCTGGTAGCAATACAGGGACATATGCTAACTTGATAGTTTTTTTCTGGTGGTTTTTTTTTTTCAATTTTTTTTTCCTTTTAAATTATTTACTTTTGTGTGGCAGTAAGGTGTGTGGTATTTTTTTTTTCCAATTTTAAACATGGGTTTGTCAGAATTAGAGAAAAAACATTTAACCTTATTTAAGATAGGTTTTTTCCTTTGATGACTTACAGTGTTTTTTCTGAATCGCTGAGCAGAATAGTGGTTTCACCGCAATGGAGAGATTACACGCTTGGGGTTTCTAGACCAAAAGGCTCTAACAAAAGACTCAAAGAGGGGATAATACAACATTCAGAAACTCAAGTCATGCAAACAAAAGTTGTGTTCTGACCTTGCTTCCGGTATCGTATTGTTTTGGTCTGGTGTGCTGTTATTTTTTTCCTGTGTTACTACAAGAAAAGTTGTATCTTACATACACAGAGAAAGATAGAGAGAGGCTAAGAGAGTGCTAGAGCCAGGCGGGTGAACAGGCAAACAGACAGACAGAAACAGAGCATAGTTTCATGGGAAATTGTGAGTTAGAGAGAAAGAAGACACATTTGACAGAAAGAGAGAGAGAGAGAGAAATAGAGAGAGGGAGAAATAAAGAGAGATAGCGAGGAAGAGAAATATAGATAGAGAGAGAAGCGGAGGGAGGGAGAGAGATAGATAGATAGATAGATAGATAGATTATAGATAATGATTTTTTTTCGAATTTTCGCAATAACAATTATATGTACAAACATTGCCACTAGAAAAAAGGTACACGCATTGCAACCAGGAGGAAAAGTCGCAAAAACGTAACTATGTTACTTTTTTAAAATAAATAAGTTATGATTGTTGGTGCTGAACAATAGTCTTGGTTGATATAAAAATTGCTAACTAATACTTCGCTGTCCTTATCTTGATTAAAAACGTTTCACTTTTAAGCAAAGCGTAATTCTGTAATAGGGCAAATATTAAAAACCTAAAAATGATAATCAATGAAAACATAAATGCATGGCTAAGTTATAACATTTGAACTGAACATTGAACACACATATCCAATTCTCTTCAAGTTAAATCCTGAAAGTTAAATTCGTTAGATAGACCTTGAAAAACACCACACAGAAAAAATTGATTAAATCCATTGCATCTAAAGCACTTATATCATAATATTTAATCCATGTACACAGTGAGTGAGCTAGCACAACAACCACTGATCATAAAATCATAAAAGACTCAAGGTGTCACATCAACATCTTCTTAAGGTTTGTTCCAGTTCCGTGTCGCTGCACTAGGCTAACTAAACGTCGCGAGCCACTAGCTAGGTTTATCTTCTGTAACCTCGGAGTCTGTAATTGGTCGTCGCCTTGTCGACGAGAATGATAAATGTACACGTTACCCCAGTCGGGCATGAATTGGTGAGAATCACTGATGATTTATAACATACTGGTTATAGAATATAAGCTTTGAATGAAGTTCTAAGTCTTTCATAGAGATCTCGCGCCGCGCGCCTTCTACTGACAAATAAAGTTGGTTATTGTTCTCTGTGGGTGTATAGAGAGTAAAGAGATGCATACACTAGAGAGAAAGGTGAATAAAATAGAGAAAAAGGAGCAAAGAGGTGAGGAAAGGGAGAAAGAGAGAGGGGGAGAGGGAGAGAGACAGAGAGAGATAAAGAAAGAGACGTAGCCAGGGAAAGAAAGAACGAGGGAAAACAGAGAAAAAGACAGAGAAAAAGACAGATAGAGAGAGAGGGAAAGAGAGAGAAAGACAGACAGACAGACAGACAGACAGACAGACAGACAGACAGACAGACAGACAGACAGACAGACAGACAGACAGACCAACAAACAGACAAACGGGCAGGTACTGAGCTATGACTATGAGTGCAGTATTTCTCTCTTTCTCTTTCTCTATCTCTCTCTCCCTCTCTCTCTCTCTCCCTCTCTCTCTCTCTCTCTCTCTCTCTCTCACCTCTCCAGCTACGAATCTCAGCTGAGAACCTCCGTGCTAGAAGTGTTTTTCTACATTGGAAAAAAGGAAGGAGACAAGCTAACGCTGTTAGGTCAAGCTATGAGTATTTTTTCGTGTGTTAGAACTAGGCCTTAGTGAAGTAAAATCCATAATAAATAATAATAATAATAATAATAATAATAATAATAATAATAATAATAATAATAATAATAATAATAGAGATAACGTAATGGTAATAATAGGGGGGGGGGGGCAATGGTTCTGGTACTAATAATGGTAGTGGTAGTAATAATGATGGGAACTATAGTAATAATAATGTGTTAATTAGTAGAAAGACAAAAAGAAAACAAAAAATTAAAATAATAAAATATAAAAAAATTACTGCAGACGTAGTAGTAATGGCTATGATGGGTAGGTGGTGGTTGTAGGGGCTACAATAGCCACGGTAATATTAGGAATGGTGGAACAATCCTTACTTAGGAAACCAATAGGGTAATACCTCCGGTTTTAACTATACCTACCAGCTGCACCTCTTTGGTCAGTAAATTATTTTCCGCCTCACCCCTCCTCAAAAGAAAATTAAACGTATAAACCTATACCCGTAGAA
Organism: Elysia chlorotica; assembly: GCA_003991915.1. Lineage (NCBI taxonomy): Eukaryota > Metazoa > Mollusca > Gastropoda > Plakobranchidae > Elysia > Elysia chlorotica. The sequence goes on from RQTK01000516.1 coordinate 4,845, forward strand.
GGGAGGGTTTGTCTTTTATTTTCTCCATCTATCCTCTCTTTCCAGTTTAGAACCTCCAAAATCAGGGAATCCCATACATAAGAGGACCAGCCTCGTAGAAATAGAATGAACTAGCATAGAAATTATCAAATCTTGCCTTCATCCTGAGCGTTTGTCTTCTGTCAGTGCCGTCTGTCGTCGTATAGGATCCCTCAGGGGAACGTCGGAGGCATTAAACCGGAGAGAGGGAGAAAGCTCTCTCCCTCGCTCTATAGAGAAATAGGAGACCCAGTACAAAAATTTAAAAAGTGGCAAGACATGTGGAGAACCACTCCAAAGGAAGATTCTTCAACGCTATCGCTCTACATATAGGAAAAAATGTACCCAAGTTCAATACTACAAACAATAAAATCAATAGAGCCAGACTTACAGCCCCAATCCTTAAGATTATCAGAAAATGTGAATATTGTGGCACCACACCATACACGATACAACATATCATAGAAACATGCCCAGCCCACACCCACACAAGATACCCACTGAAGAGTCAATGCACAAAAGAAAACATCAAAGTTACAACAGAAGAAGTGCTCAAACCAAGAAGCCCTTCCACGATAACCTACATGGTTAAAAAAAACTACTAGGAGGTCTGAAAAGCCCCCGCTAAACATCAACCAAGACAGGCCCAATAACCTCTTAACCTGAGGACACCCCCTCCTTTCCTTATCTCCGAAATAGGAAAAAAATATAAAAAATACGACAAAATCACGACTGGAAAGCCAGTGGCAAAACTTTGTCCTAGCCAAACAAGATACCCCCCTACGACAGACGCGCCCCAAATAGAAGGGGCAGTGGACCCACACTCTCAACCGGTCAGTATGTCAAGAGGTATAAATCAAAGCCCCGGGACCAAAATACTGAAAATAACAACAGTGAACACCCCTTTTTTCCCCTCGACTTGAGGAGGGAAACTATAGAGACAAAAATAATTATTAAGAATGAAGACTGATTAATTATGACGTACCCAAGAGTACCAAAAACTACCATCCTCAAAAGCGATACAATTGGGAAATAGTTACAGAGTAATAAATAGCAGTGACATCAATGTTAATACAATAATAGTAACACTTGTATCACTCTACAGTGGTAATAAGGGTAATGGAAGTAACAATAGTGAGAGAGGGAGAAAGCTCTCTCCCTCGCTCTATAGAGAAATAGGAGTAATTCAGAAGTGTGTTGTAGGTAAATCCATCTTAGAGTAAATATTTAAAAAGTGTATTGGCATAATATTATACTTGAACATTGAAGTGTATAAATTTATCTCATTCTAAGTAGTTTAGCACGAAAAAAATTAGGCCCTAATTTTGAAAAGAGAGTCTTTATGAGAAACATCACATTTATATCTAGACCTAGATGTTAAAGGTAAACGTGTTCACATCTAAATTAATATATTTAAATGCTATCTACCTAGAACAACATCTAGATCTATTTTAAATCTAATACAGTCATAAAGTTGTCTTACAGTTAAAATGATTTAAGTTGAAAGTATGCAAACATAACTAATTGCAAGCAGCGCTGGGTTATAATTTAGAATCTAGATTTCTGCAGTTTCTTACCTAAATGAATATTCTTTCAAGCGCAATTTAAAAATACAATGTATTATACTTCTCTGAAGAAAAAAAAAGATTTAGGTCTTGAAAGAATAAATAGTAGTAGCTGTAGTCTTTGCCATAAACCAGCAGCAAAAAGTCGGAATGTGTTCAATTGACTAGCCTACCTTCGTAAAATTAAGGCAATCATAAATAATTGGAAATTTTAATTTTCCCACCTGATGCATTTTGAATTATATTCCTACTACATTTACAAGTACTAGTTGGTTACCCGTTCGATGAACGGAGTGTCAGAGAGAAGAGAGAGAGAGAGAGAGAGAGAGAGAGAGAGAGAGAGAGAGAGAGAGAGAGAGAGAGAGAGAGAGAGAGAGAGAGAGAGAGAGAGAGAGACAGAGAGAGATGCATAGTTATCACCTGTGGAAATAGATTTTAGTCATCGCCGGAGGAAAAATAAATTGTGGAGAAAGATTATTAGTTGTTACCAAACTTTCGTTTGAGTTTGACATGTTTATAACACTTCTTTGTAGACTGCATTTCTTGTTATCGATGACTGCGGTGAGTACAGGTAAGCAATGTCTCGCTTTCCGCTTCTGATCAGTGCAGCATAAAACATCCCATGGGAGAAGACTGGTTGTTGTCTGTCTATCTCCCCTCTCTCTCATTAGGGAGGTGGCCCAAGGGCAAGGGTAGAGAGCGCGGCCTCTTTTATGAGTCCTACGGGTTCGATCCCCGCTGTAACCGCTGCTCTTTTTTTTTTTTTTTTTTTGGTTGAGTCTGTGGCAGTATACTTCTCCTAGATTCCGTTGATTTTTCGGGTGTTTTTTTTCTTCCAGAAACTAGGACATTAAACTAAGAGAGAGATTCGTTTTCTCTTAACAAAGAATGCTTTTCTTATCAAATCAATACATTCTGAAGACTGAAGTCACGTCTGTGAACGCCTTTATCTCAAAATTGTAATAGTTGGAAAAAGCGAACTAAAGACCCACGGTTAGAAACTAAAGTAAAAAGAATATACAATAAATGTGAGTCAACCAGGGTAAATAAAGCACAAATTGCAGACAGAAATTTTCAGCACATAGAAAAACTGCTCCATATTGACCCGTTTCATTTCAAAATAATAATTATGATCTCCGATTCTAGATATGATATAGATATAATATTGTCAACGTCTTAAGTGCACTTATTTCTTCTTAATACACTGTAAATAACTTAATAAAAGATAAGTTCGTGACTTGCGCCGGATTCACCGTAGTTGTCCCACAAACAGTAATCCAGTGAAAAGAATGAAGATAACACTGCACACGACGAGCATTAAATACAGAAAATATGAATCTTGAAGAAACTACCAAAGGAAAAAACGATAGATACTGAGCTCATGAGAAAAACAGTGATCACAGAGAGCACGAAGAAAAATGGCCCGTCACCGACGAAGTCTGAACTGGAAAACCAAAGAAAAAAGAAAAGCCATTCAGAAAACTTGTGAAAACAAAAATTAACCAGAGATGACTATTTTTTTTTGTTGACTGACCACTTATTATCAACACCAAGACACATTTTCTTGTACTGTAACTAACCGGCACACTCTAAGAACCCGCTTTTCTTGTCTCCTGAGGGGTGGGTTCTTGGGCGCAGACCACCTGTATTACTACAAAACCACAATGACCGTTAATATTATGAGTATCAAATACTTCAAGACAAAGAAGCAATTTTGACTTGCCATACATTACACACCACATCTTTTAATTCCATACGCATCACTGTATTAGCAACATACCGAAAAGGATATTCAATTCAATCTCTGTAGAAATGTTCCCACAACCTTAGCCCAGTATAATTCTTCCATGCGATGGCTATCAGTTTAAATAAACATATATAATGTATTAAAATTATTTTATGGATGTAAAATATACATATTGCGCCGTTTTCAGTTTTATCTAAATTCTACATATAATTATTTTAAAAAAATTGAGACTGGGAGTGGTAATTAGTTTAAACTATATGTCCTGTTTGTAAAGTAATGTTTATTGTCAACAACTAGGCTATACATGTATTGTGGGCGGTCTCGAGCCGAACGTTTCACAATTTTCGGTGTGCTGACTCAGTCAGAGCGGGGAATACTTCTCAACTATACATTGTACAACCAGTAACCCCTACCCAATTAATGTATCAGGAGGTGGATTGATGCCATTTAGTATAGAGTTAGACCTAAGACTCCTGGATTAAAAAAGCAAGCTTCAATGGTCACTGAGCTACCCTGCCCCCATTTCTTTTCTTTTCTCCAGCCAAAATTTGCAGACTAGACATTCGATAATGCTGTGGTTGATGCTTCCCTTTAAAAAACATTCATTTTTTTGCTGACAGTGTCAGTCCTCGGACCATATAAAATAGCTCATCCGAACTTTGATGGCGTCACCCAAAGAGACGACCTGTAGTCGTGTTTCTCTTCTTTTTTTTAAAAGTTGGATCTCTGACTGAGGTCAACTGCATGCCAACTGACCATCTTAGCCGTGAATCATTGGAAAGCGAATCTCTGTGATCAACAACAAAAAAATTGTGTGATGAAATGATTACCCCAAATTAAAGCTTCAATAAATAAAACAGTATGTCTAGCTGGATGTTTCTGTCTAAACTTGGTAGTACTATTAGACATGGAAAGTCAAAATAAATAACAAACAAATAATTTATTTTATTGAAGCACTTAAATAATCGTTGACAAAAGAAATTTAAAACATGGGTAAAATGTACACAAGTGACGGCTATATTGGTCCATGATGTCCTAAGACAGATAATACGTTACACTAGTAGCATCGATGACTCCTGTATCTCTGTGAGTGGTAAACTAAAAGCATACAAATTGTGCATAAAAAGGTTGATTAAAAGTAAAGGGTATGTACAGTGGCTTAAAGGATCCATGAGAAGGATTATCAGTTAAATATTACACACATCGATGTCCTTCAGATACCTCAGTCGGCGCTGAGGACTAACATAAGTAAATAATTCTACTCTCTAATGGTTTGGAAGCAAAGTACAGCTACGAAAGAACAAGTCCAGTTCACAAACACAAAGAGGCACAAAAGTTTTTCATGTCAGTTTATTTTCCACTTTCAATGACATGGGACAATATACCAGTTGTATTTGACATAAACAGCATAATATTGTTAATAATAATAATGAAGAAAGTGCAACATTCAAGTACTGGTAGCAAACTCACAAATACATGCTGCACATGAAATACCTTCCATGTCATTAAATTTTCCTTACTCTAAACTAAAGATATTAGAAAATTACATATGAATTATGATATAAAACAAGGGTCATTCAATTTTGTTTTAAGATTTATAATAACTGAAAGGTTATCAAAACATTTGCTTTGTTAATGGAATACCATGAAATTGCCAGCAACAGAAAAAAAATATAGATCCAATAAATTTCATTTTACACTATGAACCTGCAAAAACTGATAAGTTGAGAGGATGATGATTCATAATCCTTCAATAAACATACATATAGATGCTCAATGGAAAATTATGGATAAGTTATGTCATGAATGAAATCCAGCACGACATTATTTTCCTTACAGCAAATTATTTATTGAACCAAATGCTTAGGTGCTTGATTGTTTTAAAAAATGGCATTGACAAATTTAAAATGGCCAACTATAATCACTATTCGTGATCCTTCTGATACATATAAAAAATAGAAACAGCATTTTCTTTGAATTATAAAAATTTGGTTCCAGAAAATTAAATAGGCATTTCAGACATCTCTTGAGTGTTAGCAGTTTAGATTGTGATATTTCTAGCAAGCTTATAAATATCCTCGATAAGCCATTAGACCAAATTCCTATTATTTTGAAAAAGTCCAAGAAATAAGGGTGATACTACTTTAAATTTTGTAGCATGAGTGCCTTTCCATCTGTTAAAATCAGCTCTTACTACTTACAAGTCTAGCTACTTGATGTGAAAAAAAAAGAAGCAAAAAAAAAAGAAACAATATTGCATATTTTTTTTCTGACCTTAGAACAATACATTTGCAAGTCACTGATTACCTGGGGCAAATTTTTTTCTTCTGGATCCACTTGTGTCAACCCAGCGCAGAATGGGTAGCTGATGTACTGAAATTACATCAGTAAAGTGTGGCAAGTAAAGTAATGGCAACCTACCTTACAAATGCTTTTTGCGTAATACAGAGAAATAACTCTTGGTTTCCATAAGGCTCTATCAAAAGCAGTGTGGCAAAAATTACTTTCTTTATAGTTTTTCACTCCACAAAAAAAACAACCTCATTTTGTTCACATGTGGAGTGAAACAGGACACACACAAAAATGCAAATTGCCCAAATTTATGTGACTTGAAACTTGTCCAAAAAAAAAATGAAGAGTGTCAAAAATAATGCAGACCTAGCATTTAAAATAACACTAAATATAGTCAACACTCTTTAGGACTACAAAACACCACCTGTACTGAAAATCGAGTTGAACCACTAGCACTTTTCCTTGATGCAGAGGGTTTAAAAAACAAAACATATTTCTGACAATACATTATTAGACTTAAAAAGGGTACAAATTATAAACAATAAAAATGCCAACAAAATAAGGAAGACTGAAATGACAAGAAACTTAGAGACGGTCTTACATTATTTTCTTATTCATGAAGAGCTTCATATTAACAACTACCTATAAAAAATAAAAAGAACATCATGACATATTTTCTATCAATTTAGAAGACAACATGTTTTTGCACAGAAAATAACACACAATTATGACATCTAAATAATGCTTTGGTGTTTTTAAAGAGAGTTATATAAAAAATAATATTAGTAGGGCCTGCTGCTAATAATTTTCTCAAGGTAACAACCTTCAACATGTATCTTTTCCCCACAAAATATAATGGAAAAAATAGTTTCTGCTTTGTGTCAGACAAAAAAAGGTATTTCGCACGATGAACAGTAAAATAATTATGTATGTAAAAATCTATTTTCTACCCTTTCAAAGGGTAACACTGTTTTGGGTATTTTGTTGGGGTTTTTTTTAATTACCATCTATTAACGATCTAATTTGCCCAAAAAAGAATCTTCTATTTAAGAAAGGATGAACTATCTGAACCTTTTTGTAGTGGAAAAGAAGTCTACCAATTAAACAAATCTAGTTAATTTTTCAGATTCATTGAATATAAAATAATCATTGGAATTCTTTGTGAAATAACAAAAAACGAAGCACACAATTTTTATTTAAATACAGGCAACACGCATGCCATTTTAAAAGTATAAAACAGAATTATCTATTTAGTTCAATAGTGATCTTAAAATAGATAATCACAATCAAGGAAAAAAGGTGATCAAATGACAAATGAACAAAATAATGTTTCTAACAACTTATGTAAACATACAGGTCACTCAAACAATTTCATAGCTTACAATGACAAACTGTGCTTCTCTGTTGTAGTCCCTTTCACATATTTCTGGATTTAAGAAAAGAAATAAAAACTTTCTTTAGAACAAGCACTTAGTAAGTATATTAAACTAATGTCTAATGATGTACAAATTAATAAGTTGAGTTAAAACATATATAAAAAAAAATTAATTAAAAAAAAAGATTAAAAATTAAAAGACAGAAGAATTTATAACTAATTCACTCTCCTGTCAAATATCCTTTTCAAAGTATTAAAAAACAGTATGCGCTTTCAAATGAATTCGAGATGATACTTTTTTTAAGTTCAAGAGTTTATTTTAAAAAAAGTGCTCTCACATCATCTTTAAATAGGACTCCTAATTTCTCTCATTGGTTTGATTTTTGCAAGCAATCAGACTTAGTAACACACCTTTTTACATGGATATGAAGCTGGAGCCTCCCTCCCCAGCAGAAGTTTGCTCCCCTGGCTGAAGTGTTGTGTAGTGGCCCTGACCGTCGTCCTGCTCTACTATGGCATGGGTGACCTCATTCGGGTCGGCAGCTTGGACAATGATGATGGTCTCCTCACCGCCATCCGTCTGCAGCGTGGTAAACGTCTGTCCAGCCAGCACTTGGCTAGCATCCATGGCCTGATAGGTACCGTCAGCCACCTAACAAGAAAACATGCATTCAGTTTGAACAGGTTATATAAGTGGGCCTTTCAGAAGCGTGATATTATTGCTTGGATTTCCAGGAGAAAATATATACAAAATTATGGTAGTGTCTAGCTCTACAAAATATGAAATTGTTTATCTGATCGTGCGAGGGTAAAAATTGTGATAGGGCTGGCGCTTGATAGCAAAGATGGTTTAATTTTAAAGTGTAAATCAGTCTAACTGGTCGGCGCAAAAAAAATGTGATTCTTGAAAACAATCTCTCTGCTTAGCACCGGTAAACAAAACCAGGGAATTCCCGGATGGACAGATAGCCGGTGGCGAAGCATAATTGCCTCTGTAGTATTAAACTATTTACCGCATTTTTTTTTTTATGAAAAGAGACGCAAGTGATCGATAAATCTACAAGTTGATTAGAGGCACGGCCGATCCCAATTCCTTAGAGCATAGAGGGTACTTGCGAGACGTTAAAAATGTGAACAGGAGCAGTAAACGGCTGGGCTAACCAGGTGCTATTGCCGAAAATGGCAGCAAGTTCAGAGCGATCAACGGGATTCGCAATCCTCAGCTGGATTCCATGAAACATGTATTTTTTCAACCAGACACAGACGGACGTACTCTGGAGGTCAAATATGTATTAAATATGTATTATACATATTGGTTGGCAGCTATGTATTATCACTAACCTGAGCATAAACAGTTGTTGTTTCTTCAGAATCATGGTGAGAGGAACCAGCAGGGGCAATTGTAATCGTATGTTGTCCCATGTCATCTTCATCATCATCCCCAGTCTCTTCAATTTTACGAATGTAAGCTTGCATGGCTTTGGCAGCCTCACCGTGTGCAACATGGATCTTGCCTATGTGCTCCAGCAGCAGTTTCTTCCGCTTGAAAGTTTCATGGCACATGTCACACATATATGGTGACAACTTTTTATGCACCTGTAGACGAAATATAAAAAAAGATTAGTAAATAATGTGCCAGAGTGGTAAAAAATGCTTACATCATGATCATCTAATTATCAGGAATTTAGAGAAACAAGAACTCTTACTATATTAGTACAGCTTGGTAAACAATATGTAAGGCACCTAAATTTTTCACAAAAATAGGTCTAGTGCAGCTCTACGAATATAAAACGATACAAAATAAAACTGCAGCAGTCTTAGCTCACATTTCTATAAGTTCCCTCTTAAACCAGTCATTTTATTTGACAAGAGATGCACATTTTTTTAATTCAAGCAAAAGAATGGAGCTTTTTGTTTCTGTCTCCTCTTTGCAGTAACAATTTAGTTCAAGCTCCTTCCCTCTATTTTGCCTGTCTTAAAATATTTTACATATGATTTCATGATACACATGTTAGCATATCTACATCAAGCCAGAAGTTTACAGGATTATTCTTTGCATCTTTGTTTACTGTGTGGAATCTAAGGCTGAAATAAATAATTATGAAAAAAAGAAAACATGGAAAGGATACTAACCAGTTGAATATGTGACATGAGGTTGGACTTGTTATTAAAGCATCTGCCACAGTCAGTGCATTTATGTGGCTTCTCCCCGGTATGGATAAGCATATGCCGATCCACATGGTATTTTTTGGTAAACCTCTTCTCACATACTGAGCAGATAAAGATCTTTTGATTCGGTGACTTCCAGTGCTCATGCACTCTCTTGGTATGGCCAATCAAAGCTCCTAAGGTCTTAAATGCAGCCTTGCAGGTGTTGCACAGGTATTGGCGTGTGTGCAAGTGCATTCCCTGTGCAATAGTTAGACCATATATTTACATTTAAATACAAAGCAAATCGATGGGCAACAATTTTAAAATCACTATGAAAATCACAAAATAAAATGTAAAATGTTAAGTATTTTCTGCATATTTTAAATGTCACAATTTGATTGAAATATTACAAATAACATGGGTAAAATATTTAGCACCCATCGGTATCTATAAAGAAAAAGATATACTTTAATGAATGCCAAATCATATATATCATAATTATTTCAAATTTGTATTATGGGTTTGGAAGGGAGAGAGAGAGAGTGAGTGTTTTCTGTCACTTTTTGTACCTCCTTGTGAACTTCAATTTAGCTTTGAAGTCAGATATTTTCCTCTGTAAGTGGCTATTAAACAAACCGTTGATGTTTGCATGTCAAAGACTGGTACCAGACTGATGGAATAAAATTTACTTAGCCTAACACTGAACAGTCTACCTTTCACTCAAAAACACAGCTGATACAGTGATTCTATGCTCGTGGGGAGAGGAGGTGTGGGAGGAACCAATCGCCGTGCCAAATAAACATGCCCCTCCATCCCCCCCCACACACTTATGCCAAAGAGTTCTTTGCCCTCCATCTTTAAAAAAATTGAAATCTGCACTTTCAATCTCATCACGTTTCTGTTAGTTGAAACCCAAAACTGATGGCCTCTCTCTCTCTCTCTCTCTCTCTCTCTCTCTCTCTCTCTCACCTTCTCTTTATGTTTTTTTCCATCTTCCATTTCAAAACTTTCTCACCACATTGGGTTTTCGTGATTATATTTGATGTCATTATAAAGGATTATTTTGTAAATTCTCATCGTTTAAATAAACCATTTTACATGCCAACTATTTCTGACGCTGTGTGTGAAAACCAAATTCTACTATTTTTACTAATCTTTTATTTTCTAAATTAAATGAATTTCTTTATGTCCTTACCGTGTTCAGTTGAGTTACATTTCTAGATCTATAAGAGGAAAGGGGTCGGAGAGAGAGAGAGAGAGAGAGAGAGAGAGAGAGAGAGCATTGATTTGCACTAACATGGCATGACTTTGGTTAAAGCACCCCTTTTTCTTTGCCTCATTAGCAAGGTCAGCTAAATTCACTCCCAGTTTCTTTTTTTTCTTCTTTTTTTTTAGACCATTTCTTTCATTTCCTCAGCTTTCCTTTTCTTTGTACTGATTACAAAACTTTATTCCTTTTCTCTCCTAGATTTCTAGATCTAGATCTAATCTAGAGATAAGGTTGATAAAACTAAACAATCAACTTTGAAGATTATTGGATCTACATTTCTTAATTGATATGATTACTTAAATAATATGATTTAAACTGTAACTAGAGTCTAGATTGTGATTTATCTATTGATATAGATTGGTAAAACTACAATAAAAATTCAGAAGACATCAGGCGATTTAGATGTTGTGGGGATACATCATATAGCTACTATTAAGAGATTACCTGAACTCACTAATTTTCCATTGAATTAGTTTTAAAAATTAAAGAAAAAAAACGAACATGCAATTCTGATTCCTTGATACTCATTTTCAGCCAAATAGATTCCTATAATCAACTCAGACCAGACGGATGAAAAGATGACGACCAAAACGAAAGTAGGTAAACTTAAAAAGTGAAAGTGGAACTATTGTAGTGGCAATCATTAAAGGTACAGCAAAATTGCCTAAAAGCGTATATGATTTTACTACCTATGATGGGATTTTCACGACCTTATGAGCAAAGTTACGACCATGATGCTAAATTTACGCCTTTTTTGCGACATACGACCTTGCTGAACACCCCCGTCTTCGTTATGGTCGAGGTTTCATTGGGTCCAATGTTATATGCAAGGTCCACTGCAATGTGTAGAAAACTGTTTTAGAGTTTAATTCACTAACTCACCTTAATGTGTGTGTTAAGGTTGCCACGGAAGGCAGAAGCATAGTCACAATGGGGACACTTGTATGGCTTTCTTCCTGAGTGGACTGTTCGCATATGGGAGCTCATCCCAGTTTTCAGAACAACCTGTAAAAGGAAATAGTGTAAGGCATGTAAAAAAGTAGAGAGAGTGATTTAATTTAATTGGTAAAAAAATATCATTACTTTTATATTTTACTTGTTACAGTTTAAGTCAGTGAGCATGGCTGTTAATTGCCCATCTGACAGCTTTACTGGTCGTCATCAGAGTCCCATAGGGGTGCTCATAGCTATAAGATAAGAGAACTTTATTTGTCCTTTAAAGGCACATTTGCTGGTCCGTATATGCAGCATAACAAAACAGTTATGACACAAGTTGTTTCAAATATCGATACTCATAACAGCATCAATAATAATATTAATAATAATAATAATAATAATAATAATAATAATAATAATAATAATAATAATAATTTATAACAGTAACAATAGCAATAGTCATAATATCTGAGGCAGATCAAAAAATCAAGTGCAGATTTTTTTGAAAATGCGGAAGATTGGAAGCACTGAAAAAGCCTAAATATCTATAAATCAGGGTATATTGGTCGCTGTGAAAAAAGATCGAGAAGTGGATAGAGGTAGAAAAGATTATTCTTGAAGGGTTAATTTTTTGTCCTCTGCAGCACCATGGCCCTAATAAAAGTATGAAGAAGAAAAAAAGCTTATGTGGGAACATTACACTAACCTTTGAGCAAATCGGACAAGGTATTTGCATTCTATTCTGCTGATGAAGCTCCATGTGCCTTTTCATGTTCTTGGTAACTTTGCCACACTCAGTGCAGGTTTCACCTGCGTCATCTGTGCCGATTGTTGAGACCTATAGATAAATTTTAATTTGTATAAAATATGATTTAACAAACATAACATCTGCCATTCATTATTGAGTTTTTAAAATAGAATTAGGAATATAAAATTAACAGCATCTGTACATATTATGTGGAAAAATTGAGATAGAAAAGCACAAAATTGAAAATACAATGACAGACCAAATACTTATACAAGAAAAAAATGCAATATCAACGTTTTCATCAAGAAATGGAGGACCATGATTGCATTTGTTGGTAACAGATCTGGAAAATAAAGAAGTATATCTAGAAAGAACTTCAATGAATAAGAAAAGAGAAAAGGCACACAATGAAGAATTGTATCAACACATTTAAAACAGCTCAATATAATCAACCATGGATGTCACCAGGCCCTGGCTAAAATCCAGAACTTAAGTAGTGGGGAAAGAGGAGAGGAAGGAAGGAGGGTCAGGGGCATTAGCCACTGTGGCTTAAAATTTTCAAGATTTTCGTCCGTCTAGAGAGGCTCTGAGAAGGTCCCTGAAATGGTTACATTTATTAATTAAAGGAAATAGATGTACTACATCTACTATTACTAGATAACAGTTGCAGACATTTGCCAGTAAACAAAGACAGATTTTCCTTTCTTCCCGGTTCAATTTAAAGCTATTGATTATACATGTATTTTTTTTTTTATTCTTATGTATCAAAATATGCCTCAAAGAAATTTATTTTTATTCTACATCTGACCTAGTTTCATTTAACAGAATTTAGGCAATTTCTAAACTATGCACTGTGCGTCCATTTCATGAAAGAATAAATAGAATTGTTTCTCTGTAACAAAACATTGCATCAAAACTAAGGAATATTAGACTAACGTTGTCATGTGACATACATCTTGGTTAGATCTCGCCCCAGCTAGATCAAAATCTAGAATAAAAAAAAAAGCTAGCAGACTAAAGTGCATGATTATTCGCTAGAAAAAAAAAGTTAGAAAAGATGACGAGGACTGGATGAAGATGGACGGAGCTGTGTTTATTTGGCAGAATAAACGGTGTCGATCAGATGAACTGGAGGTTGATATTGGTAACCCAGATGAGGTCAACTACCTTGCCAATACCAATAAAACGAATTTCAATATTATGCAAATTTGAAAAAAATGAAAAGGCATTGCATGTCGGTAAACATTGTTCTTTGCTTTTCTTTTCTGTACTAAAAAAACTTATTTCTTTTTCTGCTTGGGTTTTAGTTACGTAGTTGGCCGTAGTTGTATGATAATCAGAAATAACATTGATTTTTAATAAGAGGAAAAGCCGTACAAAAGGGCACATGTTTGGAATAGAATATGTTGATTTTCATTTTTAAATTTACGCAGAATATATGTGTGGCCTTAGAAATTACCACTTGACCGTTTGTTGAGTTCGGACATTAACTCTGATTCTGAACAGGATTTTTTCCCATGAAAAATAAATACGGTGGCATGGCAAACTTTCCAGAAGTTTTCGAAAAAGTGTTTTCTGAAGGTTTTCTGACCCAAATTATACTTCAGGAATTCCGGAAAATTGACCTGTGATTCCACTCAGATCGGACCAAAATATTTTGGGAAGAAATTCACCACTGTATCCCAGAACCATCAAAAACAAAAACAAAAAGAATAAAAAGAGGGGAGGAAAGATCTAGGTGTGGACTTAATATACATGTCACATCAAAATGCTGTAACAGAAACCAAACTTACTTTCATGATTCTCTCCCTCCACTTTGCATTTCTCATCTCTTCCTCATAGTTATGCTCATCTCGATGTTTGCCTTTGATGTGTTTAACCAGCCCAATAAAAGCCTTCTCACAGAATGGACATTTTAGAGCCTCCTCTGTGTTGCGCCGAATGGTTTTTCTGCGGGGTTCACTATCCTCAAACAAACCATAGTCCTCTTCAAGCCTGTTCCTGCGCCGTCTATAAGCATCATCATCATACTCGTCAAAGTCAATAGCATCAATGCCAGCATCATGGTTGAGAGGGCCAAACTTTTTCCTTTTGAGTCTGGGATCAGTCTGAGTTTGGACAGAACGTCTTGTAGCTGTTTCAAGGATTGTCTCAACCTCAACAAAGTCATCAAATTGAGGAGTCTGTGTGGACATGCAGTTGTCTACCATTGTTGGCGTAGCTGTGCTAGCTCCCACTTCTTCCTCTACCTGACCTTCCTCCAAACTGCTCATGAACTGGTCCCCTAAAGATTCAAGATAAGATCACTTGAATTTATTTCTTATTAAGTTATAACATTTTGATCACCTTTCCACCTCCGTCAACATTTGAATAATTTAACTTTTTTTTTTATTGCGTCAAGTGACCATTTAAATACTACAAAAGAAATAAAAAACAAGAGATGTTTTCCTAAATTAACATTCTGTTTGCCGTTAAAACGTTTTAAACATAACAAATGCATTATTTTTTTTAATTAAATTACAGAAGTCTCCTCCTCGGAACCCACCCATGAGACAAGAAATACAGGTTCTTAGACAGATTTGGATTTCAAGAAAGAGAATAAAAATAAAATAAACATTCCGTGTAAAAAGCTCAAAGCAATTCTTAATAAATAGACAATTTTGGTGATCTTTGAGTCCTCTGGGTTTCCGAAACTTTTTTATTTTATTTAGACCACCTAACAAAACTGAGACTCAAACCATGAACCTCCTGCTCACCAGTTTAGAGCATTAACCAAATGAGCGACAGTTGCAATGATTTTTATAGAGAGCACCCTTAGACAAGTCATTGTCAGGAGTGATTGACATACGTTGGGCCACTCAAGAGGACACATGAATAGACAAGCCCCACCTACTCTTCAGAGATTGTATGTATACCCACTCTTACTGGCTCACATAACAACTGCTTTAAAAGATTCTCAGTCTGATGGCATACCTGCCGACGACTAGGCTGGCGAGCCGCCGTGTTGCCCTAGAGATAAAAGGGAGGGGATAAGTTCCAATTGTTAAAATCTGATCCTTGTCTGTAGTCTGCAAATGAACAGACCACGTAAGTAGGTGCAATAAAGTGATGACAGAATAAAGATTTCTTTGATCTCCACTATATAGCTGAACTGTTATATTTTCCTTAGTGTTGGCAATACTTTACCTGGGGTCTGAGGAGTACTGATCATGCTCTTGACCTCCACCACTCCATCTTCCACAACAGTTCCTGGTTCCTGTTTAATTCCAGCATTGAAGGGTACCACAACAATCTGAGAACAAAAGAAAATGGAAGAGATATTGTAAATCCTCACTTTTCACTAACATTAAAAAAAAAAAAAAGCTTTTTAAATCAGTATGCAACTTATGTAACATAAAGACTGGAGATATACTCCAAAAGATGAATTCAAGCAGAACATATAACTACAGAGAAAGGTTAATAGTTTGCTAATCAGTCTGTTACATAAATAAGGCAATACAGCAAAACACGAGAATATATCACTCACCTCAGACTGAGACCTGGGCCTTTTTCTTCCTGGAGTTCCCCTTTGCTTAGCCTTTCCACGAGGTTTACGGCTAGGAGAGTACTCTTCATCATCATCCTCCTCCTCTTCTTCATCTACAATCTCACCCATTTCATACATCTCTTCATCCTCCTCAACTTCCTCCTCTTCCATTTCTTCTTCTTCTTCCTCCTCCTCCTCTTCTTCTTCTTCTTCTTCCTCCTCCTCCTCTTCCTCATCTTCTTCTTGCTCTTGTAACATGACCTTCCTCGGACGCCCCCTTGTCTTTTGTGGAGTAACAACTTGTTCCTCTTCAACTACCTTTTTAGGCCTCCCACGGCCTTTCTTTTTAGGTGTTTCTTCTTGTAGAGGCTCCAAGGTGGCTGTTTGTTTTGGTGTTGGCTTATTCAGAGATTTTGGCATGGGTTTCTCTTCCTCGTCCGGGTCATCTTCCTCTTCTGTACTCGCGTCTTTTTTAGGCCTTCCCCTTGGCTTTGGACTCTTCAATTCAGAGTTGGGGTCTTTACGAGGCCTGCCTCTCTTAGCACTCCCTGGAGTTGCAACCTCAACAACCTTTGGAGTACTGTCTCCTTCCTCAGCATCAGAAGGCTTTGTCTTCCCCTTGAGCCCCTTTTCCTCTTTCACTTTTACAGATTTGGGAGAATCGTCACCATACCTTTTAGGTGGCTTGGCTCTCCTTCTTCCAGAGGTAGTCCTTTCTTCCTCTTCATCAGGCTCTTCTTCAGTGGTTTCTTCTCTCGTTGGTGTTTTGTTTCCTGCTTTCAAGTTTCTTTTTCCATCCTCTTTGGTAGCTGCTTTACTAGGCTTTGGAGACGCTAGCACAGCCTTTTGGGAATTGTCTGTATCGTTCTTAACCTTTGGGGGTCTACCTCTGCGTTTTGGTGCTTCCACTGAAACTGGGAGTGGGCTAGGTTTATCTGGTTTAGCACTAGTTCTTGGACTCCTTGATCCTTTACTAACACCTCTGTCAGCGGCAGATGCAGATGTCTCATCCCCATCCTCATCAAAGCCAAAAGACATTTCAGCCTCTTTTCGCACTGCAGCAAGCTTCTCAGGAGAAGTGATAGGCCTTTTAGATCTAGCTTTTCCAGAAACTTCAACAGATTCATCATCTTCATTGCCAACATTTATTTTCACAGTTTGATCTTCATGCATGAAACCTGGCATTTGCATAACATCAGGTACTTCAGATGACAAACTGGCAGATCCACGTTTACGTTTTTGAGGCATTTCCTGTTTCATTTCTCCATTAGTTTCCACTTTTGACGTTGCAACTTCATCTTCCTCAGCTTCATCACCATTGGCTGATTGTTCTTTTCCACTGCTTGAGGGTTTCTGTTGGAAAAACAGATTTAAGAATATGCTATTTTTGTATTCTTACATTATATGTTGATATATAAAGTACACAATTTTAATTTACAAAATTGAAAATTTTACATCTTCTTTTATACCATCTTTATTAGTATTATTACTAAACATTGCTACTGCAACAAAGCCTTTTTTGTTGATTTGTAAAGAAATTCACTTTCCTTGCAATGACATAGAATTTGTTATATTTATGTTGAGATGCATGCCAGGTCCAACTAAATGGAACATCTTAATATACTAATTATTAGACATTCTTTTCTGAAAAGAAATAATCCATTTCTGTGGTACAGGGGTTTGAAAGGGAGCAGAGAATATTTGTGAAAATTATCTGGATTGAGAACTTTTTCAAGATGCATCACAAACTCAAAGAAGTCTTACATTGCGCTGATTGCATTGCAAATTCTTAAGGAGTTACATTTTTCTTGACATCATTTTAAACGTATTTATAGATTAATTTATGATTATGTCATGAACAAAATAACGTTTATCGTATTGAACATTACTTCAAAAACGAATAAAGATTCATTACTGATTATGTCATGAAGAAAATAATGTTCATTCTATTGAACATAACCAGAAATGCACTTCTATTCATGATGGAACTGTCGCCCTTGGACCAGCATAGAATTGACAGACAATAAATCGGACGCTCTTAGTCTTAACTATGCCAACAGACTTGCTCCCTTTATCTGGTACTATAACTGCAAGCATGTTAAAAATGACTTTCTCAAATAGTCAAAACATTTAATTTTATGTATAATGTGTCTCTTAAATTTTTTGTCAGTCCTAAAATAGGGTTATCACTGAAGTTCATTTACTGAAATATGCTGTGTAGTTTTTTCTTATTTATAAACATAGAATGTTTTTTCTATGTAGTTCGAGTGACTTAAAAGCTAAAAGAATACCTCTTCATGTTCCTGGCTAATTTTTCTTGCCTTCAGTGGTGGTTCTGAGTCATCAGGTTCTTCCTTCTTTAGAAAATTCAAGCTATCCTTCTCTTTTGGCTGTTTTTTCTGGAAAAAAACAGAAAATCTCCAGTTTTTTACTAACCATAAGAAAAAAGTATTTCAAATTTCTGACAGACACTGAGAAAGCTTTCTAAGGTTTGAATTTCAAATATTACACTTACTTTATTTATCCTTTGGTTACAAAATGAAAACAAAAATTAATTTGCAGCATCCATCAGACTAAAAACACAGTATGTACGTTTTGTACATTTCCATGTATGGAAAAGATGAAATTTGGATTTTAAGCATTAAAATGAAAACTAAGATTCTATTACCTTGGGAGCATCACCTTCGTCAACACCAACATCATCTTGCATCAAGGTATTTGGCATCTTTCCAGGCTGAACTACTTCTGAATCCATGTTATGAGATAATTTATTTGGCCCACTCTGGGGCATCTGTTCACACACAAAAAAAAACACACATATCTCAATGTAACGCATAGTTATGAAAAAAAAAAGAAAAAGAAATTACAATGTCTGTGGCAAGGTTTCTACAAATTCACTGTGATTAATTCATTAAACAGCTGATAACTGTTGTTTTTTTTACCTCCTCAGGGACAGCCTGGATGTGACTTAATTTTATTCCCAGTCAGTTCTTCTTTTTAAATTTACTATTATCTTTTGGTACTTTGAGGGACAGATGCATATTGCATGAATAGTTAGAAGCATGTATGAGTCCCGGACTATTTAAATTTTAATTCCTTCTTTCAAAGACACCCTTCTCCCTGTGTTTAAATGACTGTTAGGGACACTGGACAGTCAGGCTGTGAACACTGAATAGTTAAAATCATTATTCCCAGTCTGGGTGTGTCTGTGATTGTGTGATAAAAGCAGCTGGTAAAAAATGTAGGCCCTTGTCTAATCACCATTATTTTTTTCTGAACCTTGAATTAGATCTAGTAAAGTAGAACTCGAAGCAACATGAACAGATCTCTAGTCTAGGTTTTAACTCTAGTCAAATCACAGAATGATGAAAAAACTGACAGAATGACAGGTTACAGTGAGATTGGCTTGACAAAATACAGACTGGGAATAATATAAATTAGTATTTATAAATTATTGGCAGCACTGCTGGGAATAATTACTTTAACTCAGTAACTTGCATCCCAACAATCCCCGATTTTTCACGTGCCCTGAGCTTACTCGAATCTAATCAGATGGGACAATACTGATCTAGATCTAGAATCTAGATCTATCTAGATCTAGATCTAGAAGCTTAATCTACGTCAGATTCTCGTTAACTACGTCTAGAGATAAAAGATCTAAGCTTAATCTAGAATTCAATCAATTCATATCTAGATCTGTTAATTTAGAATGTTCTTACAAACAAACTTCTCAGGGGGAATGTACTCCCGTAGGATAAACAGCAACGATCATTCCTTGAGCCGAAGTTTTATTCAAAATGGCTGAAGAGCCGACTCGACCGAAGTCTCTTGAACGAAGTCGATATTTTATTGTTCATTGTCGGCCATTTTCCTCAATTGACGTTGCAAGCGTCCTACATGCTAACGTTGCTGACTTATACCTTTAAGGTTGAAATGAGAATGGCAATTTTCGTCACAAAATGGATCTACAGATTTTCTTAATACAAAAGGACCAATACAACCAAACCTTACACTATCGCCTCGCTTCTAAATAGGAAAATTGTCCCCCCTGGTCCAAGGGCACATAATCTTCGCCATTTTGTCAGCTGCAGGTTGAAGACAACTTCAGCTTGAGCCTAGGTGTTGAGGTTATCGCCCGTAGACGCATGTTCATATATTCACAGACAAGTAAAAATCAAACGTGATAACTTACCTCGGTCTGGAAACAGTTATATTGTACCAATCTAACAGCATGCACTATTTCCTCAAAAGTATTTTGGTCTGATTCAGGGGAGTTCTTTTAGTTTCTCGGCAGAGAGCTTCTTGTCAGTTCTTGACCGGCTTGATCAAACTGCCGTCCCATAATGCCACTGAGAGAGAGCCAATAAGGAAAAATGAAACGACACGCTTAGTTCGGCTGTGCTCGTTTTATTCCGCCAATCAGTCGGTAAAGTCCGGAGGCAGCTAGGCCCCTGAACTGTGACTCTTGAAACATCGGTAACTTCCGACTAGGCTAGTCCCACGGCCCCCGCCAAGACCCAACCTTCAGCCTTTTCTTATTTCACATTTTATACCGTAAACTTACGCTTAATCTAATTTTTTATCTGAGCCAGAGTTGGGGATGCAACCCATAGATTAAAAAAAAAGACAAATTTAATATTTTGCATCATAAAGAAGTTATGGTGACGACGATGATGATGATGATGATGATGATGATAATAATAATAATAATAATAATAATAATAATAATAATAATGATGATGATGATGA
>RQTK01000516.1:30585-58481 GCA_003991915.1 Elysia chlorotica
ATAATAATAATAATAATAATAATAATAATAATAATAATAATAATAATAATAATAATAATAATAATAATAATAATAATAATAACTGACCGATCTCATGTGTGTAAAAGATGAAAACGGAGTTCCTTGCATGTGTGGTAAGCAGACATTTATTTGCTAGTTGTCGAAATCAGACCGTATTAGAAAACTCAGTACCGACATGATTGTGTCTCATTAGCGACAATTTATCAATTGGTAAAATAATACATTGCTGATATAGACCATTCTTTGGTTTGAAATTAATTTTACTTTCTTTCTATTTTCTTAAGATTAGTACCTTGAGGAAAACAACAACGTAACACAATCATGATAACAAAAATAAAAAGAAATTAATATGCATTTTCATTTAGTTTTTAGATAAACGTAATTCCTACACTGTTCTTGATGAAGGATAGAAGACTGCCTTGCATTGTCTCTGTCTGTTTGTATCTCTCTTTAGCTGTCTATCTCAATCTTTCTACCTCGCTAAATAAACAAGTGCTAAATAGTGCAATTTTATCAGACCTGTCGGAGTCGCCTGACTTTGAATTGAGGGCTTTCCACGCCCCTGTTCACCCTAGGGATTTCGTTTTCGACGGCCTTTTATGCTTAACGTATTTTTTTTCAACTGTACAATTTTGAACACAGAAGCAAGAAAATGAGAGAGCTGTTTCTAAACTTTCGTGTTCATGTTGTGTTTTTTTTAGTTTAAATAACTAAGGGATTATTCAAAGGCATTTTAGGCATTTCATTGGATCCAGGCGGATGTGAATAACATTTCCAAAGAGCTTGTTATACAGCAGTTGTTACTTTGATGCTTGGGAAACAGCAGGTGAAGTCTTTCCAACACACGTTGATTTTCTTCCTTATCCAAAAACGATTTTTAGGCTAAAACAAACAATTGAAGAACTTTATTGTCAAAATGTAATGCTCTACAGTTTGGTATAAATTAGAAATTAAATACATAGGAACAGTGTCGGATTTAGGTTGCGTGGGGCCCGGGGCAGGTGGCAGGGGTGGGGGTGGTAGGAGGGGGCTCTCTTCCGTAAAGGACTGTTCTATGATGCGTTAAAAAAAAACGTTTTACTGGTCGTTCGTGGTTAGCCAGGGAATTATTGTTTCATTCTTTGAATAAGATACTTAATGATTGGATGAAAACAGAAAGGTGTAGAATTAGATTAGATACCATCATGTTGTAATTACTGTAGCAATTAGCGGTTGTTACAATTACTATTTTATGCATCTTTTTTTTAAGCAGTAGACGTGCATTATCGGCATTAACTTGAATTTTTTTCAACTTAGTCACTAACGATGGCAATCCATGTATAATCTAGGTCATGGAGACTATCTGATTCAATGCTCACAAGAGAGCAGTCGCTCTTGTGTCACTGTCGGTTGAAGACGGATCTCGATAATCCTTAGCTTTAAAAAGGCCGCTCCACACTGCAAGTTGACACCATTAAAATAAATAATTATAATCTGAGAACATCTTTAACATACATTTTAGAAACGTGTCCTGGGCCAGTTTGTTGAAGATAATTATTTGCGAGCTTAGAAAATTGTAAAGACAAAAAAACATCAACAAACCCTCTAAAACAAAACCAAAAACCGATGGACACAAAAATAGAATAATTCAAAAAGCTAAGGTTTGTGACTATAAAACTAATACAATTTAGAAAAAAAGGACATCACAAACTTTCAGTGAAAAGAGAATGTCAGGAACACGTCTCCAATTTTACTGGCGCATCTCGGGTCCTGTATCTAGATAAGATAAATATTCATACGAATTGCCTTACATATGTGTTTGAAATTATAGCTTTAGATTTCGAGTAAGTTCTTTGGTCTCGATTGTTTTTAGTGCGATTCTAAAGAAAGCTTAAAATTTAATTCAGAGTTATATTTTAAGAGGGCAATGAAGTCCCTAGTAATCTATATCTATATTTAATACAATCTGCTAACCATGTGTTGCGTGTATAAGTAGATCAAATTAGGATCAATGCTAAATAATTATTTTCCAGACGGTATCCCAAAAAAAAAAAAAAAATCACAAAACACGAAACACTGGCAAACTGAAAACAGTTGCAATTCGTAACATTGTCAAGGCCCAAATTTTAAATCTCACCTCCCCCGTTTTTTTTTAAATGTTTTTTCTTCCTAAGAATAATCCGGCAAGTCAAACAGACAACCGGTGTTTATGCCATGCCGATTTTTTCCCCATAATTATATCTGAGATATTGTTGGCGAAGATCTTATTGAGGTATCCAAGAGACAAAGACAAAAATTGGTTTACTAGAGACAAACTATGGAAGGCACAAATTAGAAGAGTCTCCATCTCTTGTGATGACAGCCGCACTATGATCAGTGCACCTTTCCTGTGGTATCCCTGTTAACTCAGTAAAACTATTCATATGGACTATTCACTTTGTTGTCACAATGTAAAGAAATATCCCATCTGTGCGACCAATTTTTAAGTTTCGTTGATAAGATAAGATAAGATAAGATAAGATAAGATAAGATAATCCTTTATTGTCCCATAGGGAAATTTTTCGTGGTCATACATACATAAATACACCAGTTGTACATGTGTGACATAAAAATTAGTGATGATAATAATAATAAAATATAATGAGCGATTTCAAACACACAACTCTTCACGCATATACAAGAATACATTTAATACTGCATACAAACACAAATTCCCGACTGCGATTCTCCCGACCCGGAGACAACGTTCGCCCCGCTCTAGTTAAAGCTATTTTGTAGTCGCCTAATGGATGTTGGTATGAATGAGTTTTTGTATCTATCTGTTCTTGCTCTTTTTGATAATAGTCTGTTGCTTCTTTTGGACGTTTCGTATTCACTATGTAGAGGATGGTTTGTGTCTGATGTAATACATTTAGCTTTTTTAATTACTTGTAAAAAATACATGTCTTTGAAAGACGTCAGTTCACAGCCAATAATTCGGGAAGCTTTCTTTATTATTTTTTCTACTCTTTGCGAGTGTGCTTTTGATAGGTTTCCTCCAAAACATGTAATTCCAAAAGAAATTAAACTTTGGATACAGGAAACATAAAAGATTTTCATAATATTGTAATCGACATCGAAAGACTTTAATTTCCTTAAAAAATATAGTCGTTGATTAGCTTTTTTAATCAGTATTTCAATATGTGCGTTAAAAGAAAGTTTACAATCAATGGTGAGGCCAAGATATTTGTATGTGTCAACAACTTCAACTTGTACGTCCTTTATTTTTAGGGGTGTTAAAGCAGGTGCCTCGTTTCGTCTAAAATCAAAAATCATCTCTTTTGTTTTATTAATGTTCAAATTTAAGAAGTTAATATCGCACCATGACACAAACTTGTTAATCTCTTCAAAGTAAAAGTCTTCGTTGTTTGTTATTGTTCCGATTAGGCAAGAGTCGTCCGCAAATTTAATTAATTGTGTGTTTGTGTCTTTTGTCTGGTAGTCATTGGTGTAGGCAGTGTATAAAATTGGTGAAAGCACACAGCCTTGCGGTGCATCTGTGTTTGTGATGATAGTTTTGGATATAACACCATTTATATTAACATAATTATTGTGGTCTCATTGTAAGAAAATAAAAAATCCAGGCAATAACACTGACATCAACATGCAAGTCATACAGTTTCTTGATGTCTCAAGATGTTTTAGGACAGTATTTAAAAACGTTAACACAGCATCTTCAACATTTCTTCTCTCTTTATAGGCAAACTGAAAAATATCAAGGTGTTCATTTGTAGCTGTTAAGATATGTCTCATTACCAATTTTTCAAAACATTTAAAAACAATTGATGTAAGAGCAACAGGTCTTAGATCGTTCAGTTGTGTGACACGTGACTTTTTAGGGACAGGTATGATTTCTGATGTTTTCCACACTGTTGGTATTGTGTGTGTTTGCAATGACATATTGAAAATATATGTAAATATCGCTGCTAACTGCTGGTAACACAGTTTCAGAATTTTCCCCTTAACCTTGTCAGGACCACAGCTTTTGTTTACATTTACGTTTTTAAACTGACAAGCCACCGACACTTCATCGAGTTTCACACACTCATAGTGATTCTCTCTTGACTCATTTATAAACTGCGCTCTTAACTCTTCATGCTCTTTGCTGAAATCGTGGCAATCAAAACGACAGTAAAATGTGTTCAGTTCATCTGCGTATGATCTTTCGTTTTGTACTACAAACGTTTTGAATAGTGCCAATGTAGGGGATATAGATAGTGAGATCAGATAGATGGAGAGAGAGAGAGAGAGAGAGAGAGAGAGAGAGAGAGAGAGAGAGAGAGAGAGAGAGAGAGAGACAGAGAGAGAGAGAGAGAGAGAGAAAGAGAGAGAGAGAGAGAGAGAGAGAGAGAGAGAGAGAGAGAGAGAGAGAGAGACTGAGAGCAGGAGAGAGAGATGTAGAGATAGAGGGGGGGGGCGGGGGACCAAGATACATTTAAAAAGCAGGTTTGCTTCTGGTGGGTACCCGTGGCCCGGGTCCCGCGGACCCTGCCTTAAAATCCGACACTGCATAGCTTTATATTACTTGTGATTAAATAAAAGGCGCATTAGATAAAGTAATGTTTCTGTTTTTCGAATCTTAAGATCTAGGTAGAGCAATAGAATAGACAAGGCTAGAAACGATGTTTCGGAAACTTTGGAAAAAGAAAGTTGTCCTTATATGTGCGACCCTGATGTGCTTTCTGTTCGTGGATTTGTTTGCAGTGGACAGGACGAGGTCTCAGGGAGGTAAGTCATCATCATTGCTGTGTCTGTAACAATAACAATTGTATTCGTCATAACCATATAAACTACAGGTACGTCAACATCTAGGAAGATGATGCCAGAAAAATGAGGAGGTTTCAAATACTAAAAAGAAAGCAATTAAAGTGATAACTTGTTTCCATAATTATGTACTATAAAAAGCTTTGAACTCATCACCAATCCATTTTCATGAACCGTGAGTAAAATGCGATACTACAACAAGTTGAGGGTCCCATCAGTTTCTTTCGAATAACATTAAAACATAACAGCATCGTTTTTTCAATTGATTTAGTGTAAAGGGCAGCTTTTTCTGCATAGACATGCTATCGGTCTGTCGTAGATAAGACTGGGTGACATCATAGCTACATCTCCATTTATGTAACAGTACACAACTTTTCTGGTCCAAGAGAGAAGTCTTCTCCTAGTTTAACGTATTGCTAAGGCCATCGGAGATCCCACATGGCGACATGCCCGAAGAATTATATCTGACATATTTTCCTTCTTTCACGTATAGACTAGGATATCTGGCTCAAATATTAAAAAACTCTGGCTGCCTTATCGGTATTCGAACCCGGGACTTGAGAAAGCCACGCGTTCTACAAACTTACAAACTGAGCTAAGCCTCATCCCACTTATGTAACCAGTAATCATAGCTGAACCGCATTGTAATTTTCTATGGTGTACCCCGACCTCTTCCTTCACACACAACCAAGTTCACCAAAGCGGTAAGCAATAAAACCATAAAAATTGAATGAGTATGGTAAAGATCTACGTCGAGCGTCGTTAACTTTGTGGTTAGGCCTACGTGAGACGGTAGGGACAGTACCGCTGGCTTCGATCTCAATTTATTACTTGAACCATGAAAAATCAACGTTTGTAAGCTTGTAAAGCGAATGTTAGTTCATGTTAGAAAGGGTTTTAAACCAAATCCCATTGCATTGGGATTTAAACGCAGCTGTGCATCACTGTATCAATGCACTTTTTTCTGCACCGTTAGGGTAGTCTAAAAAAGGGTTGAATAGCTACAAAGAGAATATTTTGTGAGCACCGTTTTAATATAACTATTTCCCCCCCCCCCCCCTCCAAAAAAAAATAGTAGTAGTTGTTGAGTTGGTTTAACGTTCAACATCAGCACTACATAGGTAATAATTATTGTGGACTGACATAAAAAAAAAACTCAAACCAAAAACAACTAGAACACAACCTTTGAGAATGCCGACTAGTTTGCCTGTGAATTCTAAGGCCTTGGTTTTGGGGCCATTGCCTGTAGCAACAGTAAAAATCCAATGAGTGATGAATAAGTAAAAAGCACGCGGCTTCTTCTTGGCAGCTTGCATGTTTGATTCCCAAGCGTGCTGCATGCATTGCTCCCGACTTGTTGAGTTGGTGTGAGCCTAATGTGACCTGCCAAGTCCTAAGTATCAGCCCCTATAGACGTTGAACTAAGAGAGAGTCTTACTCTCTCCGACCAGAGAATAAAACAATTACAGAGAAAAGCTGTGATAAAAAACGACACTCTCGAAATATAAATGGAAAACGAATGAAAGTGTTTACACAATGAGGAATAAATATTGATTAATGCTAGACACATGCGTACCACCCGTATCTCTTCATCATCGGAACAATTAAATAATACTTTATACCTAATCTAAATGTTAAAGACAAGCTCACTCCTCCTTCGCTCTCTCTCTCTCTCTCTCTCTCTCTCTCTCTCTCTCTCTCCCCCTCTCTCGCCCTCTCTCTCTCACTCTCTCTCTCTCACTCTCTCTTATAAATAAAATTTTCTAACTAGTCGTTTTTAGCTCTGATCATCTATCAATTTTTATTTTCGTCTATTGTTATACGTCGCTTTCACTGCTCTATCATGTCTTTTGTATTATTTTGTTCTCATGGGCATAAAAAATGAAGTCAGGTGTTCGGAGAGAAAGCAATTCAGCCAAGTTTCGAATGTCAAATTGAGATTAAAGATAAAAGTAATATTTTCATTACCACGATAGGGGCTGATACAGGGGAGAAAGATAAACTTAGAGAGACAGCGAAAGCGAGAGAGAGAAAGAGAGAGAGAAAGAGAGAGAGAAAGAGAGAGAGAGAGAGAGAGAGAGAGAGAGAGAGAGAGAAAGAGAGAGAGAGAGAAAGAAAGAGAGCAGAAATAAACAGTTGTATAATTCATGTGTTTACGCGATGTGTGGTAAACTGGTATGTAGAAAGATTGATAGTTTAGAGAAAACAATGTTCCAAAGCATCTTCCATCATTGATTCCCACCTTTTTTCTTAATAGCCAAGAAGCACATATAATAAAAGAAATATAATACAGCCACCATAACTTAAAGCTTAAAGTTAAAAAAGTCAGTCTAGAAAATGCACTAAATGAAAGTTAACTTGAAAGAAAAATTTTCATCGATGAGGGAAAAAAATAACCGTTCATGGGCAAAAGAATTATATCAAATACCAAACACAAACAACGCAAAACATGTAAAGAAACTGTAACTTAGTGTTTTTAAATATCTTTAGGATTGTGAAAACTCATTTCAAAAACAAAACAAAAAAAACCCAACCCCGCCACCCCTAAAAAATACACGTGTCACAATGTCAATGCTGCTTTGGGTAGAAACACTGAAAAAGTACAAGCTTACACTGAACAAGTCAAAATGTTATCTGTACTGTTATAAACCTCAGTGTATACAATTTAAATAAACACGGTTTTCTGGAAACAATTATAGTAGAGAGTAGATAAACATGATGGCGTGGTTTTCACAAAAAGATCACCGATTGATTTCAAATGCATCGGAAGGAAAAATGCCGCTCGATATATACTCCAAACCATAGAACAAAATGGCCAAAGAATTAGTCTTATTTCTCGTGAACCCAAATATTTTTGTCGGCAGGAAAAAGGTGGGCATTTATTGAAGTAAGACATAAAGAATTTTTGTTTCGTTGAATTTTATTTTGTTTGTTTTTGTTTTGTTTTAAAAAACGGATGATAAACACAATTTGTATACCGAAATTTACCGGAATGCCTTATTACAAATAACATTCTATTTTGTCTTTATTCTTACAAAAGCGATTTAAAAATCCCGTTCTAATTAAATACACACATAAAAATGCGTCCATTATTATGTTGGGGTGTCACTGGTGGGGCGAGTCACGTTCATTAAATGTATTGTGAGACACAATCAGACTGCCTATTGACCGAGGCTCCCAAAAATAGTAGGCAATCACCGAAGTAGATAAATATTTGCATAAAGAGTCCAAGTGAATTACACTATTTATAAGTAGAAACGGTTAGATCATTTCTCATTATTGTAGTGTAGGCTGAGTAGGCTAGACAAAATTTGCTCTCTAATTATCAATTTGAACGAACTTCTGCAATGTTACGCCAAAGATTGTTCGCTCTGACCATTTCGGTGACTTGGCCTGTTCTCAAGGTCTCGCTATTGACCAAGGCTTCCCAAAATAGAAGACAATGTTACCGAAGTGTGCAAAAATGTGCAGTGAGAGTCCAATTGAGCTATAGCCATAGACACTGTTAGAGTAGGTGTTGTTTTTGTCCGGCTAAATAGGTTGAAAACAAAACGTTTTGAGTATCATTTGTACAACCGGATATCACGTTTAACGTGTTTATACAAACATCTTTTAACTGTTCAATTCATTGAATTGGTCCTCTACTCTTGGAATTCCTCGGGTTACATGTGGCCTTATAGTTGTGTAAAAAAAGAATACGGAAGCTATTATTCGGTCGAAAATAACCATCAGAAGGAGATAACATATGTACGGGGCATGTGTTCTTATTATCGAATTGAATAGTCGTACATACAAAAAAGAAAGGAAAAGCTCTTCTTATTAGCATCGTGAAAGACTCCTACCAAATAGTTTCAAATATCACTTTTTTATCAGTTTCTCTGAACTTATAGAAAGACATCAATAGTATATAACACATTTAAATAAGTGAGATTGAGATAAATATAGGCAAAGGCAATGAAGGAATAATTAAAAGCAAAGGAATTTATTTACAATGTATTTTTAAAAAAAGGGAAAACATTTGTGGTAAAGAAGAGGATTAAAATAAAAGGTCATTATTATATCAGAACTCATAAAAATTGTCTTTTACAATTCTACATAGATCTTTTTTTTTTATTTGTGCTGCACCTGTCTATCCAAACCTATATAAATACGAAAGAAATAATTTTAAAAAACTATAAAGGGATACAACAGTTTTTTTTTAAAGGTAGACTTTAAAAAAAAAAAGTAGCTTGCAAGTCTAAAAAGACGGATCAACTCAACGTAAATTCTTTATCAGATATTGAATAGACCTATTTATGGCTCTTTTGTTAAAAAAAAAAAAAAAAGACTCATCTACTGGCTCTTTGATAGCTTTTTTTGTGTCCCGGCCCACGTGAAATGTTGATGAGGTCCTGCCATTAAGCTACTCGGGTGCAATAGGGTGGAAGTGAGGCTCACCAGGTGAGACATGACTATTTAGTATTTACCCCCCGCGTGCAATGGTTACACCGGACCTGGAGATGAATATTGAGTCAATAGCTGGTTGTTAGCTTGCAATTTTTATAAAGCCACCCCGAGCCCTGCGTATTGCTAGGTTTATCCTGAGCACCCGCATAAATCGATGATTGTATCGCAAGTTACCTTATCTAAATAGCTTATCACTATAACAAAAAGTATGTTGATCACTGTCTAGTACTTACTTTCCTTTTTTTTCTTTAAATCTCCTGTGTGTATTTGAAACTATCAACCAAAACGCCTCATGCTTTTTCATTTTTCAACGCCGAGATAAGAGAGCAGAAGGTCTATTTAAAAAAAGAAAAAGACAGTATTGATACGACACAATACAGTTTAAGATATTTTCTTTTCGATGTATTAGTTATTTCTCACTCACTGTGAGAAGCAATAAAGATGAATGTTTAGACATACGAATGTATTTCATGCTGTATTTGCTATCTTTTTCATTGCATTGTTAAACCACAGTAAGGGTATCCTTCACTTACCGTTCAATTCTTTCCCCCCATTGTCCTCTACATGAAACAAATCTGCATGACACGCTTTCATATTGGTTATTTATTGGGATCCTTTTTGGACGGTAAGTTACTTCAGGTTAAAAGCCTCTGGAAATGAAAGGTTTGCAAACTGTTTGAAGTGTACATTATTTTTTGGAAGGCGCCCAACGTATGACATAAGAGCATTTTGAGCGGCACTATCGCCTTTTTAAAGACGAGAACACCGTCCATGTCAATACTTCTAAAGAGCAAGAAATCAACTTTATCGAAAAAATTGTAAGGGTACTAGAGAATTTTAACTTCATATGGAGGGAACTTAAAAAGTAATAGATGTAGTAGAAAAAGACTGACATTTTATTTGAAAGCAAGGGGAAACAGAACAAAAAATAGAACAAAAAGAGGGTGAAAAGGTAGGATACGAGCGAGACGACACGGGGATGGAGAGGGAGATAGAGTAATACAAGTCAGACAAACAGGCAGACAGACACAAAAAATACAGAGAGACATATTTCGAGACACAGGGGCAGAGAGACATGCCGAGAAAAATCGACTTAAGTAGATAGAGAAACAAAAATAGATAAATATATATATATATAGATAGATATTAGATGAACAGATAGAGATAGATAGATAGATAGAGATAGAGAGAGAGAGAGAGAGAGAGAGAGAGAGAGAGAGAGAGAGAGAGAGAAAAAATCATGTCTGTCATCTTAATAATAATATAGCTTGATGCATGTCGAATTTTTTATCCCACTGCTCCAGATTGAAATCGTGCGATAAAGAAAGTCATTCCTACACCAGAGTGAATATTGAAACTTTGAGGCCTACTTTATTTGTCACAGACACTGACAAGATAATACATAGATTTGAAAATGATGTTTGTCATTACATGTACTACAAAAAAAAAAAAAACACAACGAGAGGAAGAAAGTCAAATAATTCGTCGCGTTAATCAATATACATGTAAACGCAAATAACAAAAAAAGAACAAAAACAAGAGAAAAAGAACATAAAAAACTCCGTGACTCTCTACAACTGAACACAAAAGCAGTTTCCTTTTTTAAGGAGCATTTTTTATACATGGGAAAAATGTAGATCCACTATGTTGATTAAAATGAATGTTCACGACGTACGTCGTGCATTATAATATATATATATATATATATATATAGTAGTTTCCTACGAACGCAGGCAGATGGGTCGCCAGGTGTTTACCTCGTAAAACAACTGGGGTGAATACAAGAAAGCTGTAGAGTCATGATTGTGGGTAAAGCAAGATCGAGTATTAAAGGCGCGTTTGGGTTGAAAGAATATTGGCCAGAATTTGACAAGAGAGAGGGAGTGTGTGAGACAAATAAAACACCATAAAAAAAGCACACACACACACACACACACAATATTCACATTCAAATCACCGCATATTACTAAGGGCAAACCAGAATATCTGTCAATAACCTCTAAAATGTTTTCGAACATTTAGATTCCTTTTACATCTTTGTTGGCGTACATTTTGAATGCTCATGAGCAATATAAAGGAAACAAAAGTTGTAGCTGAATTATAAATTAGCATAGCATTGTCAATATGCAAGAATACACATTCGTCATCTTTGGTGACGATATTAGTGACAAATATCTTTTTAACTAAAACAGTCACTCCACCACTTTGCATGTACGTCTCTTGTATGAATATATATCATAAAATGGGAAGGTTTTTGCCATGACATCATTAGCAACTATTTGCCTCACTTAAGACAATTACATCAAATTTCTTACGAATTAAAAAAACAAAAACATGAGTCATTAAGTTTACTTCTTAATCCTTGAACATTCCACTACATGAGACTGTTCAACTTGGGTGTGTTCATGGTAGGTAGAAATTTAGGTTCGGACTGAGGCCTCCTTAAGAACAGGCCAAGTCATCGTAATACATGTACCAGTGATGTATCTCTCATAAACTATTGCGGGAGTTAGTTCAAATTGAAAATCAAAGAGTAATTTTTGTTTAGCCTACTCAGCCTACACTACAATGATGAGAAATGATATAACTGTTTCTAATTATAAATAGTATAATTCACTTGGGCTCTTTATTCAAATGTTTATCTACTTCGGTGATATTGCCTGCTGTTTTAGGAAGCCTCGGTTAGGACGCTCTGCCTGGCGGGTGTGGGTGCCGTTTTTCCCTATTGGTCACTCAGAGGGGGAGGCAAGTCGTTTTTGGTTGTCACTGTGGTTGGCAGAGTCTGAAGAAGACTGGACAAGGCGTGAATGGTGTCGCTTGACCGAAAAATTTGTTTCACTCACTGTGTCCACGTTGAACCTTTCCCCATCTACTATTAGGTCGTCGTAGACTAAAGTCGCACTCTTCCCTTCGTCCCTTAGACGAGTTAAAAAAGGAGAAAGTTTTCTTCGTATGGTTCTTATTTTAGGAATAAAGTCTTCTTGAATCGAAAGGTTGGTCCCTCTCAGATTCTTATGACGGACTTACGATCTTTGTAATCAGTAAAACGCACAATAGTAGGCCTTGGTTTATGTGGTGTGTGACTATGAAGGCGATGTGCGCGGTCGATCTTGATCCCATCGAGGCCGGGCTTATCTGTAAATTATGACAAGACTGACGCAATCTTCCAACATTTCATTTTGTTGCTTAGATTATAGTCTGTGTATTATAATGTTATTTCTGCGTGATCGTGCTTCGATGTCATCCAAAGAAGGACAATCAGAAGGAGAAGGAGAAGGAGAGGAAGAAAAAGAAGAAGAAGAAGAAGAAGAAGAAGAAGAAGAAGAAGAAGAAGAAGAAGAAGAAGAAGAAGAAGAAGAAGAAGAAGAAGAAGAAGAAGAAGAAGAAGAAGAAGAAGAAGAAGAAGAAGAAGAAGAAGAAGAAGAAGAAGAAGAAGAAGAAGAAGAAGAAGAAGAAGAAGGAGCTAAGACATATAGATAGGTACAAAGATAGAAAGGTAGATAGACGCCAGTTAACAGAGAGAGAGAGTGGTAGAGAGGGAATTTAATACTATAGACAAATATACAGAGATAAGAAAGAGGAAAGAAGTAACCTTAGGGTGACAGAATGTGGACCACCTGTGAAATGTACCAAAACCCACTGACTGACGAACAGTGAGGGAGACTTTGGCCCGTTAATGAAACCCACAACAAGAGAAGCGAGATATCAGACCAAGGGAAACATAAATAATTTCTGGCAGGCGAATGGAAAACACTGGGACAACAAACCTGACACATCAATTAATTTGTTGCTCCGCTCGTTGTTAGGCAGGAGAGTCAAATATTAAACGCCTCTTCTGCTGTTCTGATGTTCAAGAGTTTGTTTTATCAAATGCACCACATCGCAAATACATGTAATGTCAAGCCCCAAATTATGTAAAATTAATCTTTCTAGTTATTCTTAAGGGAATTTTATTGAGAAAATCAAAAGCAACAGCAGCATCGGAAACAACAGCTGTGAAAAAAGCAACAACAACAACAACGTATTTCAGAGTTAAGAATTCCTTACGATATCCCCCCCCCCCCCTTTTTTTTCTCCTGATATTGACATTTTGGAAAAAAATGTCACATTCTGTGTTAGATCCCATTATCTTATAATGAACGTCTTTTTTATGGGAACCATTCTTCATACAGTCTAATTTGTAGGAGGTGTGATGTTGTTTGTGTACATTTTCAAATGGCCTCAGTGAGGACAAGTGTATTTATACACCCTTTCGAGTTATAATTCAAAAGATCAAAAGTTTCCGGAGACAGTGGATCTTACTTTTTTCTCTTTATTTTCTTTTCTTTTTGTTCAATGATCTTTGACAAACAATGGGGGGAACCAAGAGTTAAATACTAATGTTTATTTAATGAACATGTTTATTGTAAGAATGCTTTGAGTTTGTTATGGGTGATATTAATATGATTCTGTGAGTAAACATAAGTCAATTCATCCTTTGCAGAATATTAAACACCGCTTTTTCATTCTTGTCTTTCGGATCTGTTTGGAACAAAGACAATTTATGAGTTATAATATTCATAAGTACATTTTCTTAAAAACATACACATTTAAATCGGTGAATTCACAATAATAGGCATTCTGGTTTGATCAGGCTCTCCATCGGGATATTGGTTTTACTAACATTCGAGGTAGTTTTAACACACTGCGACAAGCCGAAAGATAGTTTTTATGGCGCGTTTTCATCTATCCAAACACATAAAGTTTATCCTGAAGGCAAAAAGTCGTCATGATATTAATCTTTCACGACATAATCATTCCTGGATATCGTGTAATCTTGAAGACAACCACTCGTTCTGCTCTGTGAATTCACTCCAGATTCAGCAATGTATATTTAGATGTAGTCTAAAATATTGGCCCATCAACTCTTAACTCAGTAGAGCATGGAATGTTTGGATGGAATAGTAACTCGTTTAAGTCATTTATCATCCTCTCCACACACACTGAGAGAAACTAAAAAGAACGAACAGTCTTGTGCCCCAAGAAGGACAATATGAAAAGCTATCTTCATAAACAACGCAAAATAAATACAACCTTAATAATCATCTAGATACATGAAACTAATATATTTTCATTCTAAGCTCCTCCCCACCCTTTTCTATTTCTCTATCACTCCCTCTCTCTACTTATGTCTTCCTCGAAATCATGAAGATAACTAATTTTGCCAGAGTAGCATAAAAGGAAGCGAACCGAAACGAGTTACAAAAAACAAAAATGAACTGAAAATGAACTAAAATTAATTGCATGAAGTCCATCAGATATGCTAGTCACGCAAGAGATTCAAAATACAAAGACATCAACATTATGCATATTGCGAATTCATTAATCCGATGAAACCTGTTTATCCGTTGCACTATTGTATGGAAACAAAAATAGATACATGTCAAATAAACAATAATGGCTGTATGATGTTTTTGGATTTTTTTCGGGATTGATAAGCTTGTTCTTAGCGATTGCATGTCAATGTTCTATCTTTCCTATTCTCTCAAATTTATCTATAATTGCTTTGTGCATGCTGTGAACAGGTAACTGTAATAACGGAACACATCAACAAAACACACGTTAATGCGCAACCAAAACCCAGAAATATAATAATGAACGAATAATGAAAATTATATTTTGTTTCCTTTAATGCATTGTTAGTTTATAAATGAGGTTGAGCAAGGCATACACAATAATTTGTGCGAAACTATGCGTGGATATTCGTGAGAAAAAAATACAACCACAACAAGCGACAATCATTCAGAAAATCTCCAGTCCACTAGATTTTTCAGAGAGAAAGAAACAATTACACCAAGGGAAAAGCTTAAGACAAAAAAATATGCAATGCCATTTGAAAGTTAATTAATTTTTATTATTAAGATAGAAAAGGCAAGAGCAATAACACACACAGACTGCCTTTGACACAGACACTAAGTATTAATTAAATAATAATTATACGAGAACAAGTATGAACAAAGCAGAATTAAAAAGAATTTTAAATCAATTTGTCTACATCACTAATGTTTACCAGTCTTTATACTCGTCAAGAGTGCAGTTGGCTATTCGCGATTCGATCTAACTTACAATTAAATGGCGATAAAATAAGTTGAATGTAGGCTTCTATATTGCAAGGAAGATGAAGCGGTTCAATGGTTTAGCGTGGAGCTTCAGTTGGAAGGATGCATGTCCAATACCCGCATCCTGCTCTGGCTCCCGTTGCCATGTAGAATTTTTCTTGAGGTTCTTATGAGACGTTACCCTTTATAGCCAGTTATATCATACACTATCTTGCCAATAAAAATATGAGTTCAAGATAAGGTACATTATTTTATAGTGCGCCCATTAGTTAAGCAATCAGGGGGGTTCGGGTGGAAGTCGGATTTTGGACTTTTGGAGTTATCCATGGTAAGTTAAGAAGCATAAAATGCACTTGGATAGATTTTACAAAGTTGTAACTTCATCATTTCTAGAACCCAAAAAAATTTTAATTAAAACAAATGGAAAGGTCAGTATTGAAAATGTATTTTTTGTGTTTTTAAAAGGCTCTAGCTCAACTTGTGAGTGTCTGATAGCGAGTCGATCAGTTCGATACTGAGCAATTTCTCAATCAGTTTGTGGATCAAAGGGATGGTTTCATTCGACACTTTCTAAAGTCAGATGACTACAATAGACTTTTCAATCCACACCATGAAAATGACTTTATTTTGCAAACTGCGTGCACGAACTGCAGACACACTTCTTTTTATACTTGTTGATGTACACAAATATTTCGAAAGGATCGGCTCGACACCGAAAGCAGAGCAAAAAAAAAATGTTACCACCGGCAATGGAGCTACGGCTATACTTCCATGGTTATAATTTATTATGCATCCATACTACAATCAAATGGTATGCATCTGCGATTTTTCTATTGTCAGCCATGCGATAACCAATTACACTCGTTGGATCATGGCAACACGAAACGAGAATTGAAAAAAAACGCCATTTTTTTTCTAAAATGTACACACATGAATCGACTAGGCCTACTCAATAAAGAGAAAAAATATGCACTAAATTATCTCACTTAAGCTCTAAATATTATTCTTAGACGGCTGCTTCTTTAAGTCAGAGTGGCGCGATTGTACACACTGGGTAGGTTTAAAAAAATGCACAACAGAAAAGGATTAGTGGTCGAGCGGATCAAAATAATAGAATGGATCGAACAGGCTTCGAACAATGCGCTGGCCGAGCGGGAAGAAGATCTACAGGGCTATCGATCGCTGCTCGGTCCAGTGTGAAAAGTAATGCACGAAAGACTGTGCGACCTTTTGAGCTTGTCACCATCGATTGGGCGAGGGGGCGGACGGCCCCTGGACATACACCCTGTCTCAATGGACTGTCCGCAGGCGAGACCGGCAGGTGAATGGACAGGCTTCGGGTATAGATGGAACTTGAGGCTTTCACAAACCATCCCCATCAAGAATAATATTAAGGCTATGAAGTGTGATTGCCTTGCCCCCCCCCGGCTCTCTCTCTCTCTCTCTCTCTCTCTCTCTCTCTCTCTCTGTCTCTCTCACACACACACACTCTTTGTAGCTGTCTGCATGTTTATCTATTTGTCTCCACCTCTCTGTCTCGTTCTACCCCTTACACCATAATATTAAGTTTCTCTTCATGAGGTCCATGGTTCGAGCCCATGCAATGTCCCCGCCCCGCCTCGTGTGTGGTGGCAAATAAAGTTGTCAGACATCAGTCTTGGGGTCTGTCCACAAAATAGCCTATATGGTGCTGACGTTGAACGTTAAACCAACCCAACCCAACTCCCTCTCTCTATCTCTCTCTCTCTCTATCTATCTCTCTCTCTCTCTCTCTCTCTCTCTCTCTCTCTCTCTCTCTCTCTCTCTCTCTCTCTCTCTCTCTCTCTCTCTCTCTCTCTATCTATCTATCTATCTATCTATCTATCTATCTATCTATCTATCTATCTATCTATCTATCTATCTATCTATCTATCTATCTATCTATCTATCTATCTATCTATCTATCTATCTATCTATCTATCTATCTATCTCTCTGTTTCTGTCTGTCAACGCCCTCTTCGGTATGGGTGTTTACTTCCTTCTCATTTCTGTTTGGAAATATAACACAATGCTGGTCAAGATGAACAAAGATACCGCAATGTTGAACAGAAACCCCAATGACCTTGTGTGTGTGTGTGTGTGTGTGTAGGTGTGTGTCTTTTCCCCTTTCTCGGTTAAATTGTATTTTTTCTACTGCTCCCTATCAAGTTATTATACCATCTTGATATTCAAGACAAAAGTTTAAAAAAATCTATCTGCAAGTACACCCGTCAGCGATAGTTAACAATTATGGTGACAGTTATTCTATCAGACACTTCTTTTTATCACTTTGACGCCGGCATAGAGTGGTCTTGATTTTACTACCCTTCAACCTGAAAAAAAAAGTAATATGGCGTTCAAATTAGATCACTTCAAAAACTCATGGACAGAGCACAGACACACGGACTGTCATAGTTGGTCTCATCCTCATTATGGCACTGACTCAACCTGTAGGAAACAGTTGCTCTTTCTAATAGATATCGCGCTACCTCTACGATTGATCCCCCTCCCCAAATAAAAAGAATCTAAACACCACCACCACCACCACCACCACCAACAACAACAACAACAACAACGACAACAGCAACAACAACAACAACAGCAGCAGCAGCAGCAACACAAAAAATACTGCTTTTTATAATGGCTTCAGATTTCAACTTAGAGGTAAATCAGACATTACTCAAATACGCACTACAAATCTTTCCAAAACTTTTCCAAAAATCATTTTTTCATAATTCTGATATCTAAACATTGCAATTGATGCAGGAAAAAAGGATAAAGCGGCATCGATTAAAAGATACTCGAATCATTAATCAGGGGACTGTCTAAGAATTCTTTAGTTCTAAAAAAAATTACATAAATATTTTTTGAAATAAGTAAAAATCAAATTTTATCAATTTAAATAAGTTTCGAATCCATCCTAGATTGTAAAACCAAAATACCTAATGACAATGATAAGGCATTGTTAATGTGAGAAGCGTACAAGATATGAAAAGTCACGCATAGCTACAACAGAAAATCGATTTTTCGTAATT
The DNA here is from genome assembly GCA_003991915.1 of Elysia chlorotica. Taxonomy (NCBI): domain Eukaryota; kingdom Metazoa; phylum Mollusca; class Gastropoda; family Plakobranchidae; genus Elysia; species Elysia chlorotica. The sequence continues at coordinate 48,986 of RQTK01000516.1, forward strand.
CTTTCCATCAATAGGGCAATCCGCTGTTAAAATCTGGCCTAAAAAGCCGACATAAAACATATTCCACGGCCTGACTTAATACGATACACAAATGGCTAAACCCGTCAACTGTAAAAATTATTTTAATAATCCCCTTTCAAAGAGGTGATGAAAGAAATTTTCACCAATGATAATTCATTCCCTAGGAAGACGCATGACGAAATGTTATCCCATCTGATCGAAACTTTTCATCCGCAACTGTTTGGTTAGGATCAAAATCAATCGTAAAGCGTGGCTCACTGTTTTAAGCAAATGTATTTGCGCATCAGCTGTTCAAACCTTTTCGATGTTTAAGTACGTTCGTAAATCATGAGAGTATCCTCTCAGAACGTAAGGACAAAGACTGAAGAAACAGAACCATAGATAGAAAAATAGATGGAAAGATAGATAAAAAGAAAGAAACAGAGGCAGACAGATAGATTATAATATATATATATATTATATTATATTATATTGTATTTGGCCTGTTTTTATTAATTTTATTTTCTTCATCTATACAGTGATAGATCGGATGAAGTAACTAAAGCATTTGGAAAATGTTGATTTTCCCCAATTCAGTGTATCTATTGTTCTACTACTAAAGACATGGCGCATGGTCTTGCATCAAATATTGTGTTTTGATAAGGGGATACTTTAAAACCGCTATGAAGGTAACCGTGAGAGTGAGAGCACCCACATTATATATTTTTTAATTTAACGTTTTTATCTAAGCCAAGAGTGCTCTATGAATGTTTAAAAGTACACGTATTTTCTTTTGTTGCATATTTCTTACACATCTGTTGACCAAGGATAACGAATATTAACATTGTTGTCATTGATTTAATCCTAGCAACTACTAGCATCGGTGGTTATCGAGTAATACAATAGATTAAGACCAAGATAGATTTGTCAATACATGGCTTAATTTCCATATTAGCGTCGGGCGTTGAAATGGAAGAAAAACAAGTGGAGTTATAAATAGTTCTATATGTTAACTGCCAGAAACTTTACGAGGAGTCCAGTAAAAATCACGTATTATCCAAAGTAATATCAAGGCGTTTGTTTAACTTGTGATATTAGCACGGAATGTTGATAAATAAAACTTGACCATTATAGCTTCATACATGTCCAGAAGTAATAAAAAGGTCTTCTTTTTACAACCTGCTTTTACCATGCTTGTACGATCTTGTATCAAGAGAGATAAATCCTATCGTTAATGTAAATTTTATTATTGAGAACTGCTCTCGCGGAAAGGGTTCGACAGGCAAATTATCTTCTTCAACAAGACTCAAATAGGGAGACGGATTGACTTCAGTAAGTTTACAAAATGTGATAAAAATATAGACCGACGTTTGTCATCTCTCAATAGTCTTAAAATGTACACTTATTGATCTAAACTCGAAGCTAGTAACACCTTTATAGAGAAAAAAGTTAGAATTCGTATAAAATGTTAAGGTATTTGAACCATTATTGCTCATGTAAAAAGAAAAACTTTGGATTGCTTAGCAGTTTAGAAACAGTAACTTAAAGTGGTAATGGGAGGCGACGCTAAGAGCTTTTCTCAGTGTTATGTTTAGCGTATTTTTGTATTCATTACATATTGACGATTACATATACCCGCACTGAAAGCAGAATACTGAGATTGGATCTAATATTTCAAATTGTTTTTTTTTTTCTTTTTAAACTGTTTTATTTACTTATTGGACAGTCTCAAATATAAAGCAGTAAATGTATTTTGAGAGGGAATTAGATGAAATTCATTTTTTCAGATGCAAAATAATGAAGTAAATATGTTCCATTATATTGGCAAAGAGAGTGAACTCGGATTACGCTTTCAGTCTTTTTTATGTAGTCGATACAAAGCAATCTATGATTAGTTTACTTTCCCGATGAATCCAATACGAAAAAGGTGCTACCAGTTTGGATCCGAACCGCAGTTCTCCAGCCGTTGCCCAGAGCTCTAACCGATTGAGTTACAGGCGCTCCTTCTCATTGACCAGAGGCCTTGCTATACACACGATGATAACGGGTGACATAATCACGCCCTAGGCATGTGTGTTCTGATCGATCATTGGCTCCCCAAGTCTATGATAGAGCTACAATTGGACACCGGTGTAGACCCCTTAGTTTTTTTTTCTATTGTCTGCCTCTTTGCTTCGGAGCCGTTCTTGCAGGCCCTCAAGTGCCCATAACAAAAAGTCCTACGTAAGAGAACCGTAATGACGCAAAGGTGTGAGTTGCCTGGAATGTAATAACTATTGGTGCACTGAGGCCTGTAATCCTACCCTCTCAAGGACGATATTAAAGTCTAGCGGTCAAGAAGGGTGCCCGTCTCATGGGAACTGTAGTCGGAGAAAACGAAGTTCCCTCCTGGTTTACGATGTCCTCGGGTTCAAAAAAGTCTTGGCCGGCGACCAGCCTGTTAACCCCTATACTGCCCTGGTTAGTGCGGCCTTCAATGTCTCACGGTTCATTAGTCTTAATTAGGCTGTAGCACAAGTTCGCAATGAACACGTCGATAGCGGACGACGTAACAGCGATCCCTAGAAAAGAAATTGGTGGGCATTTGGCTTCTGTCTGAGTCGGTATCATTAACCTGACACGTGTGAAATTCGAAAAATAAGTTTGCCAGATGGTGGAATGAAATCAAGGACCTCCCAAATAAAAGGTACTGGTAGCGGTATAGATGTTATTAGTAGCAAGTCAGCTTGCCACTCCCACCCCACCCCATTTTGTGTCCGAATCGTTTAGAAGGATACGTGTTGATTCTTGCAATACTTAGGGGGGAAATTATCTTTTATGGCATCGATAGTGCTTTTTAGTTACAATCAAAACCTAACAAAAGTTTCCTTTTCTAGCGCGTTCGTTTTTCCAATGGTCCCGGTCAGCGCGAGGCCTTCCATTATGCTGAATAGTACAACAGTACTAACGTCGTGTTCAAAAACAAGTCAGCCCTGAGTTTGTGCGTCAGAATGTCTATGGAAACTTTGCGTCAACATGGACATAGTAAAACAGGATTCGACTACATTCCCAACGCGTGGGCCATTTATGTTTTCTTTTTAATCTATAGAATCTTCTTAACCCTTTTTAAATCTATTGTGTACAGACACTGTGTCAATGAAGCAAGCAAAAGCATTCATGGTCTTCTTAGTACAGTCCAACTCAGCGAACTTCGTGAAGTGAACATTCTAAAAAATTAATAAATTCCAAATTGATCCGCTTCTATTTGATTCTTAACATAGTTGGGTCAGACATACATGTACTTAAAAATAATTGTTATGTTCAGCCTCTAAACATGTAAACGGATGTATCAGTGTCTAATAGTTTAGTAATCTACTTCGGTTTTGGACTCTTAATGCAAAATGTGTGTCTATCTCGGTGATCTAGCCTGACATTGGTGTTAGGAAGTCTTTGTAACCTCCTTGTTAGCGGTGGACTAGTGGTGGACTAGTGGTGTGTGACGAGAGTGTTCAGGCAATGTCCAGTAGCCCAGCACTAAGGGATTAACGGAATTGTTGTTCTTACACATTGATTTCGGTTTACAACATTGGCCAAAAAATAATTGTCTGCTCTGTAAACTAGGCATTTCTACTGACACATAATTATTCAAGATATTATTTCAACATTGAAACACACTTTCATAACGTGGCGATAAAATTGAGATACAAAACACTCGAAACGTATGTGCCCCTACTGCAAATCCTGAAAAAATTAATGGCACCAAACGTTACCGAAATTGAGGAATGCATAAAATAAAATAAGTCCAACCAAATATTAAAAGGAAAAAGCAACAAATAACCAACTCGACCCGTCTTCGCCCCAAAAATAATAACAGTTACAAAAGAGTAATTAGTCATATTATGACTACCTATAAAACATTCTCACTAGGGTTTCAAACGCCAGGCTGCTTTTTATTGTAGGGTGGCATGAAATCCTCTCTCATACTCTATATTCTTGACACTTCCCTACCTCCTTTCTGTCACCATCTCTCCTCCCCCCCCCTCTCTCTCTCTCTCTCTCTCTCTCTCTCTATCTATCTATCTATCTATCTATCTATCTACTATCTATCTATATATCTATCTATTTATCTATCTTTCAATGCTGTATCTGAAACTCTATAAAGATTAGTTTGAGCCATTTTATGACGACTGGTCAATACTAGACTTAGTACATGTACTAGATTAGTGTCAGTTATTTCGGCAGGTCAGTTTACTACTTAAGTCACTTTCCTTTTCACGATTTGTCTGAGTTTCGCAACCACAATTAGTGCTAAGCAATTAAATTTTAAGCCTATCAAGTGAGCGTTTTTTTAATCTTCACTCAGCAATTTTTAGATCCACATAGTTTAAACCAATATAAACTCACAGACTGATACTGGTAAGAACCCTTTTTTTCTCAATTTGAAAAATTCAGCATAGTTCATTCATTATATTTTGGACTCTTTCTTTTTATTTCCTCAAATGGTTAAAGAACAATTATATTATTCTGAAGAGAGAGAGAGATAGAGAGAGATAGAGAGAGAGAGAGACAGAGAGAGGAAGATGGAGAATGAGAGGGGAAGACTGACAGAGTGAGACAGACAAGGAGAGAGACAGAGAGAGATAGAGACTGATACAGAGACAGACAGACAGACAGAGACAGAAGACAGACAAGGAGAGAGACAGAGATAGAGACTGATACAGAGACAGACAGACAGACAGGTGGATGGACAGACAGACAGGAAGAGAGACACAGAGAGAAACAAAGAGAGAGAGAGAGAGAGAGAGAGAGAGAGAGAGAGGCAGACAGACAGGCAGACAGTCTCAAAAGACGAGAAGGCATTACCAACCAATATTTTTATAGTTTATATAGTTTATATAATTTTCTTGTCAAAACACACAACTGATGAAAGTGTCACACGGCGAGCAACAAAAATTAATTAATACTCGTTGGAATGCATGGAAGTGAACACAGCTACTTGATAAGAGCAATAAATATTAATAGAAAATTTCAGTGCAAATAATCAAAATATTTATTGATAGTTCTGGACTTCATTACATTCTTAAACTTTATAAAACCCAGGAAACCAATTTAATCCAAGGACTCTCAACGAGATGAAAAAAGGATGAATAGTGTTGTAATAAAAACGAAATCATGTAATTTGAAATGAGTTTAGAAGAGATAAATACGTATGGATTTCAAAATATCTATGACCTGAAGGAAGGAGAATGCAAGTACAGATATATGGAGCAATCCAGACAGAGACAGAGACAGAGAGAGAGAGAGAGAGAGAGACAGAGAGAGAGAGAGAGAGAGAGAGTAACAAAAGTAGATAAAATAGAGAAAGAGAGGGAGAGAGAGAGAGAGAGAGGTGGAGAGATAGAAATAGATATAGACAAATAGATAGATAGATGAGCTCACGGGGTAAATATCACAAAACAAAAGCTCCAGGTCATGTGTGAAAATAAAAAAAAAAAACAAAAACAAAACAAAAACAACAAAAACAAAAAACAACAACAACGTGAGCTAACATATCAATAGAAATTCAAAATACACTTAAACACTTTCTTCAGAGTCTTTGAATAATAATAATAATAATAATAATAATAAATCATCCCTGCAACGCCAAAGCCTCAAGCATATAGGCCGCCGCTACCACCGGTGGCGTTGCCTTTACCGAGTGGATCACCGACTCTTCTAGGGTAATATTTCGTTGTTTTTTCACCCCATTTCACCAAATTCAAACCAGTCTTCTGATAACGAGTTTTAAGGTGTGTTTTTTTTTTATCATTCTATTAGTTATAATTGATAGTGACCATTTTGTCATTCGTCCCCCAAAAATATATGACCTGATCCTCTTTGAGGCCTTATTAAGATACATTTTCCATCGTTGAATCTTGATGTTCTCTCTCTATTAAGAGTTGCAGAGTAAATTTGTTTCTATTTAGTCCTAGTTTTATTTTAAATTAAAAAACGAATCTATTTGCTTGACCAGCTCTAACAAATATCTTTTTAATGTTTTCTTTAAATTTGATATAACCAACATACAAAAGGGTTGTTTTTTTCTCTGCAAATTGAAATCTCTTTAAAGTTATGCTTTAGATAAAGCCCTTATAAGCTTAAAAAATTACTATGTAATATAAAAGAGTATGCCAATCATAGTTTATTCATTTCCTCCTTAACTAATTCTGATAGTGAATTATCTTAGATTTTTCGTAATGATCTTTTTTTGCTCGCATTTAGATTTTCTAATATACCGTTAAATATAACAAAATTAACAACAACCATTTCATCAGAATTTAGATTAGTTAACTTTTGTGGGTAAATATGTTTTTCCTTTTATTAAATTAACCAGGAAACCAGAGCTATCTTCACTTTTTTGTACATAGTACTCTTCTTGAACTTAATTTAATTATTTGAATAAAGACACTACATTTTACAATGGGTGCGGAATAGTTCTCCACATAATACTCTCATTCATTGGTATCGCATATGCATCAATTCGTTTCGTCTTGTAAAATGTTGTTGGGTTGGTTTAACGCCCAACAGCAGCACTATATAAGCTATATTGTGGACGGATGTCTGACAATTGTATGTGCTGCCATACACGAGACAGGGCGGGGATAACATGACTCCTGTCTCAGCCGGTCACAACGTCTTATAAAAAATGTAACCCTGGGCTTTTCTTCCAGCCGTATCCTCAGTTATGCCCTATCCCAACTCGCGGATAGTTAGTGTTTGTTAGAAAATTGGCATCCACCCAACCTGGTGTGTACTGATCGTATGTCTGCTTTCTTTTTGGTTTATTGTTTACTTTACACGAAATGACACTTCTTGCTGGCTCGACACTGTGAGGACTACACACTTTAAAATAAACATTTTTTTAAATGATTTATTACTTGGCCGCGTTGAGGCTCGCAATATCAGGCTAAGCTGCATCCATTGGAAGCTTCATTTAAGGATGGCTTATTTCCGATTTAAGACTTCTTTCCAAAGTGGGATTTAATTTAGATTGATGAATATCTCTAGTTTACAAAGTACAAAAGCTGTTTTCAATAGCTTGTTGTGTTAATGAAATGAACACCGAAGTAATCTCCTTGCACTTGATCAGAGCTCTTGTGTTTTTATACCCTCTCACGTGCCTTCCCTAAAGATGACACGATACTTGTATTTTGTAACCCATCATGTAACCAATCTCTGATTAATGAGACCATAGATAGTTTCTCTATGTCTGAAAAATAGAACTTGGTTCTTGATTTGACAAATATCAGGGCGGCGAGTGGGAGTGTAACAGTAGACCTAGGATAGGAGAAAGGGAGAGAGAGAGAGAGCGAGAGAGAGAGAGCCAGACAGACAGAGAGACAGACAGAGAGACAGAGACAGAGAGACAGAGACAGACAGAGACAGAGTCAGAGACAGAGTCAGAGATTACAGAGACAGACAGAGACAGAGAGAGACAGAGAGAGAAGAGAGAAAATGGTACAATAGTTATGTGAAGGTATTGTAGCTTCATAATTTGTTATCGTCACTGTGACAGTCACACATCCTGCTCTATATGTTTCATTAGCACAAAAGTACATTATGGCATGAACTTTTCTTGGCAAGCGATTAGATGCCTTAGAAAGGCCATTTTTTAAATTACCTCGCCGGATATGAAATTGATAAAAATAATGAGGCTTTTAATTGCTTGGAAGATGTGTTTAAATGACGGAGAGTGCGAAAACACCTAGATTTGATAAATGTAGGAAAACATGTCGATTATGGTGTTGACTGGAGTGGTGGTGGTGATGAAAATGATGATGATGATGATGATGATGATGATGATGATGATGATGATGATGATGATGATGATGATGATGATGATGATGATGATGATGATGATGATGATGATGATGATGATGATGATGATGATGATGATGATGATGATGATGATGATGATGATGATGATGATGATGATGATGATGATGATGATGATGATGATGATGATGATGATGATGATGATGATGATGATGATGATGATGATGATGTTATGATGAAATCGTTAATTTCCTGTAATCCCTCTCTCAGAGGCTTCCCCGACACTGATCCGGGCTATGCTGGAATCAACCACTACCTGCCACACCTGAGAGGGAACCCCTCACTTCTCAGCCCCGGTCTGGCTTTGTCTAAAGGGAAGACCAATGGTGAGCAAAACCTCAAGTTTACTTTTGATGTAAAGAAACAACAACTCATATCTTTAGGTTAAATTTGTAAGCTATATGGAGATTTATACCCAGTCGACTTTAACAGGTGATCTCAAAGTATCTTAAAGTGACAGTTTTAAATATTGTTTGACAAGATCCGCACCGTATGACTAGTCATGGTCAGAGTCATCCATCTAGTACCATGTTTTGTAACATTGGTGACCATGCCTCACCAACCTTTCCGATGCTTTTTTTTGTCTGCAATGAGATGCATTTGTTGTAAAGACTGCTTTCATATTATAGAAACCCATTTTTTTCTAAGCCACTCTTGATGAGATTTTTATATCACTTATATTTAAATTCTTTCCACTGCCCAGTGAGTATTGTGATCGGTATCCCGAGTATAAGGCGGCCCACAGACACCTACCTGTACGAAACCATCAGGTCCCTGCTGGATGGCATGGACGAGGCGGAGAGGGCGGACACACTCATCTTTGTCTGCCTAACAGAGGTCGGTGTCATTATTCATTTTATTGGTAGACGGAGCAACAGCAGCTAGTAGTAATAGTAGTAGTAGTAGTAGTAGTAGTAGTAGTAGTAGTAGTAGTAGTAGTAGTAGTAGTAGTAGTAGTAGTAGTAGTAGTAGTAGTAGTAGTAGTAGTAGTAGTAGTAGTAGTAGTAGTAGTAGTAGTAGTAGTAGTAGTAGTAGTAGTAGTAGTAGTAGTATAAAAGAGAAGAATACGCACAACTTAGGAACTGAGGGACACAATAAATAAAAAACAACTAGAGGTAGAAAGATACATATAAACGTTTTGCTTTAATTGGAAGAACTTATGTTTCTCTTTTTCCTACCAGCCTTGGAACAGAACATACGTTGGTGATGTTGCAGATCAGCTTCGCACCAAGTAAGCTTTTATTTTTATGACAATTTATAGATCTTTGCGAATCAAGCCGAAAAAAAACATTGATTAATAATCCTCGATTTGTGGAAGTCAATGCTCAAAATAATAGCCTAACATCCAGGCAACCAAAGAGAGTGTATATATTTATTTTAAAGTATGAACGGTAGATGATAGCATAATAAAGAATTTCAATTCATGCCTATATAATAATAGGCAACCTTAGAATTAGATAGAAAGACAAATAGATAGATAGATAGATAGATAGATAGATAGATAGATAGATAGATAGATAGATAGATAGATAGATAGATAGATAGATAGATAGATAGATAGATAGATAGATAGATAGATAGATAGATAGATAGATAGATAGATAGATAGATAGATAGATAGATAGATAGATAGATAGATAGA
>RQTK01000516.1:63317-183655 GCA_003991915.1 Elysia chlorotica
AAAAAGAGATAGACAGACAGAGAAAGAGAGAGCGTAAGAAAGACACACTGACCCAGAGAAAGTGAGAAAAATATATGTATGAATAATAAAATGGTAAAATAAAGCAACATGTGCAAACATGGGTGATACATTGAACTGCCTGATACCTTATGTTTTACCGAATTCTTTTTACAAATTACAATTCTAAAGTATAAATAGTATCACCTTGGTCTTTTTTATGCTATTTTTTCTTCTTCAGGTCGGCTGTTTCACACTAACCAAGTCCCTAACATGGCTGAATTCTTGCTCATGTTTCACACCCAAAAGCCCTGCGATTGGCTCATGGAGGACTACCTATGGGTCCAGATGTGTGGTCATGGTGAGAAATGGGTGAGTTAAATTTTCATGTGTCTTTGAAACAGTTAATTTACTCCTTTACAAGCCAGTGTTATCAGTGTGTTTTTCCTTATTCCAATTAAAATCACCCAACTATATCTCCTCGTGTCTAGAATTTGAAAGCAAAATCACAAACACACACACACATACACATACACATTTAAGTCCGTAGTAGCCATAATTCCATCTGCTCCATCACTTTCTATTCCTCTCTCTCATTATCTCTCTTTCTTTTCTCTTCCTTTTCCCTCTCTCTCTACCTGTCTCTCTTTCTCTCTACATATGTCTCTCTCTGTCGCTATCTCTGTCTCTGTCTCTGTCTTTGTCTGTCTGTCTGTGTGTCTGTCTGTGTGTCTGTGTGTCTGTCTGTCTGTCTGTCTGTCTGTCTGTCTGTCTGTCGGTCTGTCTGTCTGTCTCTCTGTCTCTCTCTCTGTCTCTCTCTCTCTCTCTCTCTCTCTCTCTCTCACTCTCTCTCTCCGTCGTTTTTTTTAACCTTTTGTACATGTATATACACAGGCGGTGTACACTGCGTTAAATATACAAATTAGCCTATTAGTGCAAAATGCAATTCAAGATTGGTAGCTAATAAATTCCTTGGAAAAAAAGGAACAAAATAAAAAGTTAAAAAAGGCTTATATTGCCAAACCAACATATTCTCTATAGGTAGCCTATTAGTATTTCTTAATGCTTGGTAAACTAATTATATTAAATCATGGTTAAATAATTCTTTTGCAATACATTTAAATGGAGAGTTATTTCACATAAATCAATATTCTTTTCTCTGTGATTGAAACTTGAGTTTTTGCCTAAAGGCGCTTACCTATCATTAGTGCTAAATGACTAGGCTCAGTTTTTTTCCCTTAAATTATAAAGCTCATCGGAGTTACATGTATTTACATCGCAAATGATTGGCTTTCACAAAGGAGTGGTTTATATCAGTAGTTAAAAATGGTGGCATTTGTTAATTATGGGAGGAGTAATAGAAGTATAGATAGAAAGTAGTGATAGTGGTAGTGGTAGCAGCAGCAGCGATAGTAGTAGTAGTGGTAGTAGTAGTAGTAGTAGTAGTAGTAGTAGTAGTAGTAGTAGTAGTAGTAGTAGTAGTAGTAGTAGTAGTAGTAGTAGTAGTAGTAGTAGTAGTAGTAGTAGTAGTAGTAGTAGTAGTAGTAGTAGTAGTAGTAGTAGTAGTAGTAGTAGTAGTAGGAGGAGGAGGAGGAGAAGCAGGAGGAGGAGGAGGAGGAGAGGCTGGAGTGTATCACATACTCGATGAGTTTAAAGACGAGGAGGAGGAGGAGGAGGAGGAGGAGGAGAAGGAGGAGGAGAAGGAGGAAGAGGAAAAAGAAGCAGAGGAATAGGAAGAAGAGAGGGACGACGAGGAAGATGAAGACGAGAACAAAGATGAGGGCGAGAGAAGGAACAAATATTTTATGCGTTAGGATAGTATATCTAGCAGTGGGTATTATTAAGCACCTAAGTCCTTATAAAAAGAAAACATCGGTGTTAGTTTGTAATAAAGAAAAACAATGACGTTTTTTTTATAATTGTGAACTTGTTCCTCTTTTCATATTTTAACAACAATGCCATGCTGTTTTTTTTTTTTTTTAAACATGAAATCTCAATGACACAGGTCTAAGAATAAAGTTAAAATGGGATGAATTTGACACATAATTTTGTATTTTTTATTTCCAAAACAGGCAAAATGCTTGTACAAGATAAAGGGTGTGTCCCGTCCCATTCGCCCTTCCCTGTTCCAACACTTGGGGCTCCGATCATCGTTACAAGGAAAGGTTAACAAACTTAAGGTAAATTTCTATTAGATGAAGGATATTAGTCATATATTTCTTTTTCTAAGTTAAGGGGAGAAATTGTGAAGGTGCTAGAAAAACGGAACAAAACAAAATGAGTTATAGGAGTAGATCGACAGAGAAACAGAGAGAGAAGGAGAGATAAAGAGGGAGAGAAAAAGAAAAAAGATTCTAAGAGAGAGCGACAGAGAAATAAAGATTCAAAGATTCAAAGAGAGAGAGAGAGAAAGAGAGAGAGAGACAGAGACAGAGAGAGAGAGAGAGAAAGAGAGAGAGGAGCAAACGTGGAAACATAAGGGATGGCAGAGAGTTGCAGTAAGATTGCTTGAATGTTTCAAATTAACAAAAAACAACTCTCCTGCCATATTTCAAAGTGTATTCAAAAAACTATTCTAGGTAACAACAGAAAATCTACTTCGTCATTTTTTAAATATGCAACCTCATCGTTTAGAGAGTGACTTTATCAATTGTGTATCTGCCATCTGCCCTCAGGATAAACACTTCAAGATCACTAGTGACCACAAAAACTTCAGTATCAGCAACCCCACCGTGGCCAACATCTACACGTCTTTAACCTCTTACGCTAACGACATATACGATGCGTATACTGGGGAAAAGATCTTCTGGGCCACGATTCCTAAAGACGGAGACACCATTGAGTTCATGTACAACCCACCCATAACGCTACAGAAGTAAGCTTGCAGATTATACACTTTATAGATAGAGAGGAGGGGGATATATAAATAGATAGATAGATAGATAGATAGATAGATAGATAGATAGATAGATAGATAGATAGATAGATAGATAGATAGATAGATAGATAGATAGGAAGATAGATAGAAAGTTGGATAGATGGTTAGTGTGACGTTGATTTGATAAAGTGGGTTCCTGTTGTGTGTAAATAGTGGAATAATTATAATTCACGTAGACTCGGACACACAATCTTATCATTATAAACAAAATAGTGATTACTAAGAATCCTTAGCAGAAGCGCAATGATTTAACTTGTTTATACTAGATACGAATAATAATTTTTTTAAATTAAAGCACAGTCGTGTTATCTGCCCAAAGATTTAAGTCTAACGAAGGTAACAGTTTTTGCATAATGCCAAACAAGAGATGAAGAGCATTTTTCTGACACTAACTTAATAACTACGAAAACCAAGGAAAGTAGAAAGGGGAACCTCCTGATCACAACCTGAGCGCTCGGCCCACTAATCTGATCCAACAAATCACCACCCTCAAGCAGTAATTTTTAGGGTGTCTGGGACTAAAATAAGGACAATAAATATAATGCAAGGGGAACATTCCTTTCAATTATATAATCTTTTATTCTCCTTTATCTCCTCTAACTAAAACAGCGACATCGAAAAAACATGCTTAAAAAACTTAATAACCCATCGTTTCAGTAAGCTTATAACATTCAAGTTCGTTAAGTATTAATTGAATGAATATTTGAATACGCTGAACAAATTGTAAAGTGTTTGAGGTCTTGAATCATCATTCTTCTCATCTTGTTTCAAAGTTCCAACAGTTTGTAATCTTCAGTCTACCTTTCAATTATATCAAATTCCAAATTTACTGTGTTACATGTACAATGTATTTACATTTCTAATGCATAGCATTCTATGCAAATACTTTGTTAGGTGAGCCAATATTTCTAATTGTGAAAAACGTTGGTTTTCTAATGGCTAGCAGCTCTTAGAAATGCAAACAAATCTTACAGTCAGTTTTCTTTACATGGTTTTATCACCTTTAATTTTATAAAAACAACAAAGTGTTTTGCAATAGCGGAAATGTACATCATTAAGTGATTCAATGGGATAAAATATAGTTCACGTTAAATCTAATTGTGAAAAACGTTGGTTTTCTAAAGGCTAGTAGCTCTCACAGAATAGTATTAGAAATGCAAACAAATATTAAAGCCAGTTTTCTTTACACTATTTTATCACCCTTGATTTTATAAAACAAAGTGTTTTGCGATAGCGAAAAAAATTTCCGATCTCAGTTCGCCTAGCTAATTGGAAAATCAATGGGATAAAATATAGTTCACGTTAAACCATCACGGTACATTAGCAACTGACCTTTCCAGCGATGTTATAAAATATTTTTTCGCTTCCCTGTTACTGGATATAAATAAATACAAAAACAATGTATTCAGAGGATAAACACGTAGCTATGTTATATTCTGAAGATGTCCGGTAGTTATAGGTGCCCATATTTTTGCTGATACCTGCGATGTATATAAGTTTTTGTTCACGGACTTCACTTTTACTTAGTGTCTTCCACTTCATATCTCTTCGACCGAGATGCCTCCAGTTTCTCAGTCCGCCTAGCTACTTGGAAAATCTGCTCTCCCATGGCTTCTTCAATCCCAGATTAGTTATCACCACGGGAGACGGGAAGCATCCTTCAGACATCCTCACAGATGCCGTGGTGGAGGTCCTGCCGTCCAATCCGCTATCTCGGCCGCAGCCGCAGCTGAAGAATGCCGGGGAGGCGCCCCACATACACTCCATGCACCAGAAGGCGTGGCTGGAACGGGCCAACACACTGACCGAGCTGCGGTCAGCCATACAGAGCGCTGACCAGTGCGAGGCGGCCTTTGTCCAAGTCGGCAAGTTTGACGCCACCGGCAGAGTGGACGTGGCCTTGAAGTCGGATAGCGAACTTAATCCTGTATGGAGTATACGCATCCGGGTTATAGCTACTTCCAAGGCGTGGCTCATAATCAAACAGGTGAGACTTCTCTTCAGATAATTATATTAAATTTGCACTCCTGGCTTATAAGAAAATAAAAATAAAAACAAGATGCTTGTTTAGACATAGCTACTTCCAAGACGTGGCCTATAGACGAAAAGAAACAGGTAATGTCAGCGGGGTGGCGTAGAGAGACAGAGAGAGAGAGAGAGAGAGAGAGAGAGAGAGAGAGAGAGAGAGAGAGGAGAGAGAGAGAGAGAGAGAGAGAGAGAGAGAGAGAGCGAAGTGGTGTTGACTCTAGAACGCGTTAACGAGGGAAATCCACACTTATTTTTTATTGTGTATCACCTGTGTGAACTCACCTGAAAAACAATTCTCTGGCTGCCTCGTTGGACAGTTTTTTTTTCTTTTTTTCCACGATATTTAAAGAGATATTAAACTCCCTCTCCCTCTCTCTGGGTTTATCGCCTCCTAGGTTCTCCGGCAAGAGATGTTAAACAAATAAAATGCATTTCCCTTTTTATTATGGAAACCTTACAATGCAGTGTGTTGGAATAAAATCTACGATTGTCCTTTGATTTTATTACTTCTTCCTGAAAATGCGCCCCTCTTAACGGTGCCATATTATCTGTTATATCTATTCGTATGGACGGGTATTTGGGCAGATATAGTGCAGGGTAATGGCAAAGGAATTCGCCAAGTCAAAAGTGGAGCAGACGTTATCCTCCGCTTACATCAAGTGAAACGAAAATGATTTTTATGGACTACTTAGTTTGAAAAGTTTTTGGACGATCCAAAATGATTATCTCGCTTTAAAACACAGCGATCAGTGTCAGTATCACACAAACCTTCATTGACATAATGCTGCAAATCATCATGAACTTGCTTTAATATTTATAATTATGATCAGATTATGTTACAATTCACCATTGATTTTGTTTATTTTTAGTATGTCTCTTATTATATTTCTACAGTGTATCATTCACTTTCTTTTATCGTCAAATCTCTAGATTTTGGTTACTGTATTAATTGGTTTATTCCACCCCCATATTTATTAATAGATTATGTTATAATTCAACATTCAACTTATTTGATCATTTATTATAATGAAACTTTGCTTACAACTCATCATTTATTTTTTCCTCTTTATAATAATGACAAGATGGTGCTTTGATCACCATTCGTTCTCTTTTATCTTGATTTGAAGAGGTAGTGATTTGATCGTGATTCATTTTCTTTTATATTATTCCTCTGAACAGATTGCAATTACTGCCCAAGGAGCACTTTGACTAGAGCAATGACGATTTTGTTTGGAATGAGACTATGATCAATGGACGTCCGTTGTTCCACAATATTGTCCAGCAACTGTAACCGACTGTTTGGGTTTTTCCGTTCAAGTAGACACCACCAGAAGTAGATCGATAATCGTGGATGGTGCGATTCTCAGCGCCCTCTCGACATTGCCATAATCTCTCTGATGAGCTCTATGAGTTTTCTTAAAGAAATCTGCTATGCAGCGAAGGGAGTGACCAAGAGAGCAGTAAATAGTTATTGACTTTTTAAAATCTTTGTTGGAAGTTTTACACGTGAAGAGAGTCAAAATATTTAGTGCAAAAACCTACGCCAGGAGATAAATAAGCATAGTTTGGGGGTACATTTTCGGATTATGTTTGAGAATGTTAGGCCGATAATGAAGGGAAGCTAACTCAGTAAAGTATGTTACATAATTACGCTTATTATAATTATTCCTCTGTGTGTTATTTTCTGTAAATGGAAGTAAAAATGCAATAAGTAACATGTTGGTGTTGGTATAGTTAACAATTATTGAACCATTTACGCTATGAAAGGGAAAGGCAAGATTAGTATTTATAATAATCAGTCATTGCAAAATTTTGTCTTACTCTATTACCATAATGATTATCGTTTGTAACATAGTAGTGTGGACGAACTGTAACAGAGTAATACAAGACCACTAATTGTAAAATACCCATACTTTTTAACCTATGTGAAATTGTTTGTGTCTTCAGATATTGGTATCGTGCAATAATACGGTTTTCTGTTTATTTATAATGGTAACTTTGCTTACTCAATCCGTTAAAAATATTTTTAGCATTTGCCATTATATTTTGCATCCTATTATAACCTGTGGCAGTTCAAGTCGTAGCTGGCGAATGCGCGAGCGCTACCTGATTTCCTATAGCTTAGTTAGTTTTATGAAACTATTTACATGTCAAATCGCACTTCAACTATAAGTGAGGTGCGTTCGTTGTTATCGACCAAAAATAAGGTAACCGATTTCTCAACACGAAATTCATGTTGAGTTGTGGCTCAGTACAGCTAGATATTTTGATTTTCATCTACGGGATATTAAACGAAATGGCTCCCTCTCTCTCTCTCTCTCTCTCTCTCTCTCTCTCTCTCTCTCTCTCTCTCTCTCTCTTTCTCTTTCCCTTTTAACTCTTCTCTCTCTCTCTCTCTCTCTCTCTCTCTCTCTCTCTCTCTCTCTCTCTCTCTCTCTCTCTCTCTTTCTCTCTCTTTCTCTCTATTTTCCGTTGGTTTCCATGTCTTATTGTTATGCCTCAATTATCACATGAAAACCAACACTGGTGACTTATACAACTTAATCTACTGAAGGGTTGTTTTACAATGATCAAAGAAATCTTTAATTCTATTGATTACTGTGTTTGAAAAAAATTCTTCAATAACACTATTGCCTTAGAAAAGCTAAAACGAAAAAGTTTCATATGCATGCAGTACTACATAATGATTTTGAAGATGAGATTGTAAATGCTAATATTTTGAAGTTCTATTCCAACCCTATGTTTTTCTCTTTTCATACCAATTAAGATTTTGTTTATTAAATATTCAAAATATCATCATCATCATCATCATCATCATCATCATCATCATCATCATCATCATCATCATCATCATCATCATCATCATCATCATCATCATCATCATCATCATCATCATCATCATCATCATCATCATCATCATCATCATCATCATCATCATCATCATCATCATCATCATCATCATCATCATCATCATCATCATCACAATCATTATAATCATCGTCTACCTAAAATTTTATTTACACCAGAGTATAAAATAAAACGACCCTGTGGCCCTACTCTTGTCTTTGTAAGTACAACCATACACAGCTTTATATGCATTTATTATGGTTGTGGTGCCATGCCTTTGATTTGTTGGTTGACTTTTATGTCACAATGATATAAAAGCACCGATAGCAAAACTCCGTCCCAATCTAATTATGTTACATTGCCTTCACTGGTTTTTTTTATTATTTATTTCATTGCCTCTATTGGTTTTTTGTTTATTTAATCGTTTCAAATTGCACGAAAAAGAAAGCAACAAAATAAAATATTTTAGATAATATTATGGGGCCATATAAAAGAAGTATTCTACTAATTCCAGTAATTCCAATATAACTCGCTGAGTTTATTGAAAGATAAACAATTGAAAACAACAAATGATTGAGATATATTTGAAAAGAACAGCAGTATTCTTCTAATTCCAGGAATTCCAATATAACTTTTTTTTCTCTCAATTTATTTAATATTGTGTTTTCGTTTCATGTATTTTACTTATACATGTATGTATAAATTTTGCTAAATAATGCTTTAATGATTGACCCCATTCCGATCAATTTATGCTTCTTTTTGAAGCATACTATACTTGTCAACAACTTTGAACTAATAGTTACAATGATTTTTATTTTAAACATATCATTGAAGAGCAGAACCAAGCTTTTATAAATTATTTTTGCTACAACATTTATCATCTCTCATTTTATAAAATTAGATACGCGAAAATGAACAATGATAGTCTTAACAGCCCTTTTGATACACTTCAAATTTTTTGTATTTCAAAAGAATTTATGTAGATCGGCATTATTCTGTTTTAGTGACACAACGAAGTAAAAAGCAAACAAAACTAATGTGTCCCGGTCTCATGAGTCATGAAAGTCCAATATATATTCGTATGTTGTATAAGGTTTATATTACTGCTTCATGGTTACTGTTGAAATTGATATTTTAAAGCAGTTATGTTCAGCGTTTTGTATCTTAAAGTGTCTTGATGTGATAAATATGCAACACTGCCTAAGACAGATGTGTTATGCAAGACAAATCGAGGTTGTTTAAACTTGTTTAAAAAATTATTGTCATATTTTTGTTTGATTCTTGCGATATTATAACATTGCTAAAGGTTGGTGTATAGTTGATTATGATAATTACCATACAAGCTTGAAAAATATTTTATTTTGAAATTTTTAATAACCTCATGAAAATTCAAATTCCATGTACTAATATTTTTTAAAATTTTAATAACATACTTGTTTTAATGATGGGAACATTCAAAGGCTTAAATAAAATTTCTTTTTTCCCCAACCTGCAGTTGAAAAACTCATTGTCAGTTTTTTTACGATGTGAGATTCAAATCGATTAATAGAAAAATGACTTACACACTGCGACAACGGTCAC
The DNA here is from genome assembly GCA_003991915.1 of Elysia chlorotica. Taxonomy (NCBI): domain Eukaryota; kingdom Metazoa; phylum Mollusca; class Gastropoda; family Plakobranchidae; genus Elysia; species Elysia chlorotica. The sequence continues at coordinate 72,709 of RQTK01000516.1, forward strand.
AATCATTTCTTTTTTCTTTTCACCATAAATTCAATTATTGTACTTGTCCTTCTCAACCCATGCCTAATTTAAGCTTGTCCAATATAAATTACATGTACCTAACAATGTGCACTCTTCTTTGTTAAGAATTCCATAAAGTACTCTGTGTTCAGAACAAGGTGGAAACCACTTCCTTTTTACCCCCTTTGACGCCTTTGTATGATATGATTATATATGCTATCTTTCATACCTAGGTTGATTCTTTCTTCAATACTGGGTGATTATCGAGTCAGTTGATGCCACTAGACTCAGAATTAAAATTGTCTCCACGGTAACATTTGGGCCAGTTCAGTGGTTTACTCAATTGGATCAATAAAAATAAATAGAACGAGTGTTATGTAACGAATAGTATCTAGATGTCTATTAAAATTTTACTTCACTAAATGAGTTTTACTCACAATGTGTGATGCGAATTTGGAACAAAAGTGTCATGAGTCTAGATCGTTTAATAAAGTTTGGATGATGATATTATCTGATGATATTCTTGTTAGGTTGACTTGAAGTGACATCATGATTATTTCTCGGCTGGAGATAAAATGTTGACAATTTTTGCAACATTACATAGATTGTGCCATTCTTCCCAATATTATAATTAAAAGATAGATGAAGTAAAAAACTTAATTACTTAAATTTTGATATCAAAGTAGCAACCCATTTAAGTTGAGCTTTTTCAACGTTATACATTTTGCGCGGAACTTAGTTCAAATCTACATGTTTCGCACGAAACTGTACCACCTAAGACTAACTTGTTTTTGTAAGATTTTAACCAAAAAAATATTATTATGTAAACACAGCTTGGTTGCATTATATCAATTATGCCTTTAAGATAGCTACATTCCAGTCCTTTGCTAATTCGGTAAGACTAAGATGGGAAAAATTCAGTCATAAACGACAAAATTAGTACATAATTTATTTACTTTAATGCATTTCATGTGAAACATAAGACTAATTATACTCACATAAATATTACCCAAATGATTGCCACGTTGTGGGGAATTGGTATAAAAAATTAATAAACGTAATAGCAAAACTGTTATATTGAGGAATTTGTGTGTCTTATACTGTGTTCTTTGTTTATTTTGAATGACGAGTGTTCTTTGTTATTCGATATTCCCTTAGTGGCTTTTCGCACTTTTACGATGGCAATGATTATAGTGGTGTGGATTATACGGATGATGATGATAATGATGATGATGATGATGATGATGATGATGATGATGATGATGATGATGATGATGATGATGATGATGATGATGATGATGATGATGATGATGATGATGATGATGATGATGATGATGATGATGATGATGATGATGATGATGATGATGATGATGATGATGATGATGATGATGATGATGATGATGATGATGATGATGATGATGATGATGATGATGATGATGGTGGTGGCGTGCACTTTAAAAGTAAGGTTTACACTATCAGTGGCGTGTGGCTTTAATTATCTCTTGATCTTTAAATGCCCTTATATTCCGAACGCATGATTTTAACACATCTCTTCGATGTAAATGGTACATAAACGAATATCTTCATAATTAAGGTATAAATAATTAGAATGCAACTCTAATTGACAGAAATGCAAATAGAAACCAGAGAAGCTTTAATATACTGTTTATTTCTTTTGAGGAGTATCATTGCTGTGCAGAAAAAAAGGCTGTACAGATAAATATGACGCCTGTTATATTATCAGAAACAAAGAAAGAAACATTTGCAAATATAAAGTAGACATATACAATATTTATCATAGACAAGTTATGAAAACTTTGCTTTTCATATAGAAGACTACAAATGGGGTGAATCCAAAATTATGTGCATAAATTGTATAGCTGTTAAACACTGGTTCTTGAAATGTTCTGCAGGGTGGCAGGAAACATTATTCTAAAACACGTATTGTAAGGCTAGTAATAAGAAACTTAAAAAATTATTGATGAATAAAAACAATTCATTGGAAAACAAGTAACATGACTTTTGAAAAATGCAAGTTTCGCTAGAAAACACAACTCTGTCTGAAGGTGTGATTTAGTACTCTGCCTATTGTGATAACTCTTTAGTTAAAAGGCATAAATAGGCTCTGGTTAGGCTCAGCATACAGAGCAAACCTTGTCTTCGTCAGAGCAATGCTCAGTACTAAAAGAAAAACAGAAGTTAAACACAGGTGCATCAGTATTGTACATGAAGTAGATGGTCATAGAGATTTTTGACAAGCTTTATTCTTTGTCTGATTATTACGTTACACCTCTTAATACAGCTTAACATGGTTAGAAGGATATTAAAAATGTTTAAATCGAAGTTGGAAAACTGGAAATATTGGTATAAAATATAGGGAATTGCGCAATTTTTCATTAATTCATATCCCAGTCAAAATGTCACAAAATTCTTTTTAAAAACTTTATAATATGTGTATATATTATTAAATCCTTTTATTTTTGTAAGGAAGAAAGATTGATTCTGATAAAATGTAATAATTTCAACTGCATCGAACCCAATCAAATGTTACCCACGGGCTAAGACATAAAAAATACACAAAGTGTATTTTGCTCTAGAAACGAAATTCGAAATGAAGAGCAAAAAAAAAAAAAACAATATTTCATTCTTTCACCTTTCACGGCTTTATGTAGTTTTAAAATAGGAATACCAATGTAATGTAAATCATTATTAATAACACGCGTAATACCAATGTTGACAACAACAACAATTATTATGGTATGTAGTCTTAGCCATTATGTTTGCTATCACTTTTATCTCTTGGTGGAAACCAATTTTTCTTTTAAGTTGCCTATGGAAAGAGCAAGATAATGGATAAGTAGAAGGTCCAAAAGTAGAATTTGTTTTTGGAAGCCTTACATATTTATAGGTTTTATTAATTTCTGAATATATAAATTATATATATTTAGGGCTGTAAAATATTTAAAAAAAATAGCTTGAATTGATGAAATATGAAAAAATAAGAATAAAGTAAATTTTCTACAAGTTATTGAGTGAACTTTAATTCACTAGGAAATCTAGCACTGACTGACAATAATGTAGAGTCCCTTGCTTATTACGTAAAACTGCTGATAAAATTATTTCCAAACTCCCTTTTCTTCGGTTATCAACTGCATTCTTTCAGCTCTCGGGTACATGTACTAAATTTTCTCTCTCTCTCTCTCTCTCTCTCTCTCTCTGTCTCTCTGTCTGTCTCTCTGTCTGTCTGCCTGTCTCTCTCTCTCTCAACAGGCGAGACCATGATTAGAGCTCGCGCGCTTCCAGTTTTAGACCCCCCCCCCCAACCCCAGGTCCGGCCCCCCAAGACTGTCAAGACTGTCTGGACTGTCCGGACTGTCCGTCCCCACCTGAGCCTGTAAGTAGCCAGTGTCCGGTAAATCACCGACCCTGATTGGGCAGCCGGGCCGAAACACTGGCCTCTGTAATGACACTAAGCACTGTCGCACAGACCTACTCTTGCCGATCGTGCCGACTCTCTCTCTCTCTCTCTCTCTCTCTCTCTCTCTCTCGATCTCCAGCTCTCTATTCCTCTATTTGTGTCAGATCATTTGTTTTGCTTCTCGCTTGGATTCGCTTGAATCGACTTCATTGATCCATTGGATTTCACACACGTTGTTGAAGGACAATTATCAAATGTAGACCCTCTAATGAGTTTTTTGTTTAGGTTTTGATTCCATCTGTGATTCAAAGGCTTATTAAAAAGAATTTTTTTAGATCTCTGAAGGAATTTAATTTTACCATTGCCGGGCCTACTCTTAAAGTCATTTAATAACTATTCTGATAGTAGAATTGTTTAATTTACTTAGTAGCTCCAACATTCAAAGGATACGACTATCTTTTCTACTGACAGTGTCAGCGTCTGCGATTCGCTGAAAGGGTCACTATAGCAACTTCTATACGCCACAATTACTATTTTAACCAGCATAGTATATGGTAAATGTGTTAAAGTGTTATTTTTTTAGCCAACGTTTCCGCATCAAATTCGTTGGTCAAATTTCAGAGAATTTTCATAATTTCCCCAAGGCTCGGATCACCTACCTGTTTTCCACACTCTCTGCCTCTCTCTCTCTGTCTGCTCTCTCTCAATCTCCCTCTTTCTCTCCCTGCTTCTCTCTGTTTCTCTCTCTCTCTCCCTCTATCTGTCTGTCTCTGTCTCTCTATTTCTTCTCTTCTCTTTTCTTGGTTGGGAGAAAATGGCACACACGATTTCACATGAATTCAGCTCCCATTCACCTATTGACGAATAAAATTTACAAACACCAAAATGCATTTAAATAACAGTACAATAGGAAATCAACAGCATGGTGCAGTTTATTTTATTTTCACACTATGAGGCAAATTTTAATCATGATTGGGGCTATATTTCTCTGGATTTATAGTTTCCATGTAAACATTCCAAAAAACAACAATTTATCTGGATGTTTAGGGCTGTGCCACTGACGTGCAAAATCTAGAAATAGTTGTGTTGTTGTTTTGTTGTTGTTGTTGTTGTTGTTGTTGTTGTTGCTGTTGTTGTTGCTGTTTTGTGTTGTTTTTTGTTTTTCTTTTTTTTTATAGTGCAATACTATCTGTTATTAAAGTAATTTTACCTGTTCTGGGTTCCCCCAAGAATCCATTATGGGGACTGGCGACCACGGACCTCCACCATCGGGCTACAGTATCAATTGAAAGGGCTAATTGCAAAACCCATATTCGTCTTCCTCATCAAACACAATTCACGTTATTCTTATTAATTTCAAATCCCCCCTGAATCTGATGAAGTATTGAATGCTAAGAGAAAATGTTATTTGAAGCGGTCTGCCATATCAATGAGTTACTCGGAAACGTAATAAAAATGTTGCTGAAATGGTCCCGGAGGAATACATATATTACAATAATCTTGTATCCTATTCGCACTCCTCCCTACTTGCTGGTGATGACAAACTGCCTGTCCTCCAGGCTGGACACGATCGTGCCGTTCCCGTTGCTGCTGATGAGCTTCACCTCGCTCCCCAGACTGCCGTTACTGCTGGCGCTGTTGCTGGCGCTGTTGCTGGCGCTGTTGCCGTCGCTGCCGCCTCGCCACGACTTGCGCGCGCTGCCGTTGGTGCTGGCCCGGGCGTGGACGCTGATTGGCCCGCTGTGGCTGTCGTAGTACGTGTCGTCCGGCGACGCGCTGAGCGGGGCGGTGCGGATGTCCACCTTCTGGTCGCCCCAGGTGAGGCACACGCACGTCCCCCTGGTGATGAGCTGCGGGTGGCACGAGGAGGCCGCCTCCTCACCATCGGCGCTCAGGGTCCGCTGGATCATCACCTCAAAACATTGCTGGAGGAGGTGGGGGAGGGGGGGAGCACAGCACAGAGTAAGAAAGTAAAAATGCGATTAAATGATTAAATCTTGAAAGACACGCATCACGCATCATTCAATACGCAGAGATTGAGATTATTAATCGGAACAAGAGAAACAGTTCTTTCACCAGTCCGGAGGAACATACTTACCGGTATAGGATTAACTGTTGAGCTGATGTTTTCCAAATTTATATTCATTTAAAATTTCTACTTGTGAAAATAGTTTATTATATACATTCACACCTCAAACATAGTCTTATAGAAAATATTGTAATACACCGAGAAAATGGGATGGGGACGGACGGGTTGAACTCTGTAGGTTGCCTCATACAAGAAACACGTTGATTTAAACAAAGTGGCCATGACTTCGCAACAAAACACTAATCAATCAACCATGCAAGTCCTTGGTTTGGTGTGTGACTGATGCACCTTTTATTTCAATCTTATCACTTTGAGCACCGAACTAGAATACGACCATTATCAACCAAAAAAAATTAGGACCATTAGGACAAGAAAATATTTAGTTGATCAACCGGTAATCAAACGCTTTATGTATCGCTAAAACATAAACAACCCAAGCAAGCTACAACAAGACCATGCAATAACTGAACTTGCCCCTTTCCCTCTTCTCACCTTTTCCTCCGGCTTTAGGCCACCCTCCTCTTCCTCCAGTTGGAAAGCATTGGCAAAGTTTTCCAGCTCTACAACGTAGATCACCCTGCGGTCAGACTTCCTCTTGAAGTATACAGGGAGAATGCCTGGGGATGGATTCATAATTCAGAATAACTAATGGTTTGGAATGTATAGAAAATCGACTCGTTTATGTCTCTTTTCTTTGCCTATCAAAGGTCTATAAAATTCTAGAATTGACATAATTTTAATAATTATACAAATATGTGGGCGATTTCATTGTACCGTAAGCTGTAATATCTAATTTTAAATTATTTTTTCTCTCTTTTTGACACATACTATCAAAATAAAACAGAATCCTTTTTCGGTGGTTATAATTTTGTACTTCTTAAATATGAGCGATTACTCATGTGTGTTACGAATTACATTACGTTGATAAAAATCCAACCCAGTTCTAGCGACATTTATGACATGAAAACAATACATAATCAGTCTACCAAGGCCTGGAATCACTAGGTAGTTCAGCCGGTGAGTGATCTGGGCTAATCAGCCGAAAGTCCGTGGTTTATGTCTCAGCTCATAACCCTCCCCATAATTATCTGCAATAATTTGCGTATCTGATTATGCAGAAAACCTAGGAGTTGTAAAACTAAACATGGGTTGCATGGAGTTGTTTTTACTGCTTGAGTCGGTGTAAGACTGTAAGTATTGTGTGAGCGGCTGAGACAGAAGTCCTGCTATCCCCGGTCCGCCTCCCACTCCCCGTGGCGGTACTTGAAGCAAATATCAATCTTTACGTTTTAGGATTCGTCGCCGTACCAGATCCTCTTAGGGAACCCCTAGAAACTTTAGACAACGAGAAAAAAGAGTCAAACCGCATACCGCTTGGGTTGTAGAGTGTGGTTCTGATCTCGAACTCCATGGAGCTACACTCCTCTCGGGCCAGCAGCTCCGCGCGGGCCTGCCAGGAGGGAAGGACTTCGACCTGCATGGGAACACACAAAACACAAACCTGGAATGTCTACATGAACTAGGGCAAGATACACGTATGTTAATCTGAAAGAAGATAAACATGGCTATGTTTATATATGTTTATCGATTCAATACGAGGACTTACAAAGACAAACATTTTAAAACTTGAAAAACCAAGGAGAAAGAAACAATGTGCCTAAAAATTAAACAATTGTGTGATGTTAGTTTGAATTTGATTTGTATAATCTATTACAAACACATTATAACGGAAGTCGTTAAAATTTGATTGACATAGCGCAATCAAGTAACACCCTACTTGAAAGTCTGCCAAGGGAAGCTATCAGTATTATAGTTTATGGACAAAACTATAAGACAGGTTACTCCCCTTGATACCAATTTAGCAGCATGCAAATTTTGAAAAAGCAAATTTGTAACAATCTCAGCAATGTTCTGATTTTTTCATATACTATAGATCTAGTAAGACTTTTCACAAAAAAGCTCTCAATCCAACTGATATGGGGATCTAACGTGACCCGCACTCACATGGTTGAACAATCTCCATACAGAGTTTTCACTAAGGTTTAAAGAAGGAAACTATCGCCGTATAATATCTCACTCTGAAACCTCCCTCACTATTTCCGACTCTCTGTTTCTAAGAAAATCCACGAACCTGTGAGTTGACCTCCCAGTTAAGCACCTCCTTGAAGACCTGGCCTTTGATCTTGTTGATGTGCAGGCTGTTGTCGCGGCCCGCGCGGACCTTGCTCAGGCTGGGAGGGATGTTCACCTCCACATCCAGCTGGTGAGACAATACAGGGGGGGCGGGAGGACGTACAGTACACTAGGCTTTACACAGATGCATGAGCATGAATACTGCAATCATGATGATGGTAATGGTGATAGTGATGGTAATAGGGATGATGATGACGATGATTAGGATAGTATTGATTTTCTTGCTGGTTTCTTAACTTCCAACGTCAACAACTAGACTGTATCGTCGGTGGGTTCCATGACTTATGTATGAAAATCTTACATCCTGCAATAACAGCAACAAGAGCAACAAAAATTATTATTGTAAACCATGCAAGCGGCCTGACCTGTTTGTTTATGGTGAAGCACTGCTCTATGTCGACATCCACCCAGGTCGTAGTGTTGCGAGAACCGCGGAACGAGTGGGACTGCTTCATATCAGCCTTGTTGTCAAAGTTGCACGACCACAGGGATACCCACTTGGAGCCTGTCGAGCAGAGGCTTGTTATAACACCATGACAAGTGTCTACCTTTTTTAACGTAGAGGGTGCTAATTTAAAATATTTTATACCAGAGTTCCAGAAGTTTGACAGAGGCACATTAAGTAGCTGAGGCTTGAGCAGGGAGCGTCCAGGATACCACTAGAGAAACATAACCAGACTAATAGGACACCTCTACACACTGCTGTTTTCCGCCTCAACCCTTTCACCACACTTCACCCCTTTATCCCTCCTCCCACTACTATTACATAATAATGATATAATCGTAACCCCCTCAAGACGCCCTACCTAAAATGCATGTACCCTAATTCACTATGGAGGCATCATCTCAATATGAATGATTGTGATACAGTGTTTTTACGAGCGGATATCAGCGTCGCGAAAAAGTTAAATCAACAACAATTGACACCAAGTTGCTCACCTGTGACGACCTTGCCCCAGTTGGTATCGATGGGTGTGTTGTCCTCCTCCTTAGACTCGAACTTGGCCACCTTGTGTTCCATCAGGATCGCTGACCAGTCGATCTCGCATACATAGTCCTTTTCGTCCAGGAAGAAGCGGCGGAGGAAGTTACATCGTCTGGTGTAGATATAGAGGGTAACACATTATATTCTATTATATAATCATGACAGATGTACATACACTGATCATCAAAACATAGTTAAGGACTCGTTTATGGGGGGGGGGGGCGTCTGATGGGATAGATATATGGATGAATCACAAGGTAATAATGTAATTTAACTAGGGGAAAAAAGACTAGCAAAAAGTAGGCATCGCCTGGTGTTGGTAAAAAGATAACGTATATCGTTAATTTCTAAAAGCACTTCAGCCTGCATGCCTGTTAGTTCTGTTCAAATGCATAATGTACTCGAAACTCATGCTTGTCATCTTAGAAAACTACCGACTTGGCTATCTGTCACTCTCAGTGTACAGATTGCGAGTCAAACTTAGTTCAGAGATGTAGAGTCATGCAGCTCGAGTATCGGAAAAACAAGCATGTTAAATATAATTGCAAAAAAAGACTAATTCCACGTTGAGGGTGTTCAATTCTTTCGCAAGAAATGAAATCATTTTCATATCCCTAAAAATTCACACTAATACCCGTAAAATACGAAATAACAAATGAGAAGAAAAGAAACTGTTTGCAGATGCACGAGTGCTCACTTCCTGAGGATGCTCCAGGCATAGCGGCGGATGACCTCGTCCAGTTCAAGGATGCTTGTTGACGTAGACATCTTGTGTGGGACAGACCGCTCACTGTGGTCGATCAAAGTCTTGTCCACTAAGATGGTCGAAATCCGAGGAGATACCTGACGAAAAAATGAGATAAAATTAGTAAATGAATTAATCCAAAAGCTTTCCGTTTATCTCCTATTTCGGGTATCTTCCCGTCAAGTATGGACCTTGAACCCGCGGTATTACACACTATTCATCGTATAAGCATTCTTCGGATCGAGTAAACTAAAGTACATGTCCTTTTTTTAAGAAGTGAACAATATTGCACCATATAACAAAGGAAACATGGACCAGTTTATCAGCCAAAGTTGGCTTTCGACAAATTTGCCTTGAATATTGGACACAGGTGCGAGTTGTGGTCAAAGGACTACTCTATTACTACACAACGGTGTGTCGGATCGATAGAGCTCATTAAGATTCATGAACTTTGTATATTGTATAATAAAACAATATCGACAGCCATTTATTCTACGGATGTAATGCGGTAACTAGAGGCAGTCTCAACCACAGGTGCTGACTTACTGTTTCTAAGGAATAGCACAAATGTTTTTAATAACGGCAGCGTAGTAATAACATGACTCTCACGCTGGATGCAGGCCAGAAAAAGGAAAAGTAGACAGGCGGCCGATTTTCCAAATATTCATTGAAAAAGTAAATGCAATTCCAAACAAAGGGAAAGGCGGAATGACCTCCGTAAATTCCATAGATTGCAGCAAAGCATTTGACAGTACAAGTCAGGATCACTTTAGCTTTTCAAAAACATTAAAAAGATGGGCCTCTCTAATCAACTCATAAGTTTTATGAAAGCACAACACGGCAATCGGAAGGCAACCATAAGATGAAATGAAGATACCTGTGATCGCTTCCCAAGAACCAAAAAGAAAGACAAAATCAATCCCTTCTCCACGACTCTTTAGCATTTATAATAAGAGAGTAATGATGGTGTATAATATCGCGAGCCTAGCTTGCATCGGCATTGAAAGTGAATATATCAACAACTTCGAACATGCGTGTAACTTATAACCCCTATGTTTTGATATGAGATTTACCTTTTACAAATGATTCTTTGAAACTGCTGTATAATTACACACTTAACGTTTAACCAACCAATTTATGCTCACTTGCTATGTTTTTACTACTCCGAAAGATAAAAGAGTCGCCGTTGATACTAGTATTGTGTTAGGAAAGTATGTGAACAATACAGCCGTTACTGCGTTGACGTGCTGTAAAAACAAACCCATTCACTCACGTAATATATACACGGGAAAGAAAACCAACCAAAACGTACTAAAAACTGAAAACTAACAACCTTCATTTCATAACAAAATAAATTAAACATCAAGGACACACAATCAGAAACAACATAAAAAAATGCCTTCAAATAAAAACAGCGAGGAACATTGGAAGACTCCAGAAAAAAAGCTAAGCGCCCTCACAATGCAACATCACCAGAAGTAAGCATTCAAGGCAGTATTCCTGTGCAGACATAGTGAGGAGGACACAGTTGAGCTGAGTTGAGTTTGCTTTTACGACAGAGACGTTGTCAGCTACCGTCATAAGTGGCGAAGTTCCATTCTCTCTAGAGGGACAGAATTTTTCGGGTTTAACGTCTCCTAGGTTCCCCTGGGTGGTCCTATACGGCGACAGGCGAAGTTGATGAGTTTACCTCAACCTTATCAGAGAATACGTCTTTTAATTAGGATTCATAGCTCTCGGTAAACTGACATTCCTGATAGAATTGAACACTTTACAAACAATTTTGTGCCACAAACTAAAAAGTGATAATGCGCACAAGTGGTGCAAACTGTGGCTTCGGTTTTTCTTGAACGGAAAATGCCACTTCCGTAACTTGGTAGCAAACTTTATAGGGCAAACTTGATAAATATAATTTTTATTTTAAATTCGTCGAATTAGGGCTTATGATTTAACCTAATTGAATTTAGATCTAGATTAGCCTTGGACCTAACTGAGTGCTAGATCTACGTAGCATGGTGTCAAAAGGAACTAAAACAGGTGATCTCACATGATCTTATAATGGTAAAATTTAAATCTATAGTTTAGATTGGACCATTACTGCAGAACGTTTCGACATAATCTTGTTTACTTTTATTAGTTATCTTGGCATTGTCATGTAGATGTAGGAAATCTAGAAGTGTCAATGGTAAGATACGTAGGTATAGATAAAGGACGTGGGGATCCAAGAAAGACACTTGGACACGGTAAGTTTGATTGAGACGTTATAACAATAGTACAATAGTATTAAAAAAAGATTACAATGAATCAAAAAATTCCAAAAAAATTCTTGTGTAAGCTCTTAGAATAAAGCGTTGATAAATTTTGTTTTCAAAATGCTATCGGAGTAAGCTACCTGAACTTTGTTCTAATCGTAGTTTTCGGCACATAGCGTTTTTTTATTATCACATAAGGCGCCGGCAAGTTCGACAAATATAATCGGGGATTAGAAAAGTTTTAATAAGAATAAAAATAATATTTAAAATATTTGCTAGGCTTTAATAAAAAGGTTTTTCGGAAATAATTATTGAAAGAAGAACTGCAAAGTATATTTTTATAATGCTAAAATTTAATACTACGCGCAGAAATTTAACATTCCGATATTTATGATAATGCCAAGACATCTAAGAATTACGTAAGAATGTTGATGAGCATGTCAAACTCCTGCGTGTTACTTACTTCTTTAAGGTTCACCGCAATAATTATACTGCTCATCAAAATATACATACATCATTAAGGAGAGTAGCTGTAGTTGATTTGGTTTAAAGTCACTATAAAGGCTATATTATGTACGGGACCCAAGACTGACGTCTGACAATTTTATGTGCTGCCACACACGAGACAGTGCGGGGATGCCATGACTTCTGTTTCAGAAAAACTGACACCGATCCAACCATATGGCGCGAAATCGCCAGGACCCGAACCACGGACCTCCTGCGTCGAAAGCCGATGTTCTACCCCAATCGGAGAGTTCATGATTACTGATCTTGCTAGTAAACTTTAACCAAGTTTCCCTTGTGAATGAATACTATCCATTTTTAACTTAAATATAGTCTGATCTTTAAAGTCCGTTTTCCGAACTGCCATACTGACTAGCTTATGCTACCCCACGCAGATCGAGGTCCCTACTATATCCAAGGCTTCTCGAGCCCACAGCGACTCAAGTCATGGGCGCACGAGGTCCTTCAAGTGTTGGACAAGCCAAACGTTGCCGTGTGCATCTTCATCTTTGGCGTCGTCATCATCGTGGTGGCCAGCAAGCAGCTTAAGGCCACCTTTGATATCCTCGAGTACTACTGGGTAGGTGCATTTCCAAGTTCTCTCCTGATTAAATGTATCGTAGCTTCTCCAAGGGAGCATGACTCAGTCTTGCAAGAAGAGGATCGAGGCTTCCGAAAATAACAGGAGGCCTCGACGAAGACTAAAGCGCAGACTTCTGTCTGGTCCAGACGGAAAAAAACCGTGTATATTCATGTTGATGATTTCCCTGTGCTTTATAAGGCACAACTCTACAAAAACTCTTTCCTAAAGTAAAATTATAATTTATAAAGGAAATGTTTATTTGGTCGCAACGATTTCTTTTAATGATTGTTCTTCATTGATGCTCACAGCGGAAAACATTAAACTTATATATAACATTTTTACAAATCCCCGATTATAAATTTCGACCAAAGTTGAAACAGACAGTTTAAACAATAACTGTTTTCTGGACCCACTACACAGGGAGGCGGTCGCCCCCAGGACGGGGTTATCGGGCACTTCATGGTGATCCTTGTGTTCCTGTTTGTCTGGCTGGACACAGTCATCCTGCAGTGGATCAAGGGGCTGGTCATTCACTTCCATCACTTTCTGCGCAGGTGAGGCTGTTCATTTGTATTTATTGTAAGATCATATCCATATTATGCTCCTCCTCCACCTTCTCCTTCTCTTCCCTCCTCCTCCTCCTCCTCCTCCTCTTCCTCCCTCCTCCTTCTCTTCCCTTCACCTTCTCCTCCTCTTCTGCCACTTCTCCTCCTCCTGCTTCTCACTACCACCACGACCAATACCATCATCATCATCATCATCATCATCATCATCATCATCATCATCATCATCATCATCATCATCAGCATCATAATCATCATCATCATCGTCATCATCATCATCATCATCATCACCATCATCATTACTCAAAGCCGTGGAGCAGCAGCACATAAAGCGTCGCTAGCTAGCAGCTTCTTTAAAACAACAATGACATCATGACATATAGTTATCTATGTTTATAAACTGATTGACTTGTTATCAATCCCGCTGTTACATCAATAATAAAAAAGACCTACTGTGATCGGCATCTTCATTCCGAAGATTCCTATTATTAATCTGCTGTTATTCTCGATGCTAATCTCATGATCCCCTAGTCATAAACTTTTTGGCTGTTTTAAACTAAACTAAACTAAATATTAGTCTTCTTAACCTCAGCTCTTAATAACAACGAACAGATCTCGTATCAATATTTTGAGCATATCTTCTTTTCTTCTGATTAATAAAGAAAGGTTTTACCAGGTCCAGTTTTGTTCTATACTGAGGCTATACTCTTGAACAAAGCTCACTCAACAACTCGATTTCAAAAATTTGTAATATTGGATTGTTAATTCAAATACGATTAAGTTACTTACAATTTCCTCACAAATATATCACTTTTGCCCCTCCCCCTCCGCCAGGAGATACTACCAGCTTCTCGAGGTTTTAGAGAGAATTCAAGAAGACGACGAACTGAAAGCTGTACAACGAAGAAAGATGTTGAATAAAAAGAGAGGTACTGTCAAAAGGGCTCAGTAAGAAAGAAACGGGATGGGAGGATCGAGCAATCTCTCAGACCCAGATATAGACAAACGGAGAGACTTACATGCAGGGACACACCTAAGACAATTACATTTTTGCATAAACAAATAAATCTGAAAATGGAAGATTAAGGCTTCAAAGTTTTTAAGATTTATTTAATGAGAGACGTGTAAGATAAAAAAAAGGGATAAGTTCATTGCGACAGAGAGCCACACAGAAGTAATTAATAGTTTTTATAAAGACAAAAAACTATTCGTTCAATAGAATGCAGCTAACATTATTTTAAGAGTAATTGATAAACAAGGAAAGGAGGTAGATGGGAAGAAAGAGCACGGACCTAGAGAGGCCAAAAGAGAGAAAGAAAGAAAAATGTTAATTTTTTTATTTAATTTTTATCTTAATGAAAAGTTTTTAAAGATAGAATATTTTTATACTCTTTCGATGGATCGTCTTTTTAAAATCATGGCATATTATTGTTTACACTATTTTTTTTTTCAGCTACATACACTAAAAGGTAACCCACGAAATAAAAACAAGCAGTTAGAACCTAACGCTCCAGAATGGCTCACTAAATTTTGTAGACCCATGGCACATAAAAACCTCATGAAAAGGGCGATAGACGTTCCAGATTCATGGTTACGTAAAATTAGCTAATTCATGCATTGCTCAATCTTTCATCCAAAATTGTTAATGAAGGTAATATTGCTGCTGAAGTTGATATAATTGTTAAGAGTTATGGAAATAAAAACAAGTAAAGTGAAACAGAGGAAGAAAAACGATAAGAGAGATAGAGAAAGAATGAGTTTGTGTCTGTGTGTGATAAAGAAACAAACAAGAGATAAACAGAGAGAGAGAGAGAGAGAGAGAGAGAGAGAGAGAGAGAGAGAGAGAGAGAGAGAGAGAGAGAGAGAGAGAGAGAGAGAGAGAGAGAGACAGAGACAAAGAGTGATAAAGAGAGACACAACTTGTGAAGGAAGGAGGATGGGGTTGTTGAAGTACAATGTATATCATAAACATGTATGGTGTACTGGAGACACTGCCCATGAAGACAATAAATTCTGGTGGTACAGACATTTCAACGCTCAACGAGACGACGACGTTAATTCGGAGGTAATTTTAAAATATGAAAACATTTATTGGTAGAACTTATCATCAATTTAAGTGAAGCCTGCAACAAACAGGGAAAGCTACATAAAAATCAGAGACACATAGTTGGATTATATGTTTTATAAGAAAGAAAGAGAAATGGATGAAAAGATAGCAAAGAAGTGCGAGAATGGAAAAACAAAGAATAGACATGCGTTGATGTGAGAAGAAATACAATTATATGTTTGGGCGGTGAAACGAAGAGTGCATACTGATACACATGTCAACCATATTTTTATGTTGAAATTCCATTTTTTCTGCTTTTATACATTTGTTTTATACCGATGAAATTTATAGGATTATTTAACTTTTAAAGTAAACGAGAGTTTACAAGATTCTCTTTGTCTTTGAGTGTATTTGAATTGTTTACTTGTATGTGGTGTTCCTGTTATTTAACTCATAGAAGATGCAAAATATTATTTTAAGATTACCAAAACTTAATAGAAAACGAAGACATACCCAAACAAAAAGTTGTAGGGCAAAGTCATCAATATTATTTAAATCTAAATATTAAGTTTACCAAGCTATATGAATTGTATACGTGCAGTTTAGGGAGAGAAAGAAAGACAAAGAGATAGGCATACATACAGACAGACAGGCAAACATACGGAAACCGAGCTGAATGCGTTAGAAGCATAAAAAATATTTTAACTATATCCAACCTAATCATAATACTTTTTGTTACTCAAAGGTCAATTTGATTATTGACAAATTTGTTATAAGTTTGCGTTGAAGTCTGTATATGCACATAAAATTTTTAGTGATCAATCCGATTATTAAATTCAAATGAAGTTTCAACACATTCAGTGCTTACTTTAAAACACTTATTAATCTACAATTTAAGAAATAAATGTAACCAAAGCCCAATCTTAGAATTCTCTAATAAACCTGTTATTCTTTTTACCACAGCTTCTTCTAGTTCCACATAATTATATAGACATATTTTTTAGTTTCTTGTACGAAAGGCAGTGTGAAAAAGTTAAGACAATTTTAGAACTTAAAGTTTGAAGTCTTAAATGAGGTGAGCAGAATTTTTTCGTATAGCTTCTACCGACAAATTTAACCGTTGTTAACACAGAGAAGAGAGCATTTCCATGCAAGTAGTTGCCTAGTTACAATTAGCCATACAGTTCTAATATTTTTTTATTTTGTTTTTGTTTTTGTAGCATTTTTTTATTGTTTTCATCCGTTAGCCTTTAATCAGCAATGCTCAACTATTGCATGCTTTCCACGTGAGCGTGAGTCACTAGTTTTGTATAATTTATTCCGGTTACTACTGCTTTCAAAATACTACTTCAGGACAAGCACGATTTCTACACACTTTAAAATAAGCTGCACTGAAAGCTACATCAACACAATAGGGGCTTAATTTAAAGCATACGTTACTGCTGGTCTCGTTAGGCGAAGCATTAGTTTTAGGATGTTTAATAATTACACAGATGTTTAATTCTAACTTGAAACACATACATAATCATCACCATCAAAATTTAATAATAATAATAATAATAATAATAATAATAATAATAATAATAATAATAATAATAATAATAATAATAATAATAATAAAAGTAACAATAATCGGCATCAGCTTCAGTATCTTCATCAACAACAACAACAGCAACAACAAATCTCTAATCATAAGTTTGTTCAAACAACAGCTATACCCATAGTAAATGCCAGCCGTAACCATTACACATGTAATAGCCATTTCGGCTGGCAGGTCATAATAATAAGAGCCATGCTCTCTATTAAGGGTCAAACTTAATGCGTGTTTATATTGTAACTGGCAGTGACAAAACAAGGCGCGACAGGAACAGAAACATTATCCATATCACGTGTTTCTCGTCCGTCTTCGGTTCTTTTTTTTTAGGCTCCCAACTTGATATGCTCGGCTAGTTAAATACTAAAGAGATACTATTGTTTACAAGGCTAAGTGAAGGAATAATACAAGTCAACGTTTTGGCTGAAAAAAAGATAAACAGGGAGGGAGAGAGAGAGAGAGAGAGAGAGAGAGAGAGAGAGAGAGAGAGAGAGAGAGTGGGGGGAGGGAGAGCGAGAGAGAGAGAGAGAGAGAGAGAGAAGGAGTGAGAGATAAACAGAGATACAGAAAGAAAAAAAACTCAGAAAAGACAGGCGACATGGAGACAGTTGTGTTACGAATTATGAATAGCTTACCGAAATAAGTGGACAGACTGAGAGTGGCTGCCAGGAGGATTCCTCGAGGACAAATCAATAAGCGAAATGAAAACAAAACAGCGACTTTGAGACCCTCCTACATCATACAGTAGGCCTTTAAACTATAATGTTTGAGAACCAATACATCTATTTAACTGCCCTAGACATCGCATAAACGCCAAGGTATGAAAATTACATTAGATGTATGGGCCTCGATCTTTCCTAGTGTATATTTTATATTATAAAGACAAACGTACAACAATTGGTTATAATGGTTGGCGTTTCGACCTCGTATAATCTAGTTTAACTAACACATCGACTCGTATTAAAACAAATTAATGTTACTATATAGAAATTATAAATTATTTCCTGTATCCGATTCAAATGTGTGTCCGATTCTCTAAAGGTTGATTAACTCCGGAAAATTGATTTTTAGCAATTAGACCCTCTAGTGCAATACATCTTTGTTATTATTATTGTAGCGACAAAAAAAAAGCAGGGTTATGTTTATGCTAATGAGAAACATGGTTGTGTAATCCTGTTATGTTATGAGGAAAAAAATATGTAGCTACCATATGTATTGTAGCCGTTGGGTCTTACCCTTTGTCTGTCTCTTCCCAACCTGAGTTCTTTATGCTACAAAATTAGGGACAATACTTTCTTATATATAACACACTTAATGTATCTGTATCTTTTTCTCGATCAAGAGACGATGTCACCCAAAAAATTACTCAGACACCACAAGACAACGATTTCAGTGACGCTAAGATAGTAGTCCACTTTAAGGATAAAATTTATTGCCTGCAATTTAGTTCAAGTTTTGACACACAGTAAGTTTCCAGCAGATATACAATGCAGTGCGTTAAGGTGAAATATTTCCTATAAAGAAAATAATGTGGACATCCGAAGACAGTCAACTGTATATTATTACACAATAAAGAATACACAGTGGCTGGTTCCATGATTTCTTTTTAGAGAACTATAAATTAGCATGTCTATATTACCAAAGATAGTTTTAGTGGATTTTTGAAAGTTGCAACAAGAACGGATGGCGAGAAAAGGTTTATCAAAAATGATCACAATCTTCAATATATCGTATTTTTCAATACACCATACTCTATCACCGGTTATCCAAAATTTGCTATTATAAGCAAAACTAAACAGCCTATCTCGTAATTTTTGGACAATATGGCATGAACATGGGGAAAAACTCATCTAGTGTTGTCGATCCCGATGGTTGAACAAGCTACCTACACTTCCTATGGTATAAGGTTTAATGCATAATATAATAAATTATATGAGTGAGCGAGAAGACTCACATAGCCAATGTTATTACGACAATAAGTACCGGACGCCAGCTGTTGACATAATCCGATGTCCAGCAATCTGTATTTTTTTTATTTTTCTAAAGTGAACAATCTAGGCCCAAACGCGTATTTTAGGCTATTCAAGTACAGTTCCGACGTGTCGTTGTTCTTGTTGCTGTTGTTTATGCTGATGTCGACGTTGATGTTTTAGTCGTTGCATTAATTGTTAGAAGTTGCTGTTATTATTGTGAATTATGATTTTAGTTTGTTGTTTCCCTCCTGCCACCTAAGAAAAAATATACGTCCTGTAGCCTTGGGCATTATTCACCTCCCCATCAAAATGTACTTGCTAGTTTTGTTTCTAAGAAGGTGTTTATGTTATTACTTTTCCAATGACAACGTTTACCATAGAGGAGAAGATAGATAGATAGATAGATAGATAGATAGATAGATAGATAGATAGATAGATAGATAGATAAATAGATAGATAGATAGATAGATAGATAGATAGATAGATAGATAGATAGATAGATAGATAGATAGATAGATAGATAGATAGATAGATAGATAGATAGAAAATATAGATATAAATAAAGATAAAGACGTGGAGGAAAAAATTAAGGATATGTATGATAAGGAGACAGACGCAGAGAGAAGAAACAAACACACTTTAACACATACAGCTGTAATTACAGTTTGGCACATACGCTAACCCAGAGAAACAAGGAGAAATAAAGAATGACACAACAAACACAGACAAAAAATGTATAAAACGAGACAAATAATACTGTTACAGGTATTGAGCAAATAATTATGTCATGAAAGGGAGAAAGAGAGAGAGGGGAGATAGAGATAGAGAGAGAGAGACAGGGATAGAGAGAGAGAGATGGAGAGGTAGAGAAAAAGAGACAGGCAGACAGAGAGAGGGAGAAAGAAACGGAGAGGGAGAGATAGAGGGAGAGGGAGAGATAGAGGGAGAAGGAGAGAGAGAGGGAGGGGGGAGAGAGAAAGAGAGAAAGGGAGGGAGAGAGAAAGAGAGAGAGGGAGGGGGTAGAGACGAAATTTAATTGTTTTTTTTTTTATTAGAAGCCTATTCGAAAATAAAAATTGAAAATATGAAAGAAATTGAATTAGGACAATTGCTAAATAAAAATGAGCCTAAGCTTATGATAGCCAAAGCTAAGCTAGTTCCATATTATGTGGAATATTCGTATATGAAAAGAAGAACAGAAACAACGATGGTACAGATTTATCTTCTCCGAAAAATGTTATATAGAATTGTTAGTTCATGAAATGCCTATAATTATAGACTGTTACTTTGTTGTAAAAACGTATGGCAATCAGTTAAACACGACGTTTCAGATTCAAGCGACCACAGATTACCACCTAAACAAGCTACTAAATAGCCTAAACTGCTACCAAAGGCAGGATCGACCGCCCGACTGCATAATAACACCATGATTCATACAATGATACGGTCATATGTTAACCTGTTTCACAGCGTGAAACCATGAACGAAACAACGTAACTCGCATAAAGGTTCTTTGAGTGTATATCACGCACATCAATCAGAGTCCATCAATGTACTGTCAACGTATATGAGACAACAGAGTACAGGCAATGAATATTCTATCGGTAGCTGTATCGTTTAACATCATTGCATAGTTATAGTCCAACTATTGTGGAACCTCCATTCATATATTGAATTTTAGTGACATAAATTATTATAATTTTAAATGCAAACAAAGAAAAACCAACTCGCACACTCAAAATTTGACGCATCGTGCATTCGACTATAAAATAAATTTGCATTTAAACCCTTTAACGATTGAATGTATGGGTAACTTACTCCGCGACCCTAATTATGTGATTATGAATAACTCATTAACACCCTTCATCTCTATCTCATGTCTCTCTCTGTCTCTCTATCTATCTATCTATCTATCTATCTATCTATCTATCTATCTATCTATCTATCTATCTACCTGTTATGTATCTATTGTTATACTATCTCTCTATTTAACTGTTTATCTATCTATCTGTCATTCTCCTCTCCACTTCCCTCTTTCTTTCTCTGTAACTCTGTCTCTGTCTGTCTGTCTATCTGTCTGTCTGTCTGTCTGTCTGTCTGTCTATCTCTCTGTCTATCCATCCATCCATCTATCTATCTATCTATCTATCTATCTATCTATCTATCTATCTATCTATCTATCTATCTATCTATCTATCTATCTATCTATCTATCTACCTGTCTATATATCTATCGCTTCCTCTCTATAACAATGTTTGCTTTATCGAGACGGTTTTAATTTATACATCTCGTCTATTTTTTAAAAAATAAACTAACTTTTGTAGAGGGCTAACGCCTTATTTGATACTTCAATTGACTTGAAACTTCCTGATTGCTTTAGTTTTATCATAAATCGTTACAAAGATGTTTCCTTTTTTCTAATTTGGTCGCCAGGTATGTTTTTGCTTTTTTATTGTGCAGTGTTGTTCAACCAACTGATTGCTTTACTGCATTCACTTGATATAGCTCAGCTCCCAATATTATAAACATTGACTGTCACCTGGGATAAAAAGATGCATGGTCAAAATTGACATTTGTAGCTAATTTGTAATTTTTGGTAAACTAGGTTAGGTATATTAAATAACTGGCTCGAATGGTAAAAAATCAATATTTTGTATTAAACATCATAACATATGTTGTCCGCTATCGTTGTATATATCCATAACAATTATTATCGTATGAACGGAATTAAATGCAAATTGAATGCAGTCTAGCTTGTATAAAAAAAGTACGTGCTTAATAATTATTATTAAGCGTCCATTGCTTTAGTTATACTTTTATACAATTTTAGATTTGACATACTCTTCAGTAGGACTATTGAAAAGTCTCAGTTCTCCTCTTTTTCTATCTCATGGGGGCAAAATGTGGTATTTCAAAACGTCTCTTCAAGATAAGATAAATTGAAACTATTATCAATAAAAAGGCATTTTTGTTGTGGTTTTGAACTTAAATATAAATAAATTGTATAAAAGGAAAAAACATATATTGAACAAGCATTGTGCTAAAAATAATTACCGTAAAGGGACCTACTGCAGAAAATTATATAAGAGCATGGTTGTTATTGTTATTTTTTTTTAAGGTTTGGCGATAAACGTACGATTGTCATAGCATGGAAGACAGTGTTGTTCCTGTTAATAGATACAAACGTTAACTATCTTCAGGCCTGTGGAACAGTGTGAGTTCTTACGTCTCTGTCAGACAAGTACAATGGCTTTTATAATGACACGCACCATGTGACAAAACATCTCAGCCTAGCTCTCAGTTTTGCTCAGGCTATCTAACTATGTTAAATAATTCAAATTCTAGATTTTGCATTAAAGACAATTAACTAAAAATTTGAGAGTACAAAAGGGTGATTTAATAATACAATATACACATAATTATCTGTTTGTGTGTGTATTCAATCACCCTTTTTATAATTCACACTGCTTGTGTGTGTGTGTATGTGTGTTTTAAGTGTGGAGTAAAATTGAATCCTTAGTGTTTATTCTGGTGCCTAAATGCTGAGATAAAAAGAAAAAAAAACAACTAACGTGACCTTTGCTTTGATAGATAGAATACAGCTGACATAATAATTTGTCCTCAGCGGATGCGAACGCAATTAGTTCATTATCCCTTGTGCTATATTAAATATCCTTTCAAAATGCAATTTATACACTGTACGTAGTAAAATAAGATTCTGTTTCATAAATAAATAAGGTGTCCTATGAATTTCACGTGTTGATGCAAGCACAACAGACAGCCATATATAGAAATAAAATTGAGCACCATGATTTGTGTTTCTATCGCTCATCCTCCACCTCCTCCTTATCCTCTCTCCTCCTCCTCCTCCTCCTCCTCCTCCTCCTTATTCTCCTCCTCCTCTTCCTCCTCCTGCTTCTCTTCTCCTTCTTCTCTGTCTCTATCTATGTCGCTCTGTCTCTTTTGTTCTAAACCAATGTTACCGTAAACCGCTCGTATTTTCTTTATTTTTGTACGAACGGATATGACACCGTTATGTCAAGCCCATCAATATGAAGGGGACATTTTTACACCTCGTTAAGTACAATACTGGGTACACGCTTGCTCACCTCGTTAACTTTCGACCCCCACGTATGAATTTAGATTAAAAATGTGAAAGCTTAGTTGATATCAGATACATATGCTATTCTCCATAGTTTGATGTAAGTCGCGGTGTGAGGGTGTGGGTGGAGTTGGGGGGAGGGGGCGGCACAGAACGCACGCATACACACAAACGCGCACACACAATTTATCATATAAAGTAATAATAGTGTTAAAACAGATAATCATGTCAGGCTCGACTTGGTTTAGCTGACGCAGACCTGATGGTTGGATCTTTTTGTAAGATACATCGTTACCAACTAAGCAATATCTAGTATCGTTTCAAAGACTAAAATCTAATATCTGTGCGTGCTGTCACACAGAGAGACATAGCTTGGACAGCAGGACGTCCGTCTCAGCCACCCATAATGTAATCATATGAACTGACTTGTAAAAAACAAGGCGGCCAGAGCGGAATCGGAACCCCTGATCTCTTGAATCGACTCTGTGTGCTCTAGCGACTGAGCTACCCTCTTTCCCACAACCCAATGTTAGTTTTGCTTGGAATGTTTTAAGCGTAAGTGTGAATAGGCCGAAAAGCAAGCGTGGTTAAGTATTCATATTTAGGACATAGCAAATGAGCTGCTTTTAAAGTTTCAAATTTCAAGAACAATAACACACCATTATTAACATCTCGTCTCCTAACAGCTTATACATGTACTCAAGAGTTTGCACTGATGGTTATTCAGCCATCAGGCGTCCTTAAATTAAAAGGAGTCTGTACTGAACTGTGCCGGTACCTTTATAACTGGACTCCTTAAGAAAACGGCCGTTTTAAATTATATGTTTTAGGATTGGCTTGCCTTTATAAGGATAAAAGGGATTTACAGGAAACTATTCGCTGAGTTTTCAATAAAACGTTGTATATCTTGTTTAAGAAACATACCTTGACTGCTAGCCGTTCCGTTGTTGTTTTTTTAAGTGTTGTTTTTGTTTCCAAACTATAAATATATGTATTTCATCTTCCTCCTCTCACTCTCGTGAACCTAAAACAGGTTATTGGCACTGACTGTGAAATCAGTACTGCTTTTAATAGTATGAGTGTACAAATGCAGTTAAGTATAATAAAATATAGCAGTATACAAAAACAAATACATTACTTTCATGCTAAGAAAAAAAAATCGTAACTTTAATAAGCTTACTTTGAACTGATGATGCTTCAAAGATATTTACGACAATGAGGGTAAATGTACCACTCTCTATCTGCCTAGTCAGTTTCCCCGACTAATCTGTCACTGATTGGCAAAATCTTCATCTTAATATTATTATACCGAGCCATTCTAAATTTTTTTGTTGTTGAAGATGCATACGTTATATGCGAAAAATTTTAACTTTGCAAAAAGACAACAAATGGTACTCATTACATTTTCATACGATCTAGGCATAATGTTGTTGTTTTTTAATTGATAGTCATATTTAAAATAACCACTTAATAAGAATATTGCTACTCACAGTTATAAGGTACTTCTATAAAGATGCTGCCTCCGATGTCCTCAGTATAATCACAAAGTATTCTTATCAAGTCCACTCGAAACTTTTAGCCACACAGAGCACACGCGGGACCCAAAGTAAACACAGTTAATTAGAATAATAATGAATGCGGGTAGCTAGCTTGTCACTCACCTACGGGTGGGTTTGGGAACTGGCTACCACAATAGACGTGAGTGAGTTAAAAGGCCACATTGGGACTCTACACTACCGCTACCACAACTCAAATAAACACGCATAAATTCTAACTGGTGACAAAATTGTTATGTTAATCTCTCGCTCGTCCCAGTCAGCGAGTTTCAACACCAAGGCCCGACAGGGTGCGGATCTCAATCAAGTCTGCATGGCTAATACATCCAGAAACGTGCTGTGTGTAGCACCTCTTGTAATGTTTAACATCAGACTAATAGGAGGTTTTTACTACAATTTATTAGGCTACCGTAATATTGAAGAGTCTAAAACGTGACACGACGGCTGATCAACCATTTGTTAAACACCCACACATTAGACTTGCATTCTTTCTTCACAGTCGGTTATTTGCTTTAAAACAGTGAAACTGTTAAAATCTTGCACGGGTCCTGGTGCCGCCTCCAGCATAAATAAGCCACACATGCGTTAAGTCATGTGATGGTTCCAGTATAAAACCATAATACCATGTGCTGTTTTCCAGGTCAATGGGTCCGCCAGCACAGTACGATATACAGTCCTCCCTTACAAGCTGATTATTCTCTTCAAGAATTAATGACCTTTCACTTTATATCTACAGCTTTTTATGTGTTTTTTTAATCACAATTCATATATTACATTGGTTTGTTTGATTTGGTCAGTTCATACAAAAGATAGTTTTATTTACATCGTTTTTGTGTGGGCTTGAGGTTCGGTATTGAGATTCGAACTTTTTACAGAGGGTTTGGTGCGAAAATCAAAACGTGGGTTCTTTTTACTGAACCCTGACTTCTTACCAAAGTGAGATATCGTTCCGCCGTGTGTGTTACTTTGGAAGACGGTGTTGCTCTCCTGGTGTACTTCATTAAAACAAGCCCCTGCTCAACCATAATTATACAATGTCTTGCTTGCTTTGCTAAGCACGTCAAAATTTAAAAAAAAAAACCCACACAAAATAATTGATGTTATTTGCAGTATTTTAGGTGACATTTACAATTATTGTTTCATTAAGCAGTACTAAATTGTCAAAAGAGTTACGCAACAGAAATGGTGGTAAGTGCAAACGAATACTTAATATGCTTCTGTTTTTGCTTCTGTTTATCACGTTCTGCTATTAGCGTGCGAAAAGTCTATTTTTGCAACACAATGATCTTAATGGGTTTTTTTAGAGTACATGTTGTTATAAGTAGACCACTATTCTCTCTCTCTCTCTCTCTCTCTCTCTCTCTCTCTCTTTATCTCTCTCTCTATGTCTTCCTCTCTTTATCTCTCTCTCTCTATCTCTCTCTCTCTCTTTCTCTTCAGTGTTTCTCACTCACTCATCCTCCGTGTATTACACATTTCGGCACTTCCACTGGTATCAGCTTGCAATACATGGATGCTGCCTTTTATTAAAAATGAGAGAGAGAGAGAGAGAGAGAGAGAGAGAGAGAGAGAGAGAGAGAGAGAGAGAGAGTGTGTGATACTCATCATTACTTCAGCTTCTTTGTTAGAATTTTGAAGGGGGAAACATATTAACATTGTGACCAAAACACCCTTGCTTTGTGGTAAAGCTCAATGTTACTCAGTCCAGCTTGACTAAAAAGCTTATCACCGACCATACACATTTTTTGGACTAAACATCTTTAATAACCAAAATAACCATGCTCAAGACCATAGTGAGGTATAAGATCAGGAATGGGGAATCAGTGATACCAATAGATACGATTATGTGAATAATTACGAATGATAGAAAAATAATCTGAACACGTGAAAATTTAAATCATATTGTGCACACCCTATTGTGCCTTCTATTTCTACATCTGGGGGACGAGAAAGTCACAGTTCTAAATCCCTACCAGGCTGATTTTCTCGGTACACATTTCGGCCGGTGTTAGTACAATGTGCATGTGACCTATTTGTGACCGTGCGAATACTTGTTATATGTGAAATAACCCCTTCGTCTCCCCTTCCCACATTGCAGTGCTTGTTTTAATTTATATTATTTGCCACACAAACACAGCACCCTATTGCCTGAAGCCAAAAAATGTACAAAATAAACCGTGGTATTTTGGCTCAGTACAACTAGAAAGAGATGGGAAAAGATTTGGAATTTGCTTACAATGCATTTTCTTGTGGCTACAAGGTAAAAGTGTTTGAGAAAATTAATATAAATATAATAAACATTTAAGGTTTGTGTTTGAGAAAATTAATATAAATATAATAAACATTTAAGGTTTGGGGGGGGGTGTATAGCTTGTACCATCAATAATTCCTTTTTTTTTCGCTTCGATGGTTGCACCGGGAGTTAATTCAAGGCATTGTGGAGCTGGCTTCGGTTTAGGTATTTTTAAAAAGGATCATCCAGTATAAAAAATAATAGTAGCTATCAAGTACACATTTTAGTTAACGATATTGCATGTACATGTATATCCTTTTCTCAAAGGCAGGATTCTTCACGGTGTGTTGCGTTTGGCTGTTCCTAATTCATTGCTTCAATAAATAGAGATCGCTAGTGGAATTACGGAGATAGTAACCGCAATATAGGTCTAACTCTAAGGCCAGAGCCAGACTGACGCTGGTGGCTGGGGTTGGGCTGTGGCTTCCTTATGAAACCCTCTTGTCTTTAGCCTCGGTCTGACTGCCAAATAAATAAAAGGGGATTTCCTAAAGAACCCCCCAAGATTTACTTAGAGTGTTAATTGACATAACCAATAGTTAAAATAACTTGTTTTTCCAATTGCAAGTATTGTTCTTGTCAGGCACTCGTTTCAAAGGGCGGGTAAAGTCCTTCTCGTATCTTTTTTCGTAAAGATAAAATTAATAGTGTTGGAATAATAAAATAATGGGCTTCACGCTCAATTTTTCGTGCAGCCTATTCTAACAGAGTCTCTGATTTTAATACAGCACCCACCCTCTCAAAATGATAAGATACGAGTATGTTTCGATATCTAATCATAATAGTCGATTTTTTCATACAACAAAGAATTTCAATTCAAATTTATTGTATACATTTTTGTGATAATAATGTTGTTTTTATTACTTTGTTATTTTCTTTCAAGTTTTATAAGTGTCACGAATTCATTGAACATATTATCCCTTTTACACTGTCTCTATTTCAGAATATTTTTTTATCTTTCATAAAACCGATCTATATGATTTACATTCCAAAGCCAGTGCTCATGGTATATAGTTTCCCCCACGACAAGTTTCAACAATTACTTTATTGTACTCTCAGTGCAACAATAGGAAAAATACACACACGTACGACTCTCCATAGATCGCACACTCCACACCACACACGCCACACCACACACACCACACCACACACTCCCCACCACACACTCCACACCACACACGCCACACCAAACACACACAACTCCACACACTCCCCACTCCACACGCCACACTACACACGCCACACCACACACTCCCCACCACACACTCCACACTACACACGCCACGCCACACACGCCACACCACACACTCCTCATCACACACTCCTCACGACACACTCCACACGCCACACCACACACACACCACACACTACCCACACACTACCCACATCACACACCCCTCATAACACACTCCTCACGACACACTCCACACGCCACACCACACACACACCACACACTACCCACACACTACCCACACACTACCCACACACTACCCACCACAAACTCCACACTACACACGCCACACCACACACGCCACACCACACACGCCACGCCACACCACACCACACACTCCATACCAGACACTCCACAACAAACACTCCACACTACACACGCCACACCACACACGCCACACCATACACTCCATACCAGACACTCCACACCACACACCCCACACCACACACTCTACACCAGACACTCCACATCACATACTCCACACCAGACGCTCCACACTATAAACACCACACCATACACCCCACACCACACACGCCACACCACACTTTCACACGCGTAAAACGAAAATAAATACAACTATTTAGAGTACTACCCTCCATAGCCCACACCTCACATTAGTAAGGTAAACGAGCGTGTGGTGCGTAGCAGCATTGCACGTTCTTGTGTGGTGTGTGTCGTATGTGTGTGCTGTTCTATGTACCAAAGACCGTTTTCTATCACCATGGAAGACTGCAAAAAGAAAGTGATTGAATATGTGATTTAATATGGGACCCCAAACATCCAGATTGCCATAATAAAGATCAGAGGAAGCAAGTGTGGGAGGATTATAAACAAAAATATATCATCGTTACGTGTCATGAAGGAGTAGAAAGCTCTATGAAACTCTCCTCTTTCAGTTCTCAAATAAATTTCTTCTCGGCACCACATTACGTGCTTTTTTCTTTTCCTTTTTCTATTTTTTTTTTAATTGTTAACATAAACAGTACATCTTCATTAGAAGATTCCATGATGATGAGAGATAATGTTGCTATTGAGTCATCGTATGTGATATGGTAAATGGAGGTGGCGAAAGCAGCTCACACATCGCGAGTGTGTGGTCTATGGCGAGTGGCCTAACATAGAACAATACTCAATTTAAATAGTTTGAACAACCCGTACTTTTATCTCTTGTGTTCTAAATACACCTGCTGGCTAAAGAGGTCAACATAACTATAAAGTATAGGCTTTTTTAAAAGAAAAGAGCTTTGTGTCCCCGATCAAATAATGAATCAGTATTATTATGGACTACCGAATTAATAGGTAGTTCGTGTTCTCGATGTTGTAAGAAAACTTGACTATAAAAATTATAAGAATAGTGTCTTGTCGTAATAGTTTCTGCATTTGTTGATGCTGATCAATGAGACGTAAAAATAATGTATATAGGTGTAAACGTTAATCGAATAAAAACAGCGAGAAAGAGAGAGAGAGAGAGAGAGAGAGAGAGAGAGAGAGAGAGAGTAGTTGAGTTGGTTTAACGTCCAAAATCAGCTTTATATAGGCTATATTGAAGACGGACCCAAGCCTGACGTCTGACAATTTTATGTGCTGCGACACACGAGGCAGGGTGGGGACACCATCGGCCGGTCACATTAAACTGACACCGACCCAACCAGTAGGGAACGAAATCGAGAGAGCTCGAACTACGGACCTTTTGCGTCGGAATTAGATGCTCTAGCCAAGGGCCATACTTACATGCAGATTGGATAACGTTTCGTTAGATTTATGTTTTAATTATGCCCACTCCTGCTAAAAACAACTTGGTTCGAAAACAAACAACGCAAAGAGAGTGTCTACAGCAAAACGAAAACGACAAGAATCTATCGGCGATAAATTTAGATGTAGATCTAATGATAACACCAGATCGACGATTAGCCTTATTCTACAACATTAATTATTTCTAAAATGTATAAACATAGGACCCTTGACCAAAGATGTGTTCACTGTCAAGCATTAAAATTTAAAGGTGAAACAAAAGCGTTTTGTTGCTCCAATGGGGCCACAAAGTTGGATGTTTTCCCTCAGCTCCCCATCGGCATAGCGGATTTATTTAATAACAAAAGTTCTGAAAGCAAACATTTTTTAGAAAATGTAAGACAGTACAACTCCATCTTTCAAATGACGTCCTTTGGATGCAACGAAGTAAGAGCAAGAGGATGGAACCCAACATTTCGAATCCAAGGACAGGTTTGCCATCTCATTGGCTCTCTTCAACCACAAGACACCACTGAAGCAAAATGTTTACAAATTTACTTTGTTTAAAAAGAGACCAAGATTGATCTGCGTCAGTCAATGATGTCAGGAATTAAGAGACATCTAATCAGTGACATTAGTGAGCGTTTGCATGAGCATAATAGTTATATGTGAAAGATTTTAAAATAGCTTACAACTTTGTGACAACACAAAAAAGACTTTGCTAATTGTCAGCTGGTAATTCATGAGTCTGCGCGACCAGCAGAAAACATGCACGTCACTACAATGCTCCTACTACACAAGAGGTAGCTGTACTCATGCCCAATGAACCTGTATGACACAGGGACATAGTTCTGAGACTACGCGACAACAGCCTCAGAGGCATTTCTGAGCTTCATAGATCGTATGATCCATAACCATACGCCTTGTTGTTTCCATTTTGTACAAAGGATGGAGCTTGTATGTGAAAATTAAGTTCAAGATCACCATGATGATGTTTTATCATGAAAATTGTGTTCTGTTGAAAGCAAGACGACTGCTTCAGCAATATGCTGTAGACGCTTATTGCAAGATAGAATGTATGCAGTTTTTACGACGTGAGCAGAAAGCACTTCGAGCTGACAGCTACCAAGAGCTGCGTGACAGTGTTCGCAATGGTGAGGAAACTCAGATTGGTCGCAAAACCATCTTACCTGCAATGTTCACAGGCGGCCTCCTGTATATGTTTAAACGGCAGAAAACGCTATGTCTTATGTACGGAAACATGGGCGTCCTGATTTGTTTATCACCGTCACCACTAACCCACAGTGGGAAGAAATTCAGGCATGCTTAGAAAATGGCCAACAAGTAACTGACATACCAGAAATTGTTGTGCGTGTTTTAGACCAAAAATACACGCTCCACTGGCACCCATGTTGATTTCCAGGTTTCCCGCTTTTCAACTGAATAGTGCGTGATCGGAGATCCACCATCGTTTGAACTTGGTTTCCAAGAAACTCTGCCTCCTTTCTTGGTAATGTTTGAAAATTCCATGGGTCCAATAGGGGCTGATGGTGGTTCTGTTGGTCAGAACAAATAGTTTTGATAAGCATAGATTTGTACATAACATATCTTTAAAGGTTTTAGAAATGACAAGAAGACAGAATAATATATACACTGCATTGTGAACACTATTACTAAATTAAATGTATAGCAACAAAAACCATGATTATTAGCACAAGCTAATTTTAGCGAGAAAAGAGAAAAAATTAAGAAGAAAAAAAGATAAATTTGGAGAGTATATTAATGTTCAAAATGAAAATTAAGTTTTCAAATGCAAATACCTTCTAATGAGGACTATAATTATTTTTTTTTAAGTTCATAACGCCCACCTATTGGTTTATCCAGTTTGACAGGTTTGGAGGTTACAGCCCTCTCGCTCTGTCCAACCTCATTGATAGCAGAGACTGCGAAGAGCCATTCTACTTCCTGCTCCAGATCACTTACTGCCTGGAAAGTTTTGTAGCTATCAACTGTCGATACCTGGTGCCAAACAGAGGATTAAAGACAGGATTAATAAAAATAGAATTTACGGCTACATTATTAAGGTAAAGTGAATGGGCTCAGATTTGCATTTCATATTACTAGAATCAGAAAAAAATTTTGCCAGCAAATAAAAAGTTATTTGAAAAGAGTGGTTTTAATTATGACTCTATGTTGTACTTACAATTTTTTTTTCATAAAAGTAAAAAAAATCTTTTACATTAACAGCACATATTAGTTTTGATTAGAGGCAGTCATCTTAAAGTGAACATTGTTTATTTGTAATATCTCTGTCTCCCTCTCTCTCTCTCTGTATCTATCTACCTATCTCTCTTTCTCTTTCTCCCTCTCAATTTCTCTCTCAATCCCTCTATCTCTTTTTTTTTTTTTCACCATATTTCTTCTCTTTTTTTTTTTCAATAAGAACATCATCTACCTTTGTCCATTTGTCCGAACCCATCTTGGATTTCTCCACCAGGTATTTCTTGATGCGTGATCCGCCATCACTTTCAGGGGCAGACCACTCCAATGTGAGGTTATCTTTCCCCATATTGCGGATATGGACAGACTTGGGCGCACTGGGAACAGCTGGTAGATGGAGGATGTAAAAAAATGATTTCAAAATTTAATGCTATTCAAGCATAGGTAATAATAATTGATTTATTGATAAAATAAAGATTTATTGAAAAAAACTCCTGTAAATCTGTAATAGTCAAAACTTTTTATTTCATTTTTCTCGAAAGCATTAAATGTGTACATAGAACCTGTTTTATGAACCTGTTTTTAAACCATGTTAGGAAGACAAAAGTCTGTGCTTACCAAGAACCCTCTTGGGTCTGATTGGTTCACTGAGGAGACAGGGACTGGAGCCTTCCTTGTTGACTGCCATCACCTGGGCAACGTACTCTGTGTCTGGAACCAGACCGGTCAAGGTCACACTCGTCTCCTCAGCACTGACTTCCTTGAAGGTCATCCAGGTAGACCGACGGCTCTCTTTGAACTGTAAGGTGTAGCCAGATATGGGGAGACCTCCGTCTGAGCGAGGCGGCTGCCAAGACAGCATAGCGCTCTTTTCCCCAACCTCGGAGACTTTGAGGGGTCCCTCTGGAGCAGAAGGCTTGTCTGAGGAGTTAATAGAAAAAACAAATTCAGATGGAATTACAGGGATAATCTAACCTGGTGCAACTGGTGCAAGTTGTAGAGAGTCGGTCTACCAATCAGAGGTTGGGTCTCTGTCATATAATTGTGATCTGATGAGACAGGAGTTATGTTATCCCTGCAAAATTGTCAAACTTTAGTCGTGGGACTCATTCACAATATAGCCTATATAGTGCTGATGTTGGAAGCTAAGCAACAAAACAACAAAGAAACAAAAACCTGTTTTGCTATTTTATTACAAAACAAGAAATGTCACCTACCGTAAGGACTCTTTATCTTCACAGCCTTGTCCATTTCCAGCGGCTCACTGGGGCCGACTTTGTTCTCGGCGATGACCCTGAAGTAGAACTCTGCCCCTTCGTTGAGGCTCTGGATGCAGTGTGTAGTGATCTCTGGTGAGATCTTGTCAGCCCTGCTCCAACTGGTCCTGGTGGCCTCACGCTTTTCTACCAGGTAGTTCTTGAGCGGCGCCCCGCCATCATCCTCGGGAGGGCTCCATTGGATCGTGCATGACGATGACCTTCAAGTATGAGTAATTGAAAGGGAAAAACATTGAAATATCTGGGTATCACCTTCGATAGAACCTTGTCCTTCAACCAGCACATTGAAAACGTGTCAAGGAAAGTTAAAAAAGGAATCGGTGCCATAAAAACCATGGCGTCCGCACACATACAACAAAATGTCCTCTTTGTCATGTTCCAACTTCTGATCCTGTCAGTCCTTGACTACGGTTTGGGATGTCTCACCCTGTCTGAAGCAAATTTGCTAAAACTGGAAAGATTGCAGAATGAGGCAATGCGGGCAGTCCTAGGATGTACTAGGGACACACATATCATCTGTATGCGTTTTCTGTTGGACCTGAGCAGCGTTAGAATCCGTCACAAGTTGGCGCAAGCAAAGACTTACCTGCGAGTCATGGAAAACCCACACCACCCATTGTACCCAAGTCTGCTCACACAGAAAGGCACCCGCATAAAAAGAGGAAAGTCTTGGATGGCAGAGGCAGAGGATTCCATCAAACTGGTGTGTCCCATTGAAGACATCATTGATGGCAGAGAATGGATAAAGACCAGCCCTGAACAGACGGCTTTGACAAAGGTCATCATCACTATGGGAAGAGATAGGAGGGAGTGTGCAGCAGCGGTCACTGAACAGGACATACGACAGCTCATCCATGACAACTCCAAGAGACATGATCCGATTATATACACAGATGGATCAGTAAAAAGGGGAATCCAAAGTGGATGGGGTTTTGTCTGTTACAGTGAGAATAGGGTAATTCATGAAGAATCAGGGGCAGCTGCCACAACCACGTCCAGTATGAAGATGGAAATAGAGGCCATTACAAAGGCGTTGGAATGGATCAAGCTTACACGACCAACCACGACACACGCCGTGTTCCTCACTGATTCGCAGAGCGCCTTAAAGAAGATAGAGTGCGGGTTCATGAGGATGGAATGGATGACAGCCATCAGACCCACTGCAATCAGTTCAATCACATGGATCTTCTGCCCTGGTCATGCGGGGGTCAAGGGAAATGAGAGAGCAGACAAGCTGGCCGGGAATGCCACGGTGAATGGCACCCTCAGATTGGATAAGCAGGAAGTGCTAAAGGCTCTCTCTGAGCACTTGAGGAATGCAGAGGACACAGCGGCAGAGGACCAGCAAGCCATCAAGAGGATGATTGAATTGGGGGTCAGGAAAGGAGAGGGACGTGGAAGACAGCTCGTTGGGAAAGATCGCAGAGTACACAACCAAGTCTTGACGGGGACTGTCAGTTTGGACACACTTCGTTGCGTGTTGCAGAGGGGAGCGGAGCACGTATGGGGTTGCCCGTTGTGCAAGGATGCTGTTCCATAGGACAAGTAAACAAGTAAACAAGTAAACAAGTTTTTACGACGTGAGCAGAAAGCACTTCGAGCTGACAGCTACCAAGAGCTGCGTGACAGTGTTCGCAATGGTGAGGAAACTCAGATTGGTCGCAAAACCATCTTACCTGCAATGTTCACAGGCGGCCTCCTGTATATGTTTAAACGGCAGAAAACGCTATGTCTTATGTACGGAAACATGGGCGTCCTGATTTGTTTATCATCGTCACCACTAACCCACAGTGGGAAGAAATTCAGGCATGCTTAGGAAATGGCCAACAAGCAAGTGACAGACCAGACATTGTTGTGCGTGTTTTAGACAAAAAATGATGCATCTCCTTAGAATTTTAAAAGACGTCGTCTTCGGAAAACTACAGGCATGGTTGTATTTCATTGAATTCCTAAAAAGAGGCCTTCTCCATGCCCACATTCTTTTGTGGCTAACACGCGATTGTTCAATGAAGCCTGACATGATTGTCATGACGATATGCGCCGAGATTCCAAACAAAGATACTGACCCAGAGTTGCATAAGATTGTTACAAAAATATGGTTGTGTGGGGAGCTTAATCCAGCCTCAGTCTGCATGATTAATGGAAACTGTTCGAAAAACTTTCCTATAGAGTTTGAACGTGAATCAGAACAAGGCTTCGCATGATGCCATTGATTTAACGCAATGTGCTAATATAGTGCAAAATGTTGATAAGCTGATTTCAAAAGTTTTCAATCAATTCGAAGACAATTTCATAAATCATGATTGGCTAAATGAAAGAGTAACACTTTGCCCATTAAATGACAATGTGAATTTCATCAACAACCGCCTGACACGTGCAATGCCTGTAGAGTAAAGTGTGTATTTGTCCATAGACACAGCTCAAACACCTGAGGAAGCTGTATTGTACCGGTAGAATTTCTAAATTGAATTCAGCTGTCAGGACTTCCACCTCATAAACGACACCTTAAATACGGCTTGCCAGTCATGATTAATTATGCGATCGACTTCCACCTCATAAACTACACCTTAACTTCGGCTTGCCAGACATGAATTTGCGATCGATAAATCCACCCTACCTCATGAATGGCACAAGATGTATACTCATGTCCCTTCAGTCTAACATCATTGAGGTAGAAGTCACGGCTGGGCCATACAAGCAGCAACGCTTCATCATTCACCGTATCACCCTAAATCCATCTGACTCTGGATTGCCTTTCACATTCAAAAGGAAGCAGTTTCCTGTACTTTCCTGCTTCGCACTAACAATAAATAAAGCACAAGGACAGACGTTGAACACCATAGGTCTTGACCTGACATCCCAAGTTTTCAGCCACGGCCTGCTGTATGTGGCGCTGTCCAGAGCCGGAGGTCGGCAACATGTTTATGTCAACACGGCAAAGGCACGAAACGTCGTCTACTCAGAAGTGCTGAACTAATCAGTAAATGTTGCTATTGTCTGTGTATACATACATACATACATACATACATACATACATACATACATACATACATACATACATACATACATACATACATACATACATACATACATACATACATACATACATACATACATACATACATACATACATACATACATACATACACAACACACACATACATACATAGCTTTATTAAGTAGTATGACTTTAACGAATGTACCGAATAGAGGGTGAGAGAAATCAAAAGACACATACATCAAATCAGGGAGTCATAAATCAAACAATCTTCCGATAGCAAAAGTACACTACTATAGATAAAGGCTATTGGGGAAATGCGCAGGGAGAAATTTTGGCAACTGTAAGTGTATGTACTGCACCCGGCAGATTAGAATGCACAGTGACGAGAATCAATAAGGAAGAAAGATGTGGAAATTAATATTGATAGATGACACCTAGTTAGTCACATGACATATTATCTCTACAGCGGAAAAATATGGGATGCTGACTATCGTAAAAAGGGAGATAAACGAGTTCAAATCAGAAATATGGGATTTGTTTGGGTGGAAGGGAGATGGCAGAGTGAAAGAGAGAAAGAGAGAGACAGACAGAGAGACAGACAGAAAGAAAGGCACACACAGAGAAAGAGATAGCCTATATCAAGAGACAAACATGCATTTAGAGAGAAAGACACAGCGGCAGAAATGAAGATGTACAGGGACGAAAAATAATAGGTAGAAGGGCGTGGACGATATCCATTTCTTATGGAGGACGAAACTTAATATATGAGAATCTGTATATGTTGTGTTTCTACCATAAGAAAGTTCTCTCTCTCTTTCTCTCTCTCTCTCTCTCTCTCTCTCTCTCTCTCTCTCTCTCTCTCTCTCTCTCTCTCTCTCTCTCTCTCTCTCTCTCTCTCTCTCTCTCTCTCTCTCTCTCTCTCTCTCTCTCTCTCTCTCTCTTCTTATATATTAGTCTATTTTTAGAATGTTAGACGTTAAACTAACTCAACAACAACTCTTCTCACCATCTTCCTCTCGCTTTTTTTTTTAGACCAAAACATTTAGTACTTCAACGGTGCGTATGAGTGCACTATTATCATAACGATTGAAACAGCCCTACAATGCTGAAAATGATCCCACATATCTTCTGTTAGAACCAGATCTAGTTGTCATTTTTCATGCTCTTAATAAATCACGATATTTAAAATTCACACGAATGTCGAGGCATTTATGGTATATTCTTCATTTATTTTTACATTCGTTTCAACTTAAAAATGGACAACAACATATTATATTACATTATTATACAGCAACTTAAATAGTAATTTTATTGTAAAAAAAAACAACTACCAAATTATACTATGTCAATTTTAACAACTCCAATAAAAATGAGCAGAACAAGACTAGTTTTATTCAATTTAAATACTGCTTCATAGTACAGATAACAATTTATTAAACTACGGTTAATGAAAGTCAATGTACACCAGTTCTAGTCTTCTATCTTTTTATTACCAGTACAATATCCAATACACTATATTCAGACCCAGAAAGGCTACTGGGAAGAGAACCCTCGACATGGTGTCGATTTTGCTCACGCTGTTGAGGCCCAGAGCGTTCCTCACGTTCTTGTTAAAACTGGGGATCGGGAAAAATGAGTCGTAATCTTAGAAAATGCATCGCATGTATATCAGTTTCAATTAAGTTTAGAAATAGTAATTGCTAATTTAAACTTTAGACATATAGATGAATTGCAAAAATTGTTAGCTTCAGATATAGTTTTGATGAAAGGGGACGATTGTAGATTAGTTTGTTGTGCTTTTATACTATCAGGTCGAAGGTTCGAGGTTCGGATCTTGGGTGATGCTCCCGTGTTCGTGTAGATTCCTTAGGAAATACGAAATTCAAAATACAGTTTCAGTTGGAGGCAAGTTCATCTGTGTTGCTACTTTCAGAGTTGTGTAGGATCTACACAGTTCGCGAGAAGGGTTTTATACAATGACGGGTCGCAAGATTTATAAGAGTGATATAATACTACAAGCTGCTACACAGACACAGAACGTAGAGCCTATGACTTATGCGCCAGCACGTCACAATTATACGGACATCAGCCAACCAGTAGGCAACAAGGCGAACCCCGAACCTTCCGATTGGATCCTGTGCGCGCTACCCATTAACCACATTACTGGTTCCTTTTTCATTCTTTTTACTAAGATTGACCAAAAAAAAGAAGAAGAAGAAGAAGAAGAAAGGAGCTGTACCTTCTGGTCCTGGTTGAGAGGAGACAACTCCACATCTTTCTGATGCAGGCTGTGATGCTGTCGGGCTTCAGGTTGGAGTGTGACTTGGTGGGTTGTCTGAATCTGGCCTGGTTGCTGGTCCTAAAACAACCCTGGACTTCCGCGTCCTCAGTCTGCCACTCAGAGAGAAAAGATTTACATTTGGTGGTTTCACGATGAGTAATTTAGCTTAGTTGGATGCCATGATGCATGTTTCATGTTATAGACATCAAGTCATAGCGCCCGTACTATGAGTAATTCTAAATGATGCATGCATTATTTCTTGTATTATCACGTACTAAACTGCACAGAAGAAAAAGGAAAAAAAAACATCAGATTGATATTTTTGAGAGCTTTAACCCTTTCCGCTCGCTTGAACACTTCCTTTTCAATCTCATTCATTGTTATTAAAGATAAAAAAGGGAGTAAGGGGATTTGAATTAGACAAGAAATAAAGACTTTTAAAGAAAAATCTAGCACAAAAATAGTTCGTTAAATAGTTATCTGCTTTGAAAAAGACTCAAGAGGTAAACCCTACTGCAAACAGTATGATTGTTAATACCTTAACCACCCATAATAATTATTGTCTTCATTGACATTAGTTTAAAATTATCTTTAACGAATCTTTTTTTCGATCATTTTTATTTTCCTTTTTTTAAATTTGCTTATCTATTTAACTCAAAAAATATTTTCCTCCTATTGCTTTGTTGTATTTATCTGTCTTTGTGTAGAATGTTTCCTCACGTCCGTCTCAGAGTCTGTGTCCGGCATGATGGATGCCCTGAAGTCCGTGTCCGCCGTGCCGTACTTGGTGTAGAAGTGGACGGCGGCGAACTGGACGATGGAGGCGAACACGAAGAAGAAGCAGAGCGCCACGTAGACGTCCAGGGCCGTGCTGTACGCCACGCGGGGCAGGTCGTTCCGGCTGTCCAGAACCAGGAACGTCATGGTCAGCATCGTCGTGGCGCCTGCGGGAGACAGGGCAACGCTCGGAATAAGTTTGGTGACCGCTGGTTTGTTTCCTACATGAGCTCTTCTGGGGTCCGTGCGAACTAGGTCAAGTTGCAGATCGTGGGTCTCTCAATCAGGAAGTGCCCGCTTCGAAACCCATGATATGTAAAAAATGTATATGTCTAATTTCGTCTCCTATTGGTAGGATCGGTGTCAGTATAATGTAACTGGCTGAGATATATGTCCTGGATACCAGCACTGCCTCGGTGTAGCAGCGCGTAACATTGTCAGAGGTTAGTATTGGGACCGTCCACATTATAGCCTATGTAGTGCTGATGTTGCACGATAAACAACAATCAAATAAATGTCTTATGGGATCATGTCTGTGTTTTGTGTTTGGAAGCACGTCGTTTCATACCTGACAATTATCCAATAATCAAGATTGTAGGATTTGTTGTTTTCTGTTTTTCAGCCTTAATACAATTTACATTCATTGCATTTTGTTTTAATCTTTGTTGTTGTAAGGTTGAGGTGTCTGCGTTTTGGCTTCATCTCAACTTTTTAATTCTTAGGTATATATTACTGTCTGTGTCAATATCAAATGCATATCATAAATTAAAGTTAACAACATGCTACTTGTGCAGTTATTGCTTCAATTATCGTACAAATGTGCTCATTTTAGAAATACAATCTCTAAATTCATAGCCCTTTTACTAGATGACAAATGTATGTCATTCACTTTCGTCAAAGCGTTTTTTAAGTTTCCACGTAACTTTAAGGACCATTAGCAATGGTCTAACATTTCGCACAAAAATAAGCATTATTAATTATTATTATTATTATTGTTTTTGTTTTTGTTGTTGTTGTTGTTATTATTATTATTATTATTATTATTATTATTATTATTATTATTATTATTATTATTATTATTATCATCATCATCATCATCATCATCGTTGTGTATTGGCACCGAGTGAGATTCTGTCTGAGGTCGCCTCCCGATTGATCCAGAAAGAGACCCAGGACAGAATGACGAGCAGGCAGCAGGGCAGGTAGACCTGGATGAGGAAGAACCCCGTGTGGCGTCGGAAGTCAAAAAACACAGACAGGATGGAGTGGGGACCTGTCGATAGAATAACAATTCAAAGGAGTGTCTCGTGTGTACATACTGAGGGAAAGATAAGACAGACATAGTTATATAGAGGAAGATGAGAACAGAGGTTTTAACATTTCCATCGCATCTAAGATAAGATAAGATAAGATATACTTTATTGTCCATCCAAGGAAAATTTTTGTCGTGGTTACATGGGCTCTATAGGTTAGATAGACAATAATCATTGCATTGTATTAAAAACATATAATAAAACATATAAATAACATAGAAATGTATATAATATGATAATACTCTGATTGTTATAAATTCTAAATACAAAGTAGTTAAGATCTCATGGACAGGGGATAAATTAAATTATGTATATAGATAAATATATAATAATTTATATGAGAATAATTGTTGTAGTTTTTAACACTACACTGGTAGCGTATTAATTGATATTTAAAGAAAACAGTATAAAAGTGTCTATATATAAACACGAATAAATGGAAAACAGTATGTATATGTATATAATAATAATGGAGGCTATATAAGATGTTTAATTTATGTATATACAAAAAATGTATCACAGATAATCGCAAGATGGCATGATTTAGGGTATTTTACTATTGTGTCAATCTCTAAAATCATGTAAAGTTGTAATGTGATAATTAATTTAAAAAGGAAGAGATTGGGGGCGAGGGGGGGGGAAGTGAGGACGAGAGAGAGAGATGCGGGGGGAGGAGTATTGGAGGTGGAACACAAAGAGAGAGAGAAAGAGAGAGAGAGAGAGAGAGAGAGAGAGAGAGAGAGAGAGAGAGAGAGAGAGAGAGAGAGAGTGTGTGTGTGTGTGCTGTTAGCTTCTAGTTGTAGATTTTAGAAGAAGAAAATAAAACCGCAATTTTGAAAAAAAAAATAGTCACCCACAGACTTAAAGTTGCGAGAAACCACCCATCCATTCTTATACTCAGTAAACAAGACCTTAGATCTGTGTTACTAACTTCTAATCAGCGAACATAGGATTTACCCACTGGAGAAGATTCGTCTTAAAGGAACCTTGATGTTTTCAGAGATGGTAATTTGTTTTACTAACACTTTTCTATTAAGGAGCCTGATAAAAAAAGTTCCAGTTACAGAGAAATAGCCAAATTTTGTGCCCAAACCATGCTCTTCATTATGAATCCTTCATCACTGTTTCAAGAGGAGGTGACAGTGAGGTGTTAAAGGATGTGATTAAAGCGTGACAATAATCATCATCATACAAAGCTTGATCGATAATCATTAAAATTATTGGAAAAAAGATCCTTAAAACATTATGTTTCTCAACTTGGGTAATTACGTTAAGATAGTATAGTATAATTTTTAATATAATAGTAATATTTTGTGAAAAAATGTGTGGTACCAAAGGCAGAGGAAGACAACCCAGAATACCCCAACTATGAACTTGACAACAGATAAGAATAGAAGGCCATGATTGGCGATGTTTGACAAAGACCTATCACTTGAAGAAGAATTGTGTATAAAAAAAGTACTTACTGCCTTTGAAACGCTTGGTAGTGTTGCTAGCCGGCATGGCTTTGAGGTCGAACTGAGACAGTCGCATGTCGGTGGCAGCGACCGCAGCGAGAGCGTTGCCGTAGTGCCACTCGTAGATCACATCGGATGCTGGGTAGCCAACTGTTGCAGATGGAAGATTACTAGTGAGAAAGATTATAATGGAATTTTTAGGTATTTCCAAGAGTGGCTATAAGTTGGCTTTTACACTTTACCGAAATTGACCAAGAAATTATTGCGCTCTGTAGGAATAGTACCTCGAAGATGTTGGTCATTTTAAGTCTAATTTTAACCACTGTGGAAGAAATACCAAAGTTTGAGTTCGGCTAATAAATCTAATTTTTAAAGTTAGAAGATTTTGTTAGTTACCTGATAATGTCAATAGCAAGGCAGAAAACTATTAAGAAGATTTCGTTTGTTGGATTTTCAGAGGTTCCAAGATGAACAAATTTACGTTCTGCCACACAGAGGCGGTGCCTGGATCCCGATAATACTGTTTTTCATGGACATAATTATAATATTGATATGGATTTCACTAGCGAAACCTAATCAAGAGATTC
Source organism: Elysia chlorotica (assembly GCA_003991915.1). Lineage (NCBI taxonomy): Eukaryota > Metazoa > Mollusca > Gastropoda > Plakobranchidae > Elysia > Elysia chlorotica. The sequence continues at coordinate 115,481 of RQTK01000516.1, forward strand.
GAAACAGGCACACCTGGGTAGACGCCGAACGCTATACCAATTGAGCCACCTGGATTCGCTATCCTCTGGTCAAACATTCATACCTGTCTCTAGGATTTAGAATGCTTAATAACGACATCGATAATAGCTTTTTTAAAGTTTTTTCCGCATTTGATAACTTTGTACATACTTTCTCCATGCATCACGAGAGCCGATTCAGTGCGAAAACATCAAAATGGAAGCATAGCGATCAGCTTCACACACATATGTCTATTAAGAGAACTCTGTGGCTTCGCATAATCAACTTAAAAATCCGCGGCCGCATGTAGCTGATCATTGTAATTCCAGTGTCATGCTGCATAGAGCTGGCGATCCTTCTTCCAATGTGCTCAATCTCCGGTTATTTTATAAGGCTTGTGACTTTCTATCGCCATTTTGTCATTTCGTCTATTATCTTCTATTTCTTTCTCCCCCTGTTGTCTTTCATGCCTCTCATTCTGACTATGAAAAAAAAGTTTCAATTTTCTCTGATAACTAAGGCTGAAATAGCTTTTTTTTCGTTTTTAAAAAATTCTATTATGAGTTATTTCTTTGTATGAGCAATTAGCTTAATAGTACTTCCATAAAGTTGATTTGATGTTATATATAAAAAGCTACATTACATCCAGCCAGTTTCTGACTTCTTGTGATGTTCAAAAGGCAGGATGCTCTATGGATTGTCCCTTTTATGTTTAAGTGAGACTCCTTCTTGTCTGTGTTACACTAGATGATATTTAAATGCCGTTCCTACGCCACTTGAGATTTATATTTATGGCTAATAGTTTTTATAGTAGTACCAAAAAATGGGAAGTTTTCACAAAACTTAAACATAGTGTGTGGGGGGTAGGAGGGGGGAGGGTTAGGGTGGACAATTTGGCTCAAGTGGTGGAGCGTTGGTCTCATCAAAATGGAAGCATAGCGATCAGCTTCGCACACATATTGGCTCAAGTGGTGGAGCGTTGGTCTCCAGAAATGGAAAGGTCCGCGGTTCGAATCCCACGATCGGCAAAAACTTATTTGTCTGATTTCGTCCCCTGTAACTGGTAGGGTCCGTGTCAGTATAATGTGACCGGCTGAGACAGGAGTCCAGGTATCCCTGCTCTGTCTCCTGTGTAGCAGCACATAAAATTGTCAGATGTCAGTCCTGGGGCCCGTCAACGAAATATAGCCTATATAGTGCTGGCGTATGACGTTAAACCAACGCAAACTAAAACTCAAAGTCAAACATAATGAAAAGCAAAGTAATAGAGACATAAGAGACATACAATTTGTTAACTATGTCTCCACCCGCCCTTGAATATCGATTAGATTGTTAGTGTAGAAATATGATACATGTGTAAAATAACCTCGTAATAATTGTGAATGTTTAACTAACAATTTTTTTAAACACAGCATTTTTAAACAAATCTGTCACGAATCACCTACAGCTGGCAATGTGAAGAGGGCACAGTTGAGAGTCCATGGGAAATTTCTCAAGATGCATCGGGCAGTTAGCTTTGATAGTCAGTCTGCAGAAATATATATTTAAATAATGTCTCTCTCGTGAAATGTGAACAAGATTTTTTTAAATATATGGTTGAATAATTAAATTCTTTTAAATAACTGTATTTAATAAAAAGCACATCCAGTGTTTTTGTACTATAGGCTTACAAGTTTAAATATAAAAGGTATTTGCATAGTTGATCAAATAAAAAAGCATGTTTTTTTGTAAAAACGACCTACCTGAAATACGTTTACGTCAGATATGTACGACTCGTACTGTATTTTTCCTCTTTGTTCTAATTTTTACAACAGTTTATAATAATGGTACAAACGGTGTGCTTTTCTCAGATTTTGATTTGAGAAAAAAAAGGATCCAAATTAAAGTGCTATCTCATTTTTGTAATTAAAAAATCTCGATAGTGTATAGTTTTCATGCAGATCGTGCTGAGTTTTGTTCATTGTTTTTTGCGAAAAATAGAAAATAGGAAATAATTTAAAACACATATTCATATTTGGAGTGAGGGGGTGGAACAAGAATCAAGTTGTTGCCATATTGTCTTTATGTCATTTGTTAAGTGCCCATCAATCAAAAGCAGAAATAAATATCCTATTCAAGCCAGTGATGAGATTAGAAGTAGACTTTGAACATGGGCGTTTAGCTGCCACGTCAGCTTAGAACGTAAATATTCCAGTGAGAGAGAGCGACGTATTGACTTCTAGCTAGATTCCCATTTAGGCGGCAGCATAACGTAAACATTGACTTGTTCTGAAGTGATGAATTGAAACCCAGGGCTGACAGACAGCTATGAACGATGCTGACAATACATTCTCTTATCTGTGTGCATGGGCTCGGGAGGTGAATATAACAATGTACATAGAAATCCTATAGAAGATAAATGAGGGTGTATCAAATCTTTGAACATTTCAATGTCAGAACATGCTGTGAGAAATGACACAAGTTTGACAATTTAGCAAGAGAAGTTATCAAAAAATGCTCAACTATTGTATAGTTTTGTGATAGGCGGCTAAAAATTTGTTTGTCAAATTCTTATATATTGTTGCTTATGTTGTTCAAAATTATTATGGAACCCTCATCTGTTGTCACCTTTTATTTTCTTTCTGACGATCTGTCAAATTGAAAAAAAAAATGTTTTATGTGTCTCACTTTGTCTACTCCCTGTCTTAATGTAAATTAAACGAAACAAAGTGGGAGTAATAAAGAGAGAATTTTATTGGAAAACTATGTGGCCCCCGATTTAAAGAAAGAGAACGAGATATATGCAGCCAATCAGATCAGCTGACTATCAGGCTTAGAGGACATACGAGATGTTATTATTACATATCCCAAAGCTTACCTTTGAGAGAAAAGAACCGAGCCGTCGTAGAAAAGCCGCACAAACTTGTTGGGCGTGGTGATGGTGTGCACATAGGAAGGCCCGCCGTTCACGAAGTAGGTGTCTGGGTGCCATATCCTCTCCAGCATCTTCAGATTCAGAGAAACTTTAGTGACCTGTTCTTTGGTTGCATTGAAGGCCAGTCGGCGGTCTACCCAGTTTTGCCGAAAGTAGCAGTCCATAGAGAAGATCTAAGAAAAATACGCTATAGTTTAGGCAAATAAATAAGTTTTCATAACCGTAAACTCGAATACGACACTCATTAAAAATATGTTATTTTTTAGAAGAATAATCTTTAGGGTAAAATAAACTGTTTACCAGACACTGCCATTTTTCATTAAAAAAATGTTTACAATTATGTTCAGGTGGGTTTTTTTAAGCACAGATTTCTTTTTTGTCATCCATATTCTTCATGAAGTGGTTTGGTATAGTAACCATTACTCGTGCATTTGATTGTTTATAATGAAGATTAAAAATCAACAGTACATCCAAACTATGGTGATTTTTTGTTGTTAATATATAATCAGAATGTAATGTCTACTGTGTGTACTACTTCCCTACTTTTGTCTTTATTCCAACTCATACTTAATCACAAGTAAATATTAAACAAAAGAAACTGAAAGATCCAGGCTATGTGAGCCGCCAGGATCGGTTTGATTAAGTCTGGGTGAGGAGATCTCCCTCCCACTACAAGCGACACGTTTTGATTTCCTCACAAATACTACAGGATCAAGAGAACTCGAGAGAATTATTGTATACAGCGTGGCCTTGTTTAACCTTTGTCTTAATACCCTTATCAGACAGAGGGCGAGGCTCGAGGTGGCTCAACGATAGAGAGCGCCTTTGCTATTCAGGACGTCGCCGGTTCTATCTCCGTTCGGACTTGTCGATAGGTTGGGCTGATGGCAGTGTAGCTTGACCGATTGAGACAGAAGGCTTCTGCTCGCTTTATGTCTGTGTGACAGAAAGTGAAATTTTCAGACGATATCCTTCTTTTTCTTGGAATCTGTCCGCTGTTAAAATTCACTTGCTGACGATGGTCATTCAGAAACTAGCTTACTAAATCAAACCACATCTTATTAGACAAGCAGTTGGCGTTATATTTCAGTGCTTGTCATAAGAAATACAAGGAAAGAAAGGCGTGCTCTGAATCTCTTCGGAAGCTATAGTTAGTATGAAGATTAAGAAAATGACCTTTTCAACAGATCTAGTTTTGTTGGCTATTCTTTTAGCCCCTACCCTCTTTCTCCGAAATTCAAACACTTACCTTTTTTTGTTCATCATACCATCTGCGCTGAGACACAATGATCTTTAGTTGTATTTTGTACTTGCGTATTTTCTTTATTTTATCATTCTATTTTAACTAGCAACGAGAGGCTCCCCTACAGACTTGGACAGAACCTCTTCTCTTCGCCCAGTTGATCACGATTCTTCTAATCTTGTTTACCGGCTTGTTTATTCGTTGACTGAAGATTCTCTAGTATAGTGTTTTTACAGTGTTTCAGACCGTGACCTTTTCAGGTCTAGTTAATTGGATTCATTTTAAAATATGAGAAATAGTTTTTAACATTGAGATGCGTGTCAGGGATAAGATTTTGTTTTTCGTATCAAACAAGAAACGAAAAAGACAATAAGTTTTTTTTCTTTAGATTTAGGCATTTACAGTATCATTTTTTTTCTAACAAGTAAATCATCTTTCTGGGGCAATGCGTTCCACCAACTCCCCAAACACACGCATCAGCGAAATTTAATATGATTAGCTAACTACAAAATTACAAAGTTGGATTTAGAGGTAACATTTCATGTGGAAGGACTGTTAGTATTATTCGTATCAATAAAATATAATTCATGGAATTATGAACAGAGTCAAATATCTCTGCCATCTTTTCGCTTAGAAAATTAAAAACAGAATGATTTCACCTGGCATGTATTTACAACAGCATTAATTGTGATTTGTTTGTAACCACTATTTAAGAAGGCGTTTATGATAAAGAAGAATAGCGATTCGTATAGATATTCACATCAAATACATTTTGTTTTAATCTTCTGTTCTTATTTATTTTTTTCTAATTTCCCCTTTATTTTACGCCTTCAGCTGCTCCTAATGGCATTTCCGACTAAGCTGTGTTTTAAATTCACAGTAATTTGAAATAACCCTAACATCGGAAACGAAGCCTGTTTAGTGTCAATTCAAAGCTCTAGGTCAAGAATTGATCTGGTAATTCCGGTAATAATTATATTTAATATTTCGAAATATTTCCCCCACGTTTCGAATGAGATTTAAGTAAATATAGTATCGTTTACCAAAATGTACGCGAATTTTTTTTCTAATTTAGAATAATTTATCACTATTACATCGGCGAGCCGTGCCGCGCATCCAATTATACCTCCCGCACTCGACTCGTAAATCTTTGCGTAAACAAGCCACTTAAGGGAATTATTTCCCACTCTCACTCTCTCTCTCTGATTTTAACGACCCGGACCCCTCACCCGGTTGTATCGGCGCACTGGTCTCGCTCGCGCCCGCCGATGAAATCAGGCAATGTGACCTGGCCAACTTTATTACAATCTGTCTCTCCCGAGACCAACGCTTCGCTCTTCATTCCTTCAAGATCTTCGAGTAAATCCACTGATGTTCGCGTTGTCACAACAGGCAATCAATCACACTAGTTCACTGTTACTTTTTTGTGTGTTTTTTCGCTGTTTTTCTGTTCATCTAGCTTGATCCTGGTCCCGTGACCCAGAGCGTACTGATACGATTCCTCCCTACAAATCCAATTACAGTTCGCCGTTCCATCTGTTGGTTTTGCCACTTGTTTCCGCGTCTTTTACAGAAGTTTTCTTTGTCTTTACATTCAGTAAACTCGTGGCAAATTTATTGAAGCTTTGGTACAGGGAAGTATGATAGTATTAAAAAACTATATATTTGTTTGTTTATCTATGTATTTATTTTTTTATTTATTCATTTACTTTTCGTTCTTATAATTATGTTCTTTTATGTCAATCGCAATTAATAATTTCTTATGAACAAAATGACAGTTTTAAGGAAGATAAATTGGCACGGGACACAATCATCACAAGGAGCCATCATATGGTTTTCCTGTGAACTTTCTCTACCAAACAATAAATGAATGCGGTACAAAATACAGTGATCATTTTTCATTTGTTGTTTTTATTTTCACTTGTGCTATGTGATAGCAGTTCATCAATATACATAGATCTATAATGTCAACTTCTTTTTCAATATGCATTTTGAGAATCTGAATCTGAATCTGAAATCTGTAAAGTAAATATTTTAAGTACTGATCATGTTGCCTGAACATTTACCTAATAGAAAATGAAAGTACATGTATCTCACCATGTCCTTTTCTGAGATTGGTCCCATGGAGCGAATTTCAATGTCAGCTTTTACTGTTAATGGGGCGCCTGTAATTTGTTTTTCATGTACATAAAGATAGAAAAAAAATGAGAAAACTGTATCATTTAAAATAGAAGGAACATGACAGTTTAGTCGAATTGAATAAAAGCAAAGAAGCGCCATAACTATGATTACATACAAATCAGTTTTATCTTATTGGGGGGTTTTTTGCTTTCTTTTTGATTTTTTGGTGGTTTTTGTGTTTTTAACTTTATGTCATAAAACAGTTCCCATAAAGCCATAAAAAAAAAGAAAATAAAGTTAAAGTTATACATACAAATAGGTTCTTAAGTTCTCTGCAGATCCTACGTTACCAAAGTACAAACCTAAATTCTTGACTTTGAGAAATTAATGTTTAATGCATTTTTAAAACTTTTTTGTGTGCATGTGCTAAAATCCGTTGCACACAAAAATGCATACATACAAAAATAGGATTTACATGTATTTACCAAGGGCCGTAATTACAATCTGTTCTAAGGACGGGTGGTAAACTTACATGACGCTGTGCTCACCACCCACATTGTTTACTCACGTCCAAAGTCTGGCCTGAGCCGCCTGTCGTAGCCCAGCAGCAGTGAGTCCAACAAGGAGGACACTTTCCTACCAAGCTCACGTGATCGGTTTTCCTGAGAGACACCTGGAAAGTTGGGTGAGAATTCTACCGAAACGTTCTTCTCAAGGGCATCAAGACCTTGTCCTCCGACACCTGGTGTGCTTTCATCATACGGTAGGTGACTAGCCCTGCTAGACACTGATGGCGAATATGATTGGGGAGAAGGTGGAATATTTGAACGCCCTTTTGAAGATATTTCTTCTTGGGATAAAGTCGATGTTTCGTCTTTAGTTGATGGATGGTTGGCTCCTGTTTCAGAGGTGACTACTGTGGTAGGCTGTTGATATTCATAGGAACCACGAAAGGATTTGTCTATTACAGTAGGCTCTGCTTCATACGGGTCAGTGGTCGCTTCAGTGATATAATAACTCCCATGAGTGTAAGTCGCAGGTAAACCTTCGACATTCTTTCCGGTACCTGTATTTTGCGCCTCTGTTAAATTGACATCCTTCTCAGGAACAAGAGATTTATCTGACTCTTTTGGAAACTCCACAAATGAAATATTTTCTTTGTTTTCGTCGCATGCTTTTTTGTCCACACCGGGGATGGTAAGATTGAAATTCTCCGTGGTTTTGAAAATACTGTCGGTCTCTGTCTTAAATTTATTTAAAGCAGTTTTAAGTTTTTTATCATGCCCTATCGAAAATGCGCACGATGACACCTGAATAAAAATAGATCCTAAATAGACTAGGGGCATGGTTGGTGATTTACAGATGGATGTAATACGCATTGTGGGTACTCTAGTGGTTATCCAGATACTAGATACTGTTCCCAGAATTTTTAGATGACTCTGAAAGGAATAAAACAAGCCAGAAGTAATCAGATACTGAGATAGCTAGTAAATGACACCAATGTGATTTTCGAAACTCATGACTGAATTTAGAACACATAACAAAACTTTTTCCACATAAAATCCACAAAGACTGGAGAAGAGAGATCATTCTCTTGTTTTATTAATTCAAAAAGATAGTCATTAAACTGTAAAAAGTCAATTTAATGTTTCATTATCTAGAATTTGTTTTAAATGCGTCTGTCTCTTGGTGTGGTTTCCCAAAGTAGGCCTTTAAGAACACACATATCCCTTTATTAATACCGGTACAAACAATAAATTACACCAAACCTCAACCACTAACGTATTATTACAAAGTAAATCTTAAGGTATTGCACATTTTAATACATTAATACATTATATTGTATTCAAGAATTAAGTCTTTACAAAGCCATAGTGCTCAGAAATGTCTTCGCCAAAAGATTTTTAAAAACTAAAACACTCCATTTGTCTACCAGAGACAACGAGTATTGAATTTTGTTTAATTCACCAAACGGCACCATAGTAAAACAGGTGACATTACCGTGTGGGTTATAATAAGTATTACTTTAAGTTTGGTTTATCTGCATTGCGTCTATCTTTGCATCGTACACAATTATCTCTGGATTATTTACTCTTGAGTACTGAATGAAAGCTGAGGCATACAAATGCAGTTTTTAAAAAAGCGTGGAAAAACTATCGGACTTGGGAGAGCATTATAAAGTGGATACATCAATATCGCTTCAGTTTGCTGTGCATGCTACTGACGCCATTTCTATGTTTTGACAAGCACATGGGTATTGGCTGAAATATTGTCTCATACGAAAAGGACTGGCATTGAAGGTAAACTAAAGTTGTTTCTGTTATAGGTTTTATTACGCGCGTAATCTTTAAGTATGGGAAAGGGTTAAAAAGTTAATCAGTCATAATATTTGAACAATGGCGATTGGTGGAGAATGTGTCCAATCCCAGACAAAGGACGCGCGGAACGAGTTTAACCTCAAATAAAATAATTATTTGTGTTGAGAAAACGGAAGGTACAAAGACAAATAAAATATGTTACCAGTATATGTATTACATTTATAATAACCAAAGTCTATAATCCTATTTCAGCTGTTTTGTTCGGGTTTTATGCAGCAGTCAGAAAATAGATCTCAGATATGTTCATTATTATAAAGAAAGTTTTGATAGTCAGACCTGGTAATAGAATTGAGGATTTGAACTCCTTTACTAACACTGGCGAAAACTAGGCTCACAATAACAGTAGAAACTAAGATGTCAAAAAGTTACAGTACTAGATATCATAAATTCCCCAAAGAAAAAAAAATATTCTTCGTATTATTGCTTCGACCCTGAATTTTTTAGAAAGAAATCGAAAATCAAACTCCGGCAATGGAAAATTTTCTTGCTTTTTATGCAAGCCGATGAGTATGTTTCTATGTAACAAGACTAATGTGGACTTTAAAAATTTCCCGATTACAAAATTAATGTCGACGATAGTCTGAAGAGTATGTAAAAGTCTCAAGGGAAAAGTTGAAATGAAAATAAAACTGTACTGGGTATAATTTATTTACCATTGAGACTAGAAAAATCCAGACCAATTTTTAGAGCAGGCTTATTGAAACTATTTCGGTTTTTTCTTCACTGGTGTGAGGTTTAGCGCTGATTTGCCACGAAATGGCTTTGAGTTGACAACGTTTAATCATGAATCACTTGTTCAAAAGGAAAAGCGAATGCTAGAGAAGTTTTTCTCCTCATTACTTTTTCGCGTTGAGTAGTGGATGATGATTTGAAAGTTTATCACTCTGAAGAGGGAATTTTAGAAGTTCATACATTTTTAAAAATGCTGGTGAGAATTTTTGGTAGCACAGACTTTTAAGTACTATGGCCACCGTCTTTTCTCTTAGCGTTATATCTGAGGGTTTTCTTTATGTGTGCGTAAGGGAGAAAGGGGAAGAGAGACAGGGGGTGAGAGTGAGAGGGGGTGAGCGAGGTTAGACATAGAGAAAGATAGAGAGCGGAGGAAGGGGTAGAGTGGGGAGCAAGGACCACAGATAGAGGAGGCGGACAATAGAGAGATGAGAAAAAGGCTTAAAATAGGAAGAGAGGCATAAGGACTGAAGTGTTAACTGACGCACCAGGGCTATGTCTATTCAAATCTATAAATATACAGATATAGAGAGACAGAGGGGGGAGAGAGAGAGTAAGAAAGACAGAGAGACAGAGAGGGAAAGAGAAAGAGAGCGTGAAACAGAAAGAGGGGAGAAAAGAAATAGGGAGTTAGAGAGAGCTCTACCCAGCCACGTCTACACATTTCTGAGGAAGTAGGAATAGTCGTTCAGATAATTATGGCGCTAGGAACCCGAATCTTTTAAACCGCGGTCATCTTTTCGTGAGAAGAAACAACATTTTGGTAGGCACCGCCAGATAAAAGACTATCGAGCAGAAAGAAACATGAGGACACCCTGAATCATTTTTCTTTATTTGGTCAAGAAGACGGTTACCCACCCAGAGCAATGGGGTGCTGGGGAATAGCCGGGGATCGAGAATAAACACTGGCAGGAAATAGAGTCAAATTATAACACAGAATGTTCTGTCTTTTTTGTGCGGGTCATTCATTTATTTGCCCTTACCTCTTCAGAAGCCTTGAAGAATTCAATTACTTGCGGTGTATCGATTTGGGCTGAAAAGAGGGAGACAGAGGCAGACCGAAGTTAGATTCAGGGGATATTGTACTAACGACGAGTTTATTATTGTGTCAATTGGATATACATTCCAGGAGCATCCAGCTACCTTGAATTATGAGAGAAGGGAGATAATTGGAACAGGGTCCTGTACGTTCAGGAAAAGTTGATTTAAAGGCTATACAGACGCCCTGTTGTGTGACTCGAATATTAAACATAGTGAGGACTGCGTGTCTTCTCCACTTCATAGTACCGAGCAAGTGTGTGTGGAATACAAAAAAACTCCATCTCACCATGAAGGGGTGGCATGATGTTGTTACTGTGATTTTTAGCCTGGTAGCTTTTTTACCCCGAGAAAGAAAGGAATGCTTAAAAATTGCTGTTATTGTTATTGAAGATATTGAGATTGTTCAATGCAAAAAGTACGAAGATTTACCTTGGCATGGAAAATAACATTTTGGAATGGAAATGTTTAGAATAAAAAGAAACATTTTACTAAGTCTTCTAAAACAACAGTTCTTGTTGTTAAACATATTTCAGCCAATAAAACTATTGATCTTTGAAAGGTTTTCAGTGATTTTATATTCAAGTCAATTTTCAAGTCACTTCTTTTATCTTTCTGATTACATTGTTAATAGAAATTATTGTTTGGTTGGGTTGGTTTATTGTCATAATTTTAAATTATTCATTTTATAAATTTTATTCTAGCTATTGTAGTTAAAACTGCCAAGAATTATCGAAGATATTAAAAATGTGTATACTGTTGAATCGTTTTATGGTATTCAAGCTAAGGTTTGGTTTGTTGTTCCCTTATCGTCCAATGTCCACATGGATATAACGTGTATGGATCCCAACACAATTTTACGCGTTATGACACAGAGACAGTCTCAGTCAGTCATTATTACAAAGTCAAACAAATGCCTGATCCTGAGCTGAAACGGAGATGTCGCGAACTGAGGGCCAACTCTCTACCATTTAAGCCTCCCCCCCCCCAAAAAAAAAAAAAATTATTTAAAGTAAAAAAAACTGTTAAAGTGTAAATTTAGCGGATGGGTATAAAAAAAGTTAGATCTTTCTTCCCTTTCTAAACCCACATAACAAAACACATCTAAATCTCCAAATGCTTAGTGCCAAGTAGATCGAATTGGAATAAAGATATATTTCGCTGGTACGAGTTCTAGCTTCCCAAAACCCGAATTGATCGCCAACTCATCCTTTAGTACAACTTTTGTGTTGTCTTTTCATGGTGACATTAATTGTTTAGTTGTTTGTTTGTTTTTTGTTTGTTTATTGTTGTTTTGGCGGTGCTTTTTTTTTTGTCTTTTCTTAACTGTTGATAATAAATAATTTCTGCTCTTCTTTTACTATCAATATCTTAACGACATTTGTTTAGTGAGTCAAATTTCAAGTTGACCCACTTCATGAGAATATGTCATTTGATATAGAAAATGTTTCAGGGTGAGAGAGAGGGATGGAAGAGTAAGAAATTCCAAATGTTCCCTTATCATAATAACGCACAAAAATAGTCGTTTAAAGATATAAGAGAGCCCAGAGCATTATTATACACTTTCTTGGTAATGATCATTGAATTGATAGAGACATTAATTGTTATGGTGGTAGTAGGATTCAGAAAGGAAGCATCGAAAGACGATCTTTTTGATCACTTTCAGTTGAGCTCACCTTTAGTGGGAAAACAAAGCATCTCTGGAGGAGGGGAGAAAGCTATTACGTTGGGTCGTTTGGAGGAAAATTATATATTAGTAACGTCTTGAGAGCAAGACTAAGACACACAGAAAGTTTCAAGTCGATTGGAGAAGCAGTTAAGGCGCTATCGCTCATACAAAATTGAAACTTTTTTGTTGTTGTTCATATAGGTTACATGGTCTCCAGCAAATTTGGTGTTAAACTTATAAAGCTCATTTAAAACGTTAAAAAGACTCAAGCTTAACTATTTTGGCCATTTCAAACGCCATGGCAAATTTAAGAAACACGCTAGAGGCTAAAATAGAAGGAAAAGGAGGAAGGGAAAGAGCAACCGGAAGGTGGCAACAAGGTATACAGGGCAGACTGGGCTGAAACAAGAATAATGCAGGCAAGGAGATTGTCGGAGGATCGTGCTCTGTTTGGAGGAATAGTTTTGGAAGCAACGTCACCAAATGCGATAAGGGAACCACAGAAGAGATTCTCATAGATAGGTTTACACTCCTTAATATTATCCTCTTGGAGAATGTACCCACTCATATTTGAGGGGATGTCATTACTACCCTTACGTGATGCGAGAAAGTTACGTTTCTGGAAATACTCCTTGTTTCACACAAAAGGGACTAAGATGAGCATAAACATCAGACAGAGTGTTCCAAATTGCATAAAATTATGAATCGAAGTAGGGCGGGCTGGCCATGTAGCACGAATATCAGCTTTTAAGCGATGAACTTCAAGAGTTACCGTTTGGCAACCCAAGCTATTCCTAAAAGGAAGCAAAGTCTGAGACAGAGAGATGAAAGTTTCACATCAGTTCGGAATTCAGGGAATGAAATTGGCACACAATTGTGATGTCTGGAAGATACTTTGAGACGGGCTTTTCCACACACTGAATCCGCTCGATATTTTGATTATTGTTTAGTGCCATGATTGAGTTTATTTTTCCACCATAAACATGTCAAGCGTTGTTGATAAAATCAAGAAAATTATTTGAAAAAATAGTTACCCCTTATGCAAACAATAATTATAACTGTAATATTATTTTTATTATTAACATTATTATTATTATTATTATTATTATTATAAGTAGTAGTCGTAGTAGTCGTAGTAGTCGTAGTAGTCGCAGTAAAAGTAGTAGTGGATTTGTCAATGGTTTGTTTCAAGTTTTTCAATTTTCATTTTTTTCTTAAACGACAATTGATTTCCTTGATTACCCCTGCCTTATAGACAAAATATGCTTAAAATTGTATTTATTTGTGGTTCAACTAAGTCCTAACTGAAAAATATTCAAAATCAAAGCAGATAACTTTTAACAGAGATCAGAAAAAATCTTAATGATAAAGTAAATACAGGATTGCCTGACAGCAAAAGTATCGATTCAAATCAGTTAAAATTAAAATTTTTAGTTCTTTTTCCATGATAGTCTTTCTTGTTTAATGATTAAAAAACGATTGATTAAGATGAAATATATACTTAACAGCCATCATAGAGACAGGGCGACATTATCTTTTCAACTCACTCTCACCCTCTCTCTCTCTCTCTCTCTCTCTCTCTCTCTCTCTCTCTCTCTCTCTGTCTCCCACGCTCTGTCTCCCACGGTCTATCTCTCTCTCTGTTTCATTCTCTGTCTCTCTCTCTGTCTCATTCTCTGTCTCTCTCTGTCTCTCTGTTTCTCTCTATATCTCTTACTCTGTCTCTCTCTCTCTCTCTCTCTCTCTCTCTCTCTCTCTCTCTCTCTCTCTCTCTCTCTCTCTCTCTCTCTATCTATCTTTCTCTCCCTTTGAGCTAACGTCTCCGTGGATCCATCTGAAGATCCTGTACGGTGAAGCGATATTCTCCCCTTTGCACTTTCACTTTTTTTCTTATTCAAAATTTGACCGTGCAAAAACGTCCATATATTAATTTAATTGAACAACCTAACCGAACAAAACCCTTCCAGATTACAAAAGGCATACATTAAAATGCAAACAAAATGTTTTAAGTTTATGTCCCCCGAGTTTTCTAAAGGAATCTCTTACGGAGACAGAGCATCACTAAGAATCGAAGCCCAGACCTACAACTGGTCCGTCCTCAGCACTAAGCCACTGAACAGGGACCGGCGCTTCCTCAGTTCCTGTTTTTTTTATAGATCATCTCGTAAGCGAATTGCAACCAAATAGTATTTCCATAGCGAAGACGTTAGTGGTATCAATGCATTTTGCACGTAATGTTAAAAAATACAAAATTATCTTCTTGTTCCCGAATTGAAATAAGATTGTCCGTAGAATTAAGACGACATACACCAAACTTCTTCAAGCAAAACAATGATTTTAATCACCAAAGAATACACCATCGAACCTTTTCCATTGTTTATACTTACCAGAAAAATTTTACTATAAAATTTCGTTGTTACTTTCGGTTCATTTCCTGAATTAAAAGTTACATATCATTAGAGCAGAAGTGTCACTGTTGGGTAATAGGCCTTAGTAAGCAAAATACCAAAAAACTGAAACGTTTGCTACCGAAATATTGTGGCATGAAAAGCTTCTTATCATATCGGTTCGCTGCTAAACAAAAAAGTAGGCCCGCTGAGCCTGGATAGTTTTATATTTTGATCAGGGATAATCAAATACTTCAAATATGAACGGTAAATTTTAATCTCAAAGCATCAACACTGATCGTAGGATGCACAATTTTATTTATTGACATTTCTTTTAGTTTCAGTGAATCAAAAACAGAGTTTGGTTACAAACAATTAAGAGTGGAATGGTGTATGGATAACTAAAAAGTAGACAGATCAATGGGTGTAAGTAAATCATAGCTTTTGGGTACTTACAATGTTGCTATGTTGAAATGATTGAATCACGTAAAATTAATATTGCTCTCGAAAGGCATATCTGTGAATTCTTTTTGACGCAACGCATTGAACAGGACAAGTTACAGTAATAATCAAATTTAATGGACTCAAAGCCGTTTCAATAATTATAATTGTTTTTGGAGAGTAATAGTCGTTTAAAAAATAATTATTTCTCCTTAGCACATTTAAAATATCATTGCAATCAAAATATTCCGTCATCATTAAGTCACTTGATGGTGCTTATTGCAACAATTATGTTTGAAATAACTACAACATTACTTGTCGCTCCGGCGTTGTTCCTCAAGCAAGGTTTTATGTAAAAACCCGGAAACGGAGCAGATTGTCCAACCGGAATCAGAAATCAGGAGGTGACAACTGATAGAACTGCACTTTATTAAATTTGTAGTTTAGAAAATCTGTGTTATTTTGGTTGTTGCAAAAGAAAACAACCAAAAAATGTAACAGCGGATAAAAAAAGACCTCTTTTGAAAGAAATATTTTTCTTTTTAATTATTGCGACGTTGAAAAATCCTTAATGTTTTGTTTTACATATCACAAAATCACTCACATTATCTGCAGTCGCTCAATAACAGTGCGTCACAAAGGTTATCATGGAAGAACAGATCTGGCCTTGGGTGTCCCGGCAATGTGAGGCGGCAATTGACTCGAGTTTTATCGGCCCAAGACAAGCGGCCAAATCACGAAGCTCGGCGGGCGGCTCTCACCACGAGAGATAGGGGTGGATAAACTTTTTCGTATGTAGATGTTACCCCTCTTTTTATGGTCTCTTATCCTTCCTTAGATCCCTCTTCCTTTTCAGTCTTACTTAAATTCCATTTTCTTTATATTCACATTTTCACTGTTTTCTGTTCAACAATATCACCACCAGCATCATTATCATATTTTCGTCTCATGCTTATGTTTTTGTTGTTGTAGCCTTCTCCTCTCTGTTTTTTCTGCGCCACCTTCTATCTCTATCTCTTTCGTATTTTTTATTTTAATATTGTTACTCATTTCGTATTTCTATGACATTGCATGAAGTAGAGTTGTATAAGAAAATGTAAATTGTATCCTCAGAACAAAATAGGCGGTGTATTTTGTGGCTAATATGAGAATAATTGCCCCCCAACCCAGATAGATAGATAGATAGATAGATAGATAGATAGATAGATAGATAGATAGATAGATAGATAGATAGATAGATAGATAGATAGATAGATAGATAGATAGATAGATAGATAGATAGATAGATAGATAGATAGATAGATAGATAGATAGATAGATAGATAGATAGATAGATAGATAGATAGATAGATAGATAGATAGATAGGAATTTTTATTAATGATATAAATTATTTTGTGTGTACAGATTGATTTGATAAGCGCTATGATTAAACTAGCACAAGCCATTCACGACTCTTCCTCATGCCCTCTAATTCTAAATGGTTGTTTCAGTTCCTTTCCAATAGGGATAAAGTAAAAACAAAAATGTATGCATTGGAATGCCCTCATCTTTTTATCCCCGTGTGTAACTATGTCAGAAATTATACCTTGGAATAAAGACAGCGAAGGAAATTTCAGATAATCACAAAGCTAATGCCATCGACAAAATAATGCATCTGAAAGTTCGGGATGAGCTCTTTTATAGCGATCGCCTTGTTATTTTCTCATGATTGGGGAGTCTCTAACATTACAGAGCCGCGCAGCACTGTAACTCTTTTAACTTTCGGGTCGAAATGTTTTCATTCGGCAAACAAGAACTAGTCTCTCATTGTAAATGTTGCCAATGGATGGAGGAAAATCATAGATCGTTGATACTTGCGTGGTCTGAAAAATTCCTTCAAGTCTACGGGTTGTTAGCAGCCTTGTAAGTTTACATCAAATTATTTTCATATATACTTGAGGATTAAGTATTTGGATGGATAAATAGATTGGTAGATAAATAAAGAAACAGAAAGAAAAAGTCCTTATCTGTTACTCTTAGACCATAGTAGTCAAATAACACAATTGCAATAGTAGTTTCTTTGTTTCAGCGTTGTTGTTGTAGTTTGTGATGGCCGTTGGTGATGTTGGTTTTTTGTTGCTTTGGTGTGTTCTCTCTCTCTCTCTCTCTCTCTCTCTCTCTCTCTCTCTCTCTCTCTCTCTCTCTCTCTCTCTCGCTCTCTCTCTGGTGTGCAAAAAATGTAATGCTTTTACAAAGTAAATAGTAGACTGCAAAAATGTGAAAGACAGTAAAGAAAGCCATGAGCACTTTGAATAATTGAAGCTTAGTTAATCTATTCACGCGAAATCAAAGCCTGTGTTGTCGTCAACATGCATGGCGAGGCTGTTTACAGGAGCTGGTTAGTATAGTCATTTATTTTAGGTTGTGTTCAGAAAATGTCTTTTTATTGTCAACTGAAAATCAAGCTTGATTCTATAGACATAAACCATATTAATGACTCCTTAATAATTATAATCACGGGCGAAAGGTCTTTTTCAAAAACAGAGTAATTATGATTTGTAGATTAAAATTATAAATACATATCTATCAACTGAGATCATAATTCTTTCTTTCTATGTATCAGTAAAAATGTAAAGTGTTCTACTATAGTTGGATTGAATAATCACACCGATTGCATTTATTGATAAATTTGAGTAATTTTTTTATAAGAGTTCAACATCTCTCGTAGTTTTGAAAATTCTGTATTTTTAAAAGCGCTTCTCTGTGTGAGAGGGTAAATAATTTTCGAACTCTGTTCTTTGCATTGGCTGGTGAATTCTGATAGGCTGGTGGATTAATTGAAAAAATAGAGGATTAATATTGTTTGAATTGTCTTGGAAGTAAGCACATTTATATGATAAAGCTTAAAATGTAAGCGATCTTTTAGACAGCAGTCGTTTATGTGATAATGGCACCGTGTAGGATGCTTAGGCCAATATCAATAGAATAATTATATGATGCAAACAGAACGAGGGGGGGGGGGATTTTTTTCCACAAACAGCCATGCCGCTCTTGGAGCGAGATTATCATTCATCGAACCAAAAACTGTTGGGTTAAATGAAGTGGATATGCTTTAACCAACGACGATTCTTTCCAACTCCTCTCTGCTCTCTTTCTGTGAAAACAGTTTTATCGCCTGAATAACTCTCGCATTCGGGCGAAAAAAAGTGTAATGCTAATTTTGTACATGTGTTGTGGTTTTAAACAGCCGAGGCATATCTGACCCATGCTAAATGTTTACCGCTCAAATCTATAGATTTTAACTGACATGAACCTGTTAATCAATTACACCCTTGGTTGCTACCTTTAACATGGCCACAAAAAAAACCTCTAACGGAACATCTAATTAAATTCGGTGGTCCTCTCCTACTTCAGCAATTTTAACCTCACCAAAGGCATTGATTAAAAATACCAACGACTTTAAGTGCTTGATCAAGAGAGGCAGTTTTCTCAGATTTCCCTCGACAGTTAGGTCTAGGGCCTACATGTGAGATTAGTTGGGTTTTTTTTTCGTTTTTTTTCCTTTAACTTACATGAGGGAATTACATTAAAGATTATTTTCATTAACTAAAGTCTTTTGTAATTAAAACGTTTACATACGCCCATAGTAGACTTATGTGTTAATGAGTGCTTTGTACTTTAAAGTGATCATGAAAACCAATAATAAAATTATTAATGAACGTTTAAATAAGATATCGGAAAATAAACTGACAAGGCCGAGGCAATTGTTTTTATTAGAGCGTCTTTTTGTCCAGAAAAATATTAATTTTCGATTTAAGCGGATGTATTTAACAGTGGCAAAAACAGCTTTGGTCTATTGGGCCAAAGCAATGGTTTGATTGAGTCTAAAACCAAACGCTTTGTTCAGCATTATGCGTTAAATTTTCACCGTTCCCTCTAATTTACCAGTATATCTGATGAATATTTTATATATCCTTTTCTGTACATCATCTGGTAACTAGATGCTTTTCCGTGACGAAAGAAATTCGTTTTCGACAGTCCTATATGTTAAGATGTTTCGTCTGTTGTTCTTCTTGTTGCTGCTGCTGTTGCTGCTGCTGATGTTGTTGTATTTGTTGTTTCAAGCCCAATAAGTTGAAATAAATTCTAAAATAGTGATGAATTGGTGAGGTAAAAATTAGCTTAAAACATTCCTAGAACATATAAGCATATTTGGAAACATGTTGTAACATGTCTGTCGGATATGTTGATAAGCCACGTCGGCGATAATGAGGGTGGAGAAGACAATTAAATCACATTTTTTTTGTCTAAGCTTAAGACTGAAGGCCATAGAGACGTCAATTTCATCGATGCACTCTCTATAAGAAACGGCATAATATACAGTATTATGTTTGCAGGGGCAAAAAAAAGGAAATATGTGTGGGACCAAGATTTATTTCGTTTGATTTTATGTCCTTTTAAATTAGTACTTTAAAATCTAGCAACAAGATGATCAATGAGCATTCTATTTAATTAACTTTGGGATGCAATCGTCACTCTAGCTGTAAAACGCTTTCTTTTTTTATTACTTAATTTTTTTAAACAGTATGAAAATAGAAACTATCAATTTCATAAATAACTTAAATTCAAATATCGAAAGATTTCCTGGTTTTATTTGAATGATTTCTTTCATTACATATTTTTTGTTTGACCGTCATTTGATTCCAAACTTTAGTTGATGCGGAGAAAACGATGTTTGTCGTGTTGTTTTGTCCCTGTCATTGAGATCTTTGGGATTGTAAATAAACTATGACCACTTTGTCATTAAGAGAGTGAAAAATATAATTTTATCACCATAAATCGTACAATAGATGATATGAGAAAAGTGATTTTTTTTTCAAGCAAAGGAGCTGTTTTACCCAACGAAACGTTTTCGAGATAAAGATTGTGTTTCCTTGAAAGATTCATAATCATTAATGCAGATGCAAAGTGTTGGGATGTACCCTACAGAAACCCTCAAACTTTGTAACCCAATATCATTTTTAAACATGCACAACCAAATTTCGTTCTCTAAAATTAATGTTTCTTGTTGTAGAATGATGAAGTCGTTCTTTTTTCTGTCAACGAGTTTTTCATTATTACTTTCCGATGTTGTCTAAACTTTTTGTTCTGTTAGTGTTTATTGTTGGTATTGGTGTCAGGTTGAAAGATTTATTCAAATCGAATGTAAGTAGACTGTGTACTGTTACATGTCTGGCGGGGGTAGACCATCCACTTCTAGATATTCGCTCATGGCCTCTTTGCTGTTCACGAATACCACTTTACTACCGGTTTTCTCATTTAGCCTGCAGAGAGAGATATCAGACAAATTCTGTAACGTGTTCGGAAAGATAAGTATTTGAAAAACAACAACAACAATAACAACAACAACAACAACAACAACAACAACAACAACAACAACAACAACAACAACAACAGTGTCTCCTTACCCATTGCTTCCCTATTTAATTTAGTCTCTGCAAGGTCCAGAATGTTTTTAAACTGCGGTCGGTCGTTAAGAAACCTACAAACGCTAAGCTTTCGTTATAAAAACAAGACGCAAAAAGTTAATAATAAAGATCCTACCTTTATAGGCACTAAAATCAACATCTCTTTACAGGAATATGTAGTGTGGCTTAATAAAATGATACTCTTTTAGTTTAGCTCTTACATAGGTAAAATGATAGACAGGCAAAGTAAACTCTTCTGATCATAATTGTCTTCCAATGTCTTTTAACCGACCAAAAACACTCCAAATACCAAAAATACTTTTGTCTGATGGCCTTTGAAATCGAAATAATAAACTTTGATTTAATTAAACCATGCTTTTCTAGATAGAAAGTGTTTTAGACGAGCAAGTTAAACTTTTGATAATGCGACTTGATGTGTATGTACCAATGTCTTATGACGGGCCAGCATCCCTGGAAGAGGACCGGTGCGTTGTAGATGATGCAGATCCCAAGCCGCTCTGGGTAGTACTTGGTGAGCAGCCACACCAGCTTCTTCACGAACGGGTAGTCCATGTTGGCCAGCGAGAAGTTCAGCAGGTCGAACACCAGGCATATACTGTCGTTCACGTGCTCCTCCATCCGCTTTATCGTCATTTCCTGCAGCAAAATAGACACTGACCTGTTAGCACTGCGCTGGTTAATTAATGGATTAATGGCTGTTATATTAAGTAACTACATTCAGGTTAAAAGTATATTGAACATTGTCCAATCTGTTGGTGTTTTTGTCTTTAATTATGATAATATGTTTTCAATGACTTTTTTACTGAATTTCCACCGTCTATACCAGTTTCAATCAAGTTTTTCACTGTTTTGTTTGTTATTAAAATGGCAAAAAGAGAGACAGATGGATGGATAGATAGATAGAGAGAGATAGAGGTAAATACATACAGACATATAGACGGATAGATGAATAGGTAGATAGAGAGAAGAGAGAGAGAGAGAGAGAACGTTTATATCAATGAGGAGAGGTAGAAAGAGAGGGAGGGGGGGGGGGGTTGGAGAAGGGGGACAAAATGTTTGATAGGTAGAATAGCGATTGTGCTCTACTTACAAGCATGTAGACTATGAATTTTTGCATTTTATCCAAATCTCTGTTTCCCGCAAAGTGTTTCCGTGCGATCACGTAAAGAACAGGTCTGAAACAAAACAAAAAAAAAATAACCACAAAAGAAAGCCGATTATTTTATAATGTTTTTTAGATTTATTACAAATTCAAGTTTCTCTATCTCTCTCTCTCTCTCTCTCTCTCTCTCTCTCTCTCTCTCTCTCTCTCTCTCTCTCTCTCTCTCTTTTATTTTTTTATTATCGATTCAAAAAGCAATAGTTGATCAGTACATGTAACGTTACTCTGAGCCCATTTTGTTCCGAATCTTGTGGTTTTGATTGGCTAGCATACCAAATTGTTTACTTGATAGATTCTATGGAGCACAATACGGATGTTTGGGAGTTAGATTCTTGCTTTTCCCATCTTTCGATTGGGTTGGATCTTAACTGTCTTATCTAAGCACACGAATCTCATTCTTAAAGTCAGTGTGGCTGTAGAGATAGAACAACAATGCATAAATAGTTGTCGCCGCTAAGATTGAAAAAAATGAGCTTGATTTTTCAGTTCATGCACGGTGCCGATTCTAACAGCCTAATCCCGTCAGTATCTTAAATGAGCATAACCAATAGTTCCAGGAAATCTCTAAGGGCATCAGTTTTTAAAGAGTAAAAAGAAGCCACACGGCTTAAATAGATACAACGTTATTCCGAGAGTCTTTGAGACACATTTATGTATTTTGCTTTCGCTGTTTTCTTTTTTTATGTCCTTTAAAAGGAAGCAAGCTCAGGCTTTTCGTAAGAAGTAATTAAACATACATATTACTTTTATAAAATAATTATTTACTACAAAACACATGCTAACTGTATGAGGAAAAAAGGTGACTTTTAACGTTAAGAATTCGCAAAGTTTACTTAACTCTTAGCTGACGTATTGCTTGTCAGCAAGTATGCCATACATTCAGATAGACAAACCATTGCTTTGCACATACCATTGCCAAAATAATGCAATTTGCTTTATGGCTGCAGCCACTATATAGGTGGTCTTGCTACAAGGCGAAGATAAAGGGAAAGTCATTGGGTGCAAATGCATAGATTTCACCGACTCTCACATTATTTTCGGGGACGCCCTTATCCTTCTATGGACAGAAAGTCATTTATCAAATTAATACCAACGCCTCTGGTACTGAGCAAATGAGAGCATCGATCATAATGTTCTCCATAGAGCTATAACAACCAATTACCAGAGAGATTCGCATTGATCTGTGCTCAAAACCAATAACAGACTCCAACAGCTCTGATTGTGGTAGATAATGGTTTCCGTGGAGAGTAACTTATGAGCTTGCAGTTGTATCACCCCGGGTCTGCAATAGTAGTGTTCTTACAAAGTCACTGCCAACGAACTAAAATAACAAATAAGTCGATTGATTTTAGTAGAATGGAAAAAACGTTTGGTTATTGATAGCTTATTTGGCTCAGAACTGAACTGAAGCCCAGCGTTCAATCCCTGGGATAACCAATGAAGCAGCCTAATTCGAGATTGGGCAGAAAATCATACATCGTTGAGATTGTTCATAAATGTGTGATATAGAATGGATTGCTTAAAATGAAACTATGCCGAGTAGAAAAATGGACAAATCATGCCAACTAATTCACCATATAGTATTGTTGAGAGAAAAAGACTTTGCCTTTGTATTATTGTTATAACGCGAAATTGGAAAGCAATCTACTAAATTTAAAGCGCGATTTAACAGAAAAGGAAGGGGGTGTTAATGAACGTTAGAGTTTTAAAAAATCTCGGGAAGATTCATTTCTAAGGCTCCCTGTACTTATCCATATTTAAACGAAAATTTAGTTAGCCTTTTTTTTCGAAGAGGATGCAAATGCCGTTGACTCAAGGGTGTAGGTGAATATTTATTATTAGCTTTATTAAAGGGTGACATCAGCGCAATAAACATTTTTGTGGGTGGCCGAAGGCGAAAAGAAGAGGGATGGATTGAGTGGAGCTCCTAAAACTCTTTTCTGAATACATCTTCACGAAGATGACTGTATGAGAATTAATTATTCAGTTGCTAATTTATTTTTTCTTTTACACCATTGGGGTCTTCATTTTGCACTAAATAAATTATAAAAAATAAAAATAAAAAAAATAAAAATATATATACAAATAAAAAAGAACAAAAAATAATAATAACAACAATAACGACATTAACTAAGCAATAAAAACAACAACAAATATATTTTTTTTTTAATGGTCGTAATGGAAAATTGCTCTCGAGAAGAATATTCATCCAGGCATCCCCATCAACAAAAGATCATCACCTTCCCATAGCATCCTTGATCCTGAGCGAATGGACAAAGCCGAGGGCGATCAGCTCAAGAATGTCGGGGTCGGTGGGCGAGAGCGTGTCCACTGCCATGGTTTGGCGCCAATGGTTGTAGCGCAGGACGTTCTCGTAAGCTGTCTCCAGGTCGCCCGCGGCCACCAAAAACCTTCGCAGGGATCGGTCGTCGTGGAACTGGGAAGGTCAAGAGGAGTACTGAACAGTAAGGTTGTTGTTGTTTTTTTACTCCACTTATCATTTGGTTTCTTGTGGTAGTAAGAAAAACAAAACTAAAAAGTACAACGGTGTTATTAGCTTAACTCAGACTAAATGCAATTTTCATCAATAAAAATTACCCCTAGTTCGAGGTCTAAGTTTTTAGCAACATTGTGTTTATTTCCCTTGGTTTCTGAACGTCCAACGTCAAAAACGAGGCTAAGTCGAGGAAGCTCATCGAGATTAATGTAGCCATTTTAGACGCTAAAACAGAGGTAGAGCGGGGTTACCGACGGCATCTGTATTGGAACACATAGAAACACGGTGTTGCACTGTTACCACTTACCGTTTCTTTTTTACTGTTTTTTAGCATGAGGGGGGAACATGAACAGTCAAAGAATTGACATGATATGTCTTGAATAACCTATTTGTTCAAGAGTTGATCGTCCCATACTTAGTTATATGCTGATAAAGTATAATTTTGTAATGAGTCAAAATAAACAACATCAAACACACACACACACACACACACACACAAACACGGGTTAATTACCAACGTCAAATTGTGTTCGAACGAGAATTACAAAGTTAAACTGATAATATGCAGAAACATCAAACAATTAACGGCACAATTTAAAAAAGTGTCCTAAAAAGATTATACTCTGATTAAAGCTTTAAATTCCGAGAATGAAAAATCCTACAATGATAATATAAGGTTAGTGTTAGTGTACGAAAAAAGTCTGAAACCATTTGCTGGTCGTAGCAAGCAAAAGCAAAACAAAACAAAACGAAACAAGAACAATTTGATTACATGAGAGTCATTAACATATTTCCCATTTACCTGTGATGGATCCGATCTAAACAGAGGCTGAAAAAGAAAGAATAAAATGACAGTTTTCAGAGTACTTTAGTACATGGTATTAAAGTTTTAAAATTCAATGTGGCAGTGTATTCCAAAACATGGGTAACAAACAGGTACATGTAATTTTGTTCAGAGGTAATGATGATTTAAATGGACATTTTCAACCTCTACTAATAGTGTAACTTTACTGTCTGTCTTTATCTCCCCATGAGACATACAAAAGACATTTATTCTTTATAATTATGTTTATTAATGTTTAAATAATAATCTTTCGTGTAAGGTTTTGTTTGTTATGTAATAACCCATCCAGCAAACCATAGTATTGTACCTTTTGCGTTAAAGCCATGCATGCCGCAAGACGGGCTAGACAGATATTTGACAGTTTCAAGCTCGAATTCGCGAGATGAGCTCTGCAGTCAACGGGGCTAAAAGACTAGAATTTAGCAGCCACTGTCCATCACTTCGTATGATGCAGAATTAACGTTGCGGTCGATAATTGTAGGATTGGCATACCAGGTTGTTGTTGTTTTTTTCTAGCTCTTTGCCTTTTTTTTCTCCCAGCCGTATGAGAGAACGTGTAATGTGTATTACCTGAATTATAAGCGTCGAATAAAACCGATGCTTTTAACTTTTTTCTCTCAGCCGTATGAGAGAACGTGTAATGTGTATTATTTGAATTATAAGCGTCGAATAAAACTGATGGAGCCGAAAACGTATGCGCTCCTGGGCATTCACAACAAAACAAAATGGTTTAAGAGAGTGGGATTGAGCATGAAAGAGAGGACGAAGAAAGAGAGTGAGACAATTTTTTTAAGACAGATAAGACAAAAATATTAGATAAAGTCAATTGGTTATTATTTTAAGAAGGGAAAAAATTCGAAATGATCATGTATGCTGATGTCATATTTGTTTAGAGCCAGTATCAAAAGCATTGATTTGCTTATGACTCACGTAATTTTTTTTCTAATTTTATCATTTGACTTTTTAAAAACAGAATCCTAGTTAGATCTATATCTAGATCTAGCATACTCGATCTAGATTCTAGATTTGAAAAAAATAGATCTACATTTCGAAATCCAACGGAACCTACCGCAAGCCTTTGTTTCAATGTCTTTTTAAAAACAGAATCCTAGTTAGATCTATATCTAGATCTAGCATACTCGATCTAGATTCTAGATTTGAAAAAAATAGATCTACATTTCGAAATCCAACGGAACCTACCGCAAGCCTTTGTTTCAATGTCTCTAATTGCTTTAGGAATTTCTTGTCCTTTAATTCTTTCAGACGCTCTTTTTCATTTTCAAAAGAAGGACTTCCAGATCTGAAGAAACCACGTACGCTACTGATCATTTTTATTTTTTCTATTATAAAATATTGCTTCTGTTTTTGTATCAATGGGGTAGAATGTTATTGAGTAATCAAATCTTGAAGAATATTCACATTATCTGAACAAGAGCAATGACTTATAAGATTCTTCCGGTCACCGTTTGAAGAATCGACTTTGTCGTAGAGAGTACGTTACAAGCATTCAATTGAAAACAATCACTTAAAAAGTGCGTAAAACGAGAAAAAAAAAAGGAAAAGGGAGAAACACGGATGTTTCCGATTTGCTCCAATTTTTTCCTCTACTCCTGTCTCTTTCCACTTCTCTTCAAGATTTGATTACTCAATAACATTCTACCCCATTGATACAAAAACAGAAGCAATATTTTATAATAGAAAAAATAAAAATGATCAGTAGCGTACGTGGTTTCTTCAGATCTGGAAGTCCTTCTTTTGAAAATGAAAAAGAGCGTCTGAAAGAATTAAAGGACAAGAAATTCCTAAAGCAATTAGAGACATTGAAACAAAGGCTTGCGGTAGGTTCCGTTGGATTTCGAAATGTAGATCTATTTTTTTCAAATCTAGAATCTAGATCGAGTATGCTAGATCTAGATATAGATCTAACTAGGATTCTGTTTTTACTCTCTCTCTCTCTCTCTTCTCTCTCTCTCTCTCTCTCTCTCTCTCTCTCTCTCTCTCTCTCTCTCTCTCTCTCTTTCTCTCCTTCTCTCTCCTCTCATGAACATCATAGTTCATACCATTGAGGCCATTTTCACTAAAATCCTACTTCTAACTAGTGTGGAAAAATTTCAAAAACATTTTATAGATCTCTTTAAAAGTAAACCAGTGATCTGTCTCTCCTAAATCAGATGTATGTACTGCACGAAGCGTAGGATATACTTTAAATGAATAATTATTTAATCGAATCATACGCTCAGAAGGATTCTTTAAATTTTGTTATCACAAAAAATGCAAACTTTCATTGATATTTTTTTTCTTCTTGCCAAAAACCAACAGCAATTTTTATTGACCACACTGGTATAAATATCAGAGTATCATTTACGACCTCAGGCGTTTGGTTGTTGTTGCTGTTGTTGTTGATGATGTTGTTGTTGTTTTTGTTGTTGTTGTTGTGGTTGTGGTTGTTGCTGCTATTGTTGTCGTTGGTGTTGTTATTGTTGCTGTTTAAAATTGAAATTTAAATGAAAAATGAAAAATGTTCGTTTAAACTTCATTTAATCCTACCTTTTTCCAATTTTAGTATTCAAAAAGAGAGGACCCCACAGAGACCCTACTACATGAGCGCAAGGGTTTAAAATACGACGTACGGTTCCGGTCGACCTATCAATGCTTGTAATTCAAGTACATGTATCAGCCTCAGTAAGCAAACAAATCAGAGGCAACTTGTCGTTCAGCATGGCACTATTTGATAACATGTAGTGACTATCATGGGAAATTAGGAGTTTTCTAGGTAGCTAGCGGGCGTGGTCAGTTGGTCACCTCATCGTCCGTGCATGGATGTGTACCAAGGGCGTTCCGCTCTCTCCATCTGCGACCAGTGCAGGTCGCGGCCACCAGCATCACAGAGCTATTACAAGTCTTGCGATAGCGGGCTCGATAGTGAAACCAAGGACGCTAAGTAATGGACGGTGCCCCCTAAACTTACGGAGCAAATGAGCGATGACAGAACACTGCCATGCGTTACCGTCATGCGGATCGCAAACCATATATGTTCTGAACTTAAGTTGCACTTCTTCCCACGCACCCGTATAAAAGCGCCTTTCTCGTTTACTAATCGCCTTTATTGCCCACAGAGCCCATTCGCGTGCTTACCGAATTAAGGTAGGAAATTAATTTTTAAAACATTTTAGAAGATATTTGGATCAAGGTATGACGTTTTATCAGTTTGAATATAGTGGCAGAGCACGTTTTGGGGTTTTGTTTCTCAATTTTGTTTTTCTTTCTTTTTTTCTTTTTTGTTTGTTGAAGCAGACATATCAAAAAGTATTCTTTTTTTTTTTCTATATAAAACTTGTTGGTTTCCAAAGCCGCTTTAAGTTCACCCTTTTAAATGTGAAATTATTTATTGATTTTGTTTGGGCAATTTTATATTATTGATGCAACTTGTCACTTATTTTTGCGGAGATCATTTTAAGGGAAATAAATAAAAACGGTCTTCATTCATTATGAAGACTAGTTGAGAGCTCATGAAATTCGTGGGATAGTGGTAGGCCTACATGTACATGCATGGGCGAAACTGAAGGATTACAGATGAATTTGAAGTGTGGTTAAACTAAAAATTATGTTTCTTGAAGGTGTATACAGGATTGCTACTAGACTGAATCTGTTTCTGAACGTTGATCTAGATATAGAGTCCAGATTCTAAACTTGGTTCAGTTGTTTAGCGTTTATTGCGATTAAATAAAGTTGATGCCATAATGATTATATTCTTGCGATAAACACCCAACTTAAACTGAATCTTAACATAGATCTAGGGTCCAGATTCTAAAATTCGTTCAACACTGCGCGCTGAGCCAATTTTCGATTTGTTTGTTGTTGGAGGAAGGGGGGAAGCAGTAAGTTGTAGCTGTATTTTTGAAATTCGATTTTTCTTTGTTCTATTAATTCGTTGGTTTTGTACGATTTGTGGTGAAATGAAAGATTTTTCGCCAAAATAAAGTTACATATGCAAGTCTACAGTCAAAATACAAAGGCTGTCCCAGAGATAAGATAGGCCTAAGTGAAGCCATAACTTGATAACCACTCTACGCATTTTAAATCTGTAAAATGGTTAATCCAAAATGTATTCGTCGCGTACCAAATGCCAAAGTTTAAACAGTATTGTCCAGCGGATATTAAGTGACCATGGCAACAAAGGTGGCTGTCGTCGTTTTTCATTGGCCAAAGGATGAAATCCTTAGTCTTATAAGATTTTTTAATGCAAAAAAAAAGGAAATTTCACCTGGTGTAGAGTTGGTAAGCGTAGATAGAGATGTTATAAGCCTGAAACAAGTAACATTTTAGGCGTTGCAAATTTCAAAACGGACGATTAAGTGCTCAGGATAAGCATGGTGTCTGGAAACACCCTGCATAAAAAAAAATTTAATTTAAATCTTCAATCAAAAAGTTAATTGCAACCGTGTTTGGGATGCAAAGGACGTCCCTGTGGTTGACTTCTTGCAGCCTGGCAATACTTAACGCCTCCAGGTACTGGGAAACATTAAACAAACTGAGTTAAGCAATACAGCGAAAGAGACGCGATCGATTGAGCAAAGGAATCGTTTTTGAACATGAAAATGCAACACCCCATTATGCGTCAAAAACACTTAAGACTGGTTTAAAAACTATAGACGTGACAGTATACAGCATCCCCTTCATAGTCCTGATATAGTCCATTCAGCTTTTCATGTGTTTGGGTCCCGCAAGCGACACTTGTCAGAAATGCTTTGATTCTGATGACGAGCTTATCACAGAAGTATCAGCATTGCAAGTCTTGACACCAGCTCTTCTCTCAAAGTGGAAAAAATGCATCAATCAGCATGGCAAAAACATCCAAAAGTAGACTGAAGGTGTGGACCTGTTATTTGAAAATTGTATTAAATGTGCCCATATACTTCCTGAATTATGCCTTCTCTTACCTTACTTACGGGACAGCCCTTGTACGATATACATGGGTAATTTTGTAGCTTTATCTTGGGCGATTTTAGAGTTTTTGGGATTCAAATATTTTTGTCCTAGCTCCATTATTATACGATGTGTATCGCCTACGTAAAACATGTACAAAAAGAGCGAAAAACATTAAAAGTTGTGGTCTTGAACTTCTATTTTTCGCTGGATTTCATAGGTTTATTGAACAACAAAAAATGAGTGGTCATTTTTGTTACTGTGATCAGACTAAAAGGGTCTTACCTTGGCTGAGTTGTTTTTTTTTCTTAAACTATTCATGTGCATCTCTAGTATGATGGCAGTTGCCTCTTATAGTTATGTTCTTTCTAGTGATTACACCTGCATTTGAATTAGGAATGTGGATAGATCAAGCGTGACGGAAAGTAGTTAAAAGACATTAATTGTAGTCTAATTTCACTTTAAGGCAAGTTAGCTCATGAAGCAAGAGGGGTGAGTATGCCTAGGTGTTGTTCTAGAGCCGTAAATATAACGCCGCCGTAGCCTACGACTCATCATGGGCGTTATCATCCACATCATTATTCTTACGACGAGTTATAAGCTACCGCGGCGTTATACTTACGACCCTTCGTCGTTAAATGAGATTACAAAGCGCGTATTCGGCGAAAAATAAATTGTTAGATCTGCTACAAAATGGCATCCTGACGGTTCTTTTATCAGTGGGAATGCATAAAGTGTGTCAAATATTTTCATTAGATGATAGTTGGAGGTTGGACGGACAACGATTTCTTGAGAAAAAATTAAAATGTTTACACAGCATGGGTACATAAAATGGAACCTTGGAGGGTATGAGGGGACGAAAAGAGAGATGGTTAACAGTGTTACAAATGTGTTTATTCAATTTCGTCTTACAATTATAGTAAGATTAACTCTCATTTTACTTCCCATTGTATAACGCAAAATCCATTATCAAATTTGTTTCATTATTTTGTCCTCCAAGAACTGATCATATGGACTAGTTAACCCGCGGTTATTTTTTTTTTAAAGAAACAACAAAATGATGGTAAAACGAAACTTTTGTAAGGCAATATGGCAATTTCGAAATTGTATTATCAAATTTTACACCCCCATAGTAATGTGAAGAATCCTATAATGCGCCTTGGGGCATTAGTTAGTATTCGAACATTGGATCTCCAGCTCGTTAGTCAGTGTTCTAACCGACTGAGCCACCTGCGTTCACTGTTCGAAAGTGTGCCGGTTCGATCCCACCATATGGCACATTTATTTCTCGGATATCGCCCACTTCTTGTTTCGTCCGTGTCAGAAGTGACCAATGTTCTGGTATTCGCCTCTGTGCTGCTGCACGTAAAATTACAGACGTTCGGTTTGGAATCCGTCCTCAATCAGTCATAGTTTCTGATGTTGGATTTCAATAATGAAGTAACCAACCAATTTGCGCTCCCATAGTATGTATTGCGTCAATTCGATACAGCAAAGGATGTGTCGGGTTATTACAGAGGCTGTTCGAAGGACAACACGGAACGACGGCGGCGCGCTGTGTCCCAGGGCATGACTCTGATGGAGGAGATTGCCAATGCTGGGTCCACCACGCTCGTGGAGATGTTGAAAAGCACAGGCCTCGATAAGGCCGTTGATTCTGGTGAGAACAGTTTGTATTGCATGGGGGAGTTACAAGTTACAGTTGTTTGAGAAGACGAGAATAATACGATTAAAGAAAAAAGAACGAGACATTAAAGTTAGATGCAGAGACAGATAGAGAAAGAGAGAGAGAGAGAGAGAGAAAGAAAAAGAGATAAGACTGGAGACAGAGAGAGAAAGANAGAAAGAGGGAGAGAGAGAGAGAGGGAAAGACAGACAGACAGAAAAGACAGACAGACAGAGAGACAGACAGACAGACAGACAGACAGACAGACAGACAGACAGACAGACAGACAGACAGACAGACAGACAGACAGACAGACAGACAGACAGACAGACAGACAGACAGAGAAAGATTCAAAGAGGCAAAGGTAAATTTGTAAATGAAAGGATGGATCGACATAATTTTGGACATACAGATAGGCAAACACAAACAGGATAAACATGATACTAATACAGTGTATTGACATCGCTTATGGGTCCAGCCTAACCCTATCAGTGGTGTCATTTTATTTTAAGTATATTTCTTCCATCTGCTCAATATCTTTGTGCACAAATATACCGTTTGTGGTTTTTGACAGTTACGAATTTTAATTTTATACCCGCACGACATTTCCAGACATATTTATTCTATAAAAGATATTTTCCCAAAAATTCCATTCTGTAGATAGTAATCTCGAAGATCTTCATTAGATCACAATATTCTGAAATCTCGGTCTGTATGTTTGTTCCCAGGCTATCTGACGGTGTTTGCACCAACCAACGATGCTTTCACTAACTTGCCCGATAATCTTACACAGACCATAACAGGCAACGCCAGCATCTTGAGTGCGGTTCTATCTTTCCACGCAACTTCAGCAATTTTCAGGTAAATTCGAAATACGAACATGGTATTTCTGTTCGCGCAGAGGGTCAAAATCATTTCACGAGTCTACGACTGGCCTACGCGTGTACCAAAATCAGTTTTTAAGTCAGTTTGAAATTTAGAGATGTATGAACATATCAATTTATTCCTTCAATTAAGTGTACATTAATGAAAGAGTGAGATGGTAATATGTCTCTATATATTCAACATCTGATTACTCAAATCGTAGTTAAAATGCTACTGTATTTGGTCGAAATCTACCCATTATTAAAGTGGCTTAGTCAGTGTAAATAGCACAATAACATTCATGATTCATCGAATTTAAAGGGAGACAATTTTACAACTTTGCGACACCTACATTTCTATGTAACTGCTATCCATTTAGATTACAAACTAAAATACAATTACACAAGATTAACGTTTAAAAAATTATAAAAGTCACCCTTGAAGATGTGCGATAATATTTGGAAAAACGAAGGATTTGTATTGCACCATCAGTTAATCTGATGAAACTCTTTAAAAGCTGAACGAGATAGATTCCTTGGTTTCTAAGATTATAATTATGTCGGGGAGAAATTTACTCTGGGCTACTAAGTATTAAGTACATGACTCGTGTAGTCGTCACTGTAGTGTAATGGATTTCGACGAGACCAGGTTTCTGCTGTCTAGAAAAGATAACGGTTGAATAACAAGACGTTGGCATCTCCAATGGCAGCCGGTCACCGTAATTTAATTCCACGGTGTTTGTTTAAACAGAGTTGAGTTAAAGATTAAGTCGGAAGTCGAAAGCCCGTAGAAGCTATTAAGTTAAGCTGAGGGGAAATTAGAAGAAATCTTTCGGGCAGCTTCAAAGTAGGTTGAAAAAAGCTTAACCCAAGCGTCTCGTAGTTGGTAATGTCAGTCTGTCTGTCTGTCTGTCTGTATGTCTGTCTGTCTGTCTGTCTGCCTGTCTGTCTGTTTGTCTTTCTGTCTGTCTGTCTGTCTGTATCTATGTATGTTTTATATATATATATAGAAAGAGAGATAGATAGATAGATAGATAGATAGATAGATAGATAGATAGATAGATAGATAGGTAGATAGATAGATAGATAGATAGATAGATAGATAGATAGATAGATAGATAGATAGATAAGATAGATAGATAGATAGATAGATAGATAGATAGATAGATAGATAGATAGATAGATAGATAGATAGATATAGATATAGATATATAGAATGAATGATATAGATATAGACATAGATACGGTAAAGATATAGATATATACGTAGATAGATGTTTGTTTGTTGTTTTTTGTTTTGTTTTTGGTCTCTCGAGGAGTTGCAGAAATGGGAGTAGCCTTTTTTCCTTATTTTATCGTTGTTTTGGGGTCGTTGTTTTTCAGAGCACAAGATGCTGTGCCCAACATGCTGATTGAGACTCTGCTGAAAGACACAAAGATCAGAGTGAACGTCTATGACGATAATGCCGGGGTAGGTACATGTGTACATGTAGTTAGGTGCAGTAAGTACAATAGTGTTCTAAACTTAGAACCTAGACGAAGTGTGCTTTTAAATCACAAAATTATCCTTAGTCGGGGTCTAAGCTTAAGCGCTGCTGTGCTTATTAAACAAATGATCGTTTTTTGTTTCACCGGTATGCACCTTTTACAATAATTATGTCAAACATTTATTTATCCAACCTACTGAAAGTACCCCAACTTTACTTCCATTTGATCTATTAAAAATCAGAAAATGACAATCTTAAATTAGCCTTTTTTGGCAAAACAAATTATTTCAGGAGATCATAATAAACCGACTTGAATTGATCTTAGCGTTTAAATTTTTACACAGAAAGCTTTAAGCCGATTGTAGGAGCCTCTTTTTCCTGATTACAAAATTGAAGCGATTTTGCTTTAAATATGGATATAGATGTGTGTGTGTGTGTGTGTCTCTCTCTCTCTCTCTCTCTCTCTCTCTCTCTCTATCTCATCTCTCTATCTATCTATCTATCTATCTATCTATCTATCTATCTATCTATCTATCGGCGCCTTCAAATAGGAACGGAACGACCAAAACGTCATTTTAACAGTTTGGACATTAGAAATAATTAATCCAACCGATCGAGCTCAATACAGTCTCAACATTTTATTCGTCCAGGGTGCGATCGTAGCCGTGAATGGAGCTCGGGTGATCAAGGCAGACATCCCAGCATCCAACGGGCTGCTCCACGTCATAGACCGCGTCATGTTCCCGCCTGCAGGGAGTTTCTACGATCTGGTGGCCATGTCGGACGTACACACCGAGCTCAAGAGAATCATCGATTCCGTCAACTATAAAAGTGTCTTAGAATGTGAGTCGGCGCAGTCGATAGACGCTTTCTATAGGGTACTTGTCCTATGAGTATAGAGTAATAATTTCGTTTGGTTGGTCTGTTAGCAGACGTATCTTAAATTACATTGTCAGCAATAGACAGACTAAAGAATGAAGTTTTAAACTCTGCCACCCAGGAGAGATTTCTGTCTCAGTCGGTCACGCTATTGTTACTGACACCAAACACAGTCGTAGAAAAAGGCAGTCCAAACCTTCCTAATAAAATATGTGTGCTATACAGTTGACCAACTTTTCCTAAAAGAATAATCCCTGGTTGTAAATTACCAATACATTATAATATTGGCCTCGATGTCTCACAATCAGCCTAAAATTTAGTGTCTTTGGGGTAATAACTTATCAACTGCAAAAAGGTTCGGCGACATTTCAAGCATTACCTGGGTTATCTTCAATTACGACGATCTCGCTGTATAACGGTGATGACTTATTATTATTGTCAAGTATTAATTGCGTATGTTGCCTTTCTACAACGCAGCTCATGTTGGAACTTTCTTCGCCCCAACTGACGATGCGTTCAAAGCTTTTGGGGTGATGCTAACGGCTCGAGGGGTTGACTTTAATGGAAACGATGTGGCTACAAAAGGTAAGAACGAAAATCAATAATTACCCGTCATTGCTTATCTTTTCCGTTTGCGTGTATGTCTGTCTCTTTCTCTATATCGATCTACCCATCTATCTATCTTTTAATGTGTAGTGTCAAACGAAGCTCAGTGCGTAAATCACTTGAATGATTTTTACTGCTGTTTTGATACGTACACTTTTTTACATGTATTGTATAGACTTGAAAATGAATTCAGTCTGAACAACGATGAAGACACAGACAGAGAGATGTTCATTGTGTATTGAAGAGTGTTAATGGGTACAGAGCAAAGGGTTCCGACAAAATATTCTAAAACACCGCTCCCGTGAATTAACAGGCATTTTACATCCCTTATTAATACCTCATTGCGTATGTCCCAAATACCATCACTATGGAAGACACGGCGGTTGTAGACTTGTACCAGTCCCACCAAAATGTTGTTCAGAAGCATAAATGATCTGTGACCTATAGCCTTGACCCCATTTAAATATGAAATGTTTTGAAAAGTTAATGCTTAAAATTCGGAAAAATGAAGTAGAGAACTATGTCGGCCCCCTCCATTTTGCATACAAAGCCAGCTGTAGTGTTGAAGACGCTGCCGTAGAATTAAGGAGAAAGAGAGGAAGAGCAAGAGAAGGTGTGCAAGTTGATTGGTGTTCTCAATGTCAATGTCACTTTTCCCGATGTTGCTGGTATATCCAACCAAAATGTTCTTTGTGAATGAATAAAAGTTTTATCTTATCTTATCTGTCTCTTTTTTGCATTTCCTCGTTCTCTTTAATTAGATTTATTATTTGTGTTTTAGATGAAACCTAATTCACGCTCATCTGCTATCCCATCTTGCAATAACATTTCAAAATTATTGTCTTAATTGTCATGTTCTTTTTTTTTTATATTTCTCCAATTATGTTTTTTAGAATTCATCGACTACCACATGCTGGACTCCGTGGTCTACTCTATCGGGGCCAAGACTGGAATGTATAACACCTGGGACCATGGTGAATCACTGGGCGTCATCATGACGGCTAACGGTAAGATGGAGTTTAGTCTGCTTTCTTTTTTCGAACGCCCTTCGCAAACGGTACTTCTTAATGTCGAAACACGTCGACGCCTGTTGAAACCCTGCACTGCTTTTCATCGAAACCCGTTGAAACCCAACCAAACCAGGCGATATCCATCGAAATGTGGCGAAGCTTTACAACAGAAAGAAGCATACAATTATGAAGCGTGAGTCTCAAAATCACTTACCAGGTAAGTTCTTTCTCTTCTCCGTCATAATTATTCAGAACATGAGTTGCACTAAAAACCATAATACAAAAACAAAGCACATTGAATGTAGTCATAAGTGATATGAAACAAACTTTACACGCATTTTTCAAAAGAAACAATGATACAACGTTTATAATTATGTTCCAAGGATTTTTTCACTGTCAGCTTAGATTGTTCATCCTCCTGTGGGCCCGTTTTGTGAAGGTCTGCAGCTTGGAGAAAAAATATTAGGCCTACAGATGTTTTATCACAAACAACCTAGGCTCACAGCTACGATGGTACTTACAAACGTTAATAGCCAAAAAAACTTCAATAACACATACAAGACTGTCTCGAACAGTCACCTATATAAGTATAATATATTCAATATTAATTTTTCTAAGCAACGAGCGTGTGCCCCTTACGTAGTATTTCTTTTGAGATTCCAAGCTGGTTAAAATTACTTGTATTGGTAAGTTTCTTTGGAACAAATAATTTCTCTCCTCTGTCTGTATCAGATCAATATAGATATACTTTCTCTCACCGTACAGTTAAAAACTGAATGGAAATGGAATTTATAAACTTGCTATACGTAACTGCACTTCAACATACCTTTTGATTGAGGCTGTGAGAACACGTTCTCTATGAGCCTACAAGTTCCAGAACTCAATACTTTGATGATACAAACATACTAAAACTTTCACTCTTTACAACCAAAATTATGGTCCACCTATAGATACAAACCTACAACTTGCACTTTTCACAATTTAAAAGACCTTATTCCAACCTACACTTCTAAAACCATACTTAATGTATAACCTTAAGGTGAGAACTCAGTAAAACTTGCAACTTTTACAACAGCATTTATGTCAGACTAAAGACAAAAACTAAAACAATTTTGTTTTTCACAGCCATAGTATCTGTTATGACAATCGAAAATACGCCTCGTAGTAGGCCTACTAGTAAGCGTGTATCTTTAACAACCATATTTGATATGCAAACCTAAAATAATCCACAACTTGTCCTTCTTACAAACCTTGTACATCGTGCCTTTAACAAGCATTTTTTTATATCAGCGTAAAAGATACAAACCTTATACAACTAGTGCCTTGTAAAAGCATTTAAGTGTCGACCTACAGATACAACCCTGCACCTCACATTTTTTACAAACATCTTTCAAATATACGAACCTAAAATTTTGAACTTTTCTAACCAAAACTAATGTGAAACAAGTTAAAGATACCAACCTAATAGCCTGCGACTTAAAACAATATTCGTATCAACCTAAAGATACAAGCTGAAACCTTCCGGTATTTTTGTAAACATTATTAAAACTAGTTCAAGATACGAACTTAACAGTAACACAGCTTGCACGTTCTACACTGTCCAGGCACTGCCAAGATCAACCAGGCGAACGTGATCCTGGGCGACATCCCCGCCACCAATGGAGTCATGCACGTCATCGACAGTGTCCTCATCCCAGAGCCTTACGCCAGCAGCATCGTCATTGGTTAGATGGAGTGCCAGCACAAAATTAATAGTATTTAAAAGGGCCTACTATTTTGCACTAATACGTTAAGCGTTTAGTGCAACATGCAATAGTGGCACTAGATATGCAAGTTAGGATTGTATATAAACTCATAATTTAAATGTCTTTGGTGATGTTAAAGTATAAATATGTGTATCATTCTTACTCTTGTGATAAAAAGTAAAAAACAATATTATTCTAATGTTTTCTTCACTGCAAGTTTGTGGAACACCAAGGCCTTGCTCCCATCGAGATGTCAGAAATAGGAAATATTTTAATTGTAATCGTATGTTTTATTCTGGTTCGGTTTTTTGTTTTGTTTTGTTTTTTGTTCATGTTTTTTTTTAATTCTTTTAACTTCTACTCTAGACACTTTGAGTTACACTGTGTTTTAAACTTAGCAGTTAATTGTCACTTTAGATAAACAATTAAATATTTTTTTCATATTCTTTATGATTTGTTGTTTTTCAGCTCGTCTTTACTCACATTGAATATTAACCAAATTAAAAATCTTTGTACACAAAATTCCCTTCATTGCTAGTATAAATTCCTTATCCAAATAAATTGTTTCAACATTTAACTTGCAACATGTTACAAATATTAGCTCACTTTTCTCTATTTTTAACTGAACTGAAACTTTCAGTTGTAAGGGCTAAGTTAAATATATACTGAGACCAGGTTGAAGACAACCCGTGGAGGCCAAAAACGGGCACTTCTTAAATACAATAGAATCTGAGATAAACCTCATATAGGGACAGCCTAAAGGTTGGTGAATCATTCTAGAGCTTCTCACAAAGACAAACATTTTACAAATACAAAATACAAAAACAAAACAAAAAACATTTTACAAATACAAAATACAAAAACAAAGCAAAAAACATTTTACAAATACAAAATACAAAAGCAAAATAAAAAACGAACAAAAATACATTTATTCATTAGCAGCAGATCAAATATTTAATAGAAATTATACTTTATATCAAATAATTATGACAGTTGAGCAAACTAAATAAGTAAAAATATAAATCAATTATAAAACACACAAACTGCTTGGTGAAATTAAAATACATAAAAGTAATTATATTTAAAACAGGAGATTTAGAAATTGTGACGAAATGAATGTTGCTCATTGCATGTGTCTATTTGTCAAGAAGTGGATTAGAAGATTCATGGATATTTCTTCGTTTAAACTTGTGCCTTCCTCACCCTTCCCTTGGTTCAAGAAAGAAAAAAAGGAGTAATGCCTTTTGATATCGACACAAAAAATCACTGAAGTAAAAAAAGCTCATAGAATGTATGTTTCTCATATCAGTGAGGCTATGTACATGTATATATTCATGTCTTACTATTCATCTTGCAACTGCAAGGCCACAATTGTGATATGCGTGATTTGTTTACTTAGCCTTGTGCTTTTACATTGTAAACAATTTATCAGTTTTATTGCACAGGTAATGGAAACTTAGAGTGTTAAAGATAAAATTGAAACTGTTTCAATTGAGGCCATAAAATCTTAATATGCAAACAAAATTTTAGGATATCAAGCAACAGATGTGCACATTCATGACAAGTCTGCCGAATTTATCCAGATAGGCTGGGTTATGAAAAAAGGTCTAGTTAGGATAACTAATTTGAATAAAGTTAACATCATATTAAGTGGTTTTGATGCTTTTTACCTGATACCAAATAGACACCTGAATGACACAAAATTCTAATAGAGGCATACCAAAAAATGCATAAAATATATGTTAAATGGTTCGTGAAAAAAAAAAGGAGGAACAAAAATAGAAAAAAAGAGAGGCATGTTTAAGTCAAACAACTGTACAAGTGTATGTTTGAATTTGAGATAACAAGAAAGTCAAGCTGAGGAAACATTAAATGACATGAAAAACGCAAAAAACACTTTTAAAAAAATATTAGCTGCAGTTACCTGCATAATTTAAACATGGCAGTTGATCTCATTCAGAAATTAAAAAAAAGGCAGTTGAACATAATATGTTTACAATTACTTTAACTTGAGCCAATCAAACCAATATACTATAGTATAAAATCAATGGAGGAAAAAAAAGAGGGAAACCTTATGTGAAATGGCTTAATAAGGGGGGTTGAGTTGAGTTGGTTAACGTCCAACACCAGCACTATATAGGATATATGGTGGACGGACCCCAAGACTGAAATCTGACAATTTTATGTGCTGCAAACACAAGACAGGGCGTGGATGCCATGACTCCTGTCTCAGTCGGTCACATTAGGAATCACAGCAAGTAAAAAAGAGTCAGAAGCCTGGTTTCTCTTTATTAGCCGAGGAGAACAGATAACCTCTAAATACATATACATGTACATATATTTTTTATGTTGTTATGGAGCATGCAGAATTAGTTTTTTTACTCTTTGTTTCAGCTTGCTTTATAACAAAACTTTGATCTAGTAGAAGAAAAAAAAAGGATGCAAACCAATGCAGAGCTTTAAAAAAAATTGCACCAGCCTAGTTGACTGTTTATTGAAATTAATATAGAGAAATATGCATGAGTAGTGAAGAACAGTATAGAACAAAAGGCACACTTAAAAGTTTATGCTGAGAGAGGTAACAAAAAGAAACAAATCAATTCAATATTGTAAATGTACATCAGAATGGTTGGAAAGGGTTGCAAGTTAGTGACACAGCATTGCATGTTAGAACTAGAGCTATCAACATTATAGACCTGAGTGGTGTGTGAACATCAAGGAATCAAAGTTACTTGTCTATACAATAAACCTAGACTACAAATGGCACATTTATCCTATGTGTTTTCTAGGTCTGCATAATAATTTTATAATGAATTGTAATAAATAAATCGAATTTAATGCACATGAGGGCAGGATAGTTTAAAATAGCAAGAATGGTTAAAACAGAAAAAAATTTACCCTCTAATAAAATCTTAATTTCGAAAAGGGGGTTCATAGGTAATGTGAACCAGACGTAGTAAAGATGTGTAGATAAGTAGGGATTGTTCGGTAAGAACGAACGTACATATATGATGTGGTTATGTTACAAAGAAATAACAGCCAGTCAATCAGTATCATACTCATACTCAATAGGAAAAAAATGAGGTTTAAGTCTTATAGCAGCTTTGAAGTTCTTTCAGATACCAAATTTTAGAGGCGTAAAGAAAGTGACTAATACAACATAATTAAAATTGAATGAATGTATAAAAACAAAAACAAAGTGCATGTAACTTGATGATACTTAATCTATAGATATTCCCTTCTTTACATGAGGGTTGAAAATCAAAATAGTTCAATGTTAAACATAATGGATATCAAATTGGAAGCCTTAGATTAATTTAAGCAGTCTTTTCAAGAAAATGCTAAATGACTATCACATTAGTTGAAAAATAATTATTGAGCGTACAACCGAAGTCTTGTCGTTTTCACAATAATTCAATAACCTGAGACTTTTGGTCTAATTTGACAAATCCTCACCCATAAGAACTGGGTGAATTAAGAGCTTTGCGGCCTCCATCAAAATAAGGCCTAGAATTAACTACTTGAACGTTGTGCTCAAATTTACATGTATAAAATAAAGTAAATAAAAAAAAAACTAAAAAAAAACAAAAAATCTGAGAGGTCCTTTCAAACCCATTCAAACAATGGAACTGGGAGAGATAAATTTCAAAACTTGCAACCTCGTTCATGCAGCTATTATTCAAATTAGCCACGATTAAGAGCCAGAGTGAAAAGTACAAAAGGTACTACAAAAATTAAGTACAAACATACCTCATGACTCGGGAAATTAGTTGCAAAGCTTATCTTCAATAAATGACATACAAAGTTATGTTCTTTTTTTTTGCAATTAAAAAATGATGCTGTGACTAATAATGACAATTAAATGGTAATATACGGTTTAGTTTTAAGACATTCCTTATACAGATGTTAACAAAGAGGTAAAATAAATACCTGATTCTGACAGCAATATAAACTTTACACAAATTACCGTGAATAGTGTGGATATATCACAAAGCAATGAGCAATTATGTATAACCGCCTATCCATTGCAAAGATTGTTTGTATTTTTCAAATACAATATTGGTGCAGTGACATAAACTTTTTTTAGTTGAAAGTAACAAACAGGAGGGCTAGGTATAAACAGTGGCTTCACAGTTGAACCTTTCGAGTCAGAATGAGTCAGAGAATCGTGTATTGTTCAATTAGAGGAGAGAGAAAAAACTGTAAAGAGAAGTTTTCAAACAAGTGTTTTTAATGTGCAAAATAAATAATGAATGAACTATGATGTTGATTGCACTACAACAATAAAAATGTGTAAGTTGCATACCAAATTACCTTTGTGCAGCAACAAAACTTAAAGGACCTCTCTTTCCAGTACTAAAAATCTATTACAGTATTCTAATGCTAAAAATAAAATTGAATTACAATCATCTGTTTTCACAAATCAGTAATTATGCATTGATTTATCAAAATGAGTCCAGATTTGATCTAGATTTAGCCATGCCATAGACGTGTATCAATCAATTTATTTTTTTTTTAAATACGGACAAAATTCGACTAAACTTGTGAATAAATACATTTCAAAAGTAACCTGCCTATTTGTGGTTAAATTCTATGACTTATTGACATATTGCATTTCTTCAGTGAATCTAGACTCCAAATTAACTCATTTTATTTTAAATTACATTTTTCCATTGTTTTTTTTTCTATGTTGTCTCTGACAAAGGTTTTACGACTTATGGTACGGTTGACATTTTCACTGAAGTTATTTATACGGTATGAATCCCTAACAGCTGTACTTCATCTTCTGTCTGCGAGGGCTTCAAGTGTAGGAACTCAAGCAGATTCATGCGGATACCCCGGTCAAACGGGTTGTAAAAAGCACCTTTGCCGTCCTTGAGGTACTGATACCGCTTGCGATTTATTCGCTCATTCGTGGTGATATTCTTTGCGGCTTGGAAGATCTGAATCACAG
Source organism: Elysia chlorotica (assembly GCA_003991915.1). NCBI lineage: Eukaryota > Metazoa > Mollusca > Gastropoda > Plakobranchidae > Elysia > Elysia chlorotica. The sequence continues at coordinate 158,507 of RQTK01000516.1, forward strand.
GAACAAAGACAATCATAATTCATGAAAGCGATGAATAACATTAAGGTATATTTCCTGACTGATGATTGGAAAGTGAATTCATAATAACTTCTTTTTCCAAACTTACGAAAAAAGAATGATGAACAAAATCAACATCATTAGTTTTCTTCGTTTATGCTCTATTTAATTATTTACAGTTTACTCATGAAGGAAAAAAAAACATAACATGGTTGTTTTAAGCCATGATACTTTGTCACAATTTCCTTTAAACTATAGGTCTAGAAATTTAAAAAAATTATGATTGTAAAAAATATGTAGATATTTTTCTAAAGCCAAGAAAATCATCTTTTATTTAAGAAGACTTTAATATAAAGTTATGTGTAATAAGTATGATGGAATGTATGAAATTCTAATCATCCAGTACCCAGATTTACACTTCATAAACCAGTCTCTTCCCCCTCTCTCCTATCTATCTATCTATCTATCTATCTATCTATCTATCTATCTATCTATCTATCTATCTATCTATCTATCTATCTATCTATCTATCTATCTATCTATCCATGGAGAGAGAGAGAGAGAGAGAGAGAGACACACACACACACACACACACACAGAGTTTGTCTCTGTCTCTCTCTCTGCCTCTCTCCCCCCCTCTCCTCTCTCTCTTCTCTCTTCTCTCTCTCTCTTCTCTCTCTCTCTCTCTTCTCTCTCTCTCTCTCTCTCTCTCTCTCTCTCTCTCTCTCTCTCTCTCTCTCTCTCTCTCTCTCTCTCTCTCTCTGTATATATGTGTGTGTATTTTTAATATATCTATCTATCTATAGAGAGAGAATGTGTGTGTTAGTTTTGTGGCTAGCAAATCAGTCTTTACTGGATAAAACAGGGTCGCTTTTTGTGATTTACTCTTCGAGGTAGGTAGCTATATTTTCTACATTACTATAGACGATTTACACACAAAATGTTCCTTTGATGACAGTTTCAAGATTCCAAGTAGGTGCCTTTTCTGTTGGTTTCTTTTTGTTCCTATAGTTACTTTTTTTTTTTTTTTTTACCAATTAATTTAATATGCTAGAAATATTTTATACACATAAGAGTCCTGAAAATCATAAAAGTAATATTTACTTTATACTAATATTTTTCTATTCATGTAATTTCAAGTTTATGAAGTGTAAATCTGGGTACAATTGAGTTCATGGTACAGAAACTGAAACCCTGAATGACGCTAAAAGAATGTCTGAAAATCAAACCATCTTCTTGTGTGGTGTGAAAACACCATTTAATGCATTTACATCCACAATGCCCTTTGTATACTGTTTTACTTACATGGGCAGCTTAATACCTGAATGAAAAAGTTATCATGAGAATCTCATTATATTTCTTCACAACCAAAACTAAAGTGCCCAACTAGATCTGAATTTCGTTTCTGTTCTATCATGAAGTGTAAGCATTTTCTGAATGGAGACAAATAAGCCTCTCTCTCTATAACTCCTACTTTACTATGATATTACCTCACTGCTTAAGCGGAGTTACTGTGCTTAGAAGAATAAAAACTGCCGCTTAAGCTGTGTCTCAGGCTCAAAAGGTTAAAAAAAAAGAGTGTACAAACAGGTTAATACACTTAGCATATGAGCTGAGTCTTCTAAAATCTGACCAACTGCTGATTAATGATGATTCTGGCAGCCAGGTGAATAGAGAAGTTGGATTTATGTTATATTGCTTTCTTTTTGAGATTTGATTAAACTAAAGTGAATGTACTTTTAAGTTGAATGGAAATAGATAGATAGATAGATAGATAGATAGATAGATAGATAGATAGATAGATAGATAGATAGATAGATAGATAGATAGATAGATAGATAGATAGATAGATAGATAGATATACAGATAGGGGAGAGGGGGAAGAGACTGAGACAGAAAAAGAGAGAGAGAGAAAGAGAGAGAGAGAGAGAGAGAGAGAGAGAAACAGACAGACAGACTAACTAGCAGACAGAGATAGAGGAAGAAAGGAGAGGGAGAGAGAGAGAGGAAGGAAGAGAGAGAGGGTGGAGAGAGAGAGAGAGAATTTTCAAGGGGAAAAAGGAGCTAATGAAATACTGAGTCAAATGAAAGAAAAAATTGAGAAAGAAGGAGAGAAATCTTCGAGTACCAGTACCATGACTTTTGTAAGAAATACTCGGAAAGACGAAAGAAAGAGAGAAAAAAGAGAGACTCAGAGATATAAAAGAGAAGAACCAAGCATGTACGCAAACTCGTAAAATGAAAGACTAAAAGAGATTGATAATGTTTTACTACATTGCCCGATTTCATGAAATCAGAAATATTTTGCCTGCTGCAAAGCAATCAGTTTCAATATTCAATATTTTCTGATCAGCTTTACATTGTTTAGGCACAATACTTGTACCATCCATAAAATATCACGAGTTCATTCCTGAGTTAAACCTGATTCAACCCAGGGATTCCTTTAACTTCAGTTTGATTTCTCTTCAACAATAGTTTTTTTTACCATTCCTTTGATCAAAATACACAAAAAGGAAAACCAAGCATAAGAATCAAAGAAACTGAACAAAAACTTGAATACAACTGAATACAATTACATAGACCTTTACAGTGAAAGGCTAGACATGCTGAGTCTTGTAAAAGCAAACATCTGCCTCGCCAAGAGGTGCCATGAGGTGAAAGTATCGCCCAAGATTGGAAACTATTCCACGATCAAGCTGATTGTAGAAGCGGCCAGACGAGTTCTTAAGGTATGGGTAACGCTGTCTGTTGATCATCTCATTCAGAGTAATGTTCTTGAAGGCTCCATAAATCTAAAAGGTTGATTAATTTATTTTCAAATTACATTACATTCCTGTAATTTCAACATTTCTTTTTTCTCTTTAATTTTCTAAAAGTTAAGAATAGGAGATAAAGCAGGAAATTTGAAAAACTATAAATAATGTACTGGATTGGATTAAGGACATGAGACATATGAGCTAAGTAAGACAGAGATATAACAACTGAAGAAAAAAAAAACTTTTTACAAATATTGGGTGTTCAGATTTTTCTAAATCATTTTTTTTTTATGTAAGCACTTCCAGCTGAATGAAACCAGAAAAAAACAGATGCACTATTGTCCTACATTCTTAATTTTAATTAACTAGTAAAAACTGATCAAGAGATATTTTAGTGTTGTTTCAAATGCACAAACACATTTTTTTTTAACTCACTGTAAAGCCCAAAACAGAGATCGCCAGGACACCATAGCCCATAGCAAGCATAAACGCTAGCTTATAGCCATAGAGCAAGTGATAATTTTCCTCCCGCTTTATTAGAAACAGGATGAAATAGACGTCAATCACACCATTCAATAGCACTGAGCATAGGAACGCCAGGAAAGATACCCTGTAAGATCCATCATGTATGAAACAAAGAAAACTAGTGTTTGAAAGACGGATAGAAAATAAACATTTACCGAATTGAGTTCATGGTACAGAAACTGAAAGTGAATGTACTTTTAAGTTGAATGGAAAGTTTTTGCAGCATGTAAATATGCAAGTTGCATACACTATGTTTAATCACTTTTTATTACTGTCCTAATAATTTAACTCATGTAGACGAGTGACTTTCACTGATGATAATAAGTATACAACACCCAATGTGACACATCTAAAGACCAAAGAAAAGAAAAAAAGGCCACAAAAATATAAGACACTAGGGGGGAAAAAAGGTGATGAACAAGATATGTAGAGATTGAGAAAAAAAAGTTACACACTCTTAAAAAAAAATAGATGACTGCATCAAGCTATAATCAGTCAGTCATTCGTTTTGATTGCACTTTTTTTTTATAAACTCAACAAAGTTTTTTAAATGTTCCACTACCACAAGCCTTGAAAAAATGATATTCAAATATTGATGTCCAAATAATGGTCACAAAACTGCGGAAGCCTTATCTAAAGGTTGCAAATGTTTAATAGGGGGGAAAAATGAACAATTCTATAAAGGAACAGGTGTATTATATGATTGCTATGAAAAAATTGCAAGATATCCCCATGATAGAATTTGGAACAAAAAGTGCTTGCACAAGAGCTTTACACAAAATCATACCAATGATTGAGTTCAAGAAGCATTCCCTCAAAAACTGGTTAAGAAAAAACATCTAAAAATGTTTTGATTGCTCTTTTTGTGATGAGAAGATAACTCATCAATAGACCTATATCACCACAAAGATAAAAAGAAAAATTGTTTTGGTTTGAGGCAAAAAAAGTTTCTGTGAATCAGTTCATTCAGAAAAGCAGAGAAATTTTACAGCACCATTTTATCACCTCTTGTTTTTATATGAAGCAAATAGGTTTTAACTAGTCAATAATTAGCCTACAGGCAAAGAAATTAGCACTTATGGTGGACATTTTTTTTCACATAGACATTACATTTTGGTGGGGCTTTTTTTTTCAAGATTCGCACAACTGGTAGCCATAATCACTCCATAGAGGAAAATAAGGGGGAGATGGTTCATTTAAATTAGTATTATATAATACTAAGAGTACTCTTCAACTCTTATAATTTTTCACTAAGCAGTTTAGTACAGAGTTGTGTTGTTTAAGCATGATCTAATAATTGTTTTGATAGAGAATTTTCCAGAAATGTTTCAGCTAAACTAATAACGGATAGTTAGCTATTCTGTTTCTCTACTCTTAGAATTGGAGAAATTCAATTGTATTACGCGTAGGAGTCAGATAAATCAAAAGAGGGAATAAGCAAATAACTTTGATAGCCCTAAATTCTAAAGTCGTGGAGAAGTCATGTTTTCCACCAGTCTATGAAATAGCTTATTTTGTATATTTCATCTCATATAGAAAAAAGAAAGACCTGGAAAATAGTCAATTATTTTACAGAATTAGTCTCAAATAATATCACACAAATTACTACAACTCATCTTTCTTTTTTTTTTAAAGAATATATTCATTCTTCTTCAATTCAAAATTAAATTTCCTTTCCAATTGTCTCCTTTTTCAGACTCACAATTCGATAGTTGACATAGATTGCCAACAAGCCCCAACCAACTTGTACGGTGAGGCCCACAATGTACTCGTTACGTAGGACCCAGCCCTCCAGCTCCAGGACATAGTAGTTAAAAACATGCGTTATCAAGTTGTTTACAACAACCATCAGGGTAAATGTGGCAGACGACACCCTGAAACAACAGCAAGTCCCATTTACAGTCACATGACATTTGAATCAAACAAATTTCAATAATGCAGTTTGCACCTATTCAACAAAAATTATCACTAATGGGTAAAATGAAATTGTGGAGAAGAGGTCAAACTAAGAGATGACATTTTGAAAGAGGGGGAAAATATTAGCTCCACTAAAACTGTAACTCTAACTATACCAGCCTGATAGTGCTTCTTGACAAGAACAAAACAATAACATTGGAACGAATAGAAGAAATTGAGTGTTAGAAACTACTATTAGATCCACAGGTTGACAAGACTGCGCTTTACACAATGCCCCCAACCCCACTCCCCTGCACACACCTCCAGAGGAGAAAAAAAGATACAAACAAAATTTCTTATATTTTCTGGCAGTACAGGAAATTAGATAAGCGAAAGCAATATAACTCAAGATTGAGCTATGTTCAAAACCAACTCATCTCAAAATTATCAGAAAAAGTGCTCATATATCCTTAGCCTTTGCTTTACATCCAAAGTCAGCACTATACATGAGGACAGGTCCCAAGACTAACTTCTGACATTTATACATGCTACCATACAGAGACAGTGCGGCAATACAATGACTCCTGTCTCAGTCCTTCACATTCTACTGACACCAATCCAACCAGTAGAGGACGAAATAGGACAAATAGATTTTTTACCCACTGCAGGTTTTGAACCAGGGACCTCTCAATTGGGATATCGACGCTTTACCATTTCCATCAGTTTGAAGACAGATAGACATAAAATAAAAAGAGGAACAAAGACAGAGAGACAGAGGAGAGACAGAAATATACAGGTAAACTGACAGAGTAAGACAAAGAGAAAGAAATGCTGGCAATAAAAAACAGAGAGAGACAAAGGGTCATCCAGAAGAAAAGACAAACAAATCTACACCCTCAAAGTAAAGTATGTGAGATTGAGAGGTGAAAGAGAAAAGTGAGTTTCTTTTCTTGCTTCTTTTCAACATTTCTTCTTGACAGAATTTTCCAAGAAACACACACATCCAACAGCACTAGCCTGCAAACATAATTCAGAGTCAATGCAAAAGATTGTTATTGTGTAATATCTCAAAACAAACAGGATGAAAATTCATTGATTAATGTTTTACTTGCTATCTCCCAGCAGAACATATGAGTATTCACCCTCATAGGTAGAACATATGTCAAGCCCAATATCAATAAGTCTTTGATTAAATGTGTTAACTTTCAAAAACAAACCACAGCTTAGTCTGTGGCCAACCAAATAAAGACCTGAAAACTTAAAGGACAAATTCAAACTTCACTGTCTGAAATTTAAAATTCATCACGTTATCTCTGATATTTACGTTCTACATAAGATACCTCTAGAAAACTGACCACAAAGAAAAAAGTTTTGTAGGAGGCCTTGTCACTGTAGCTCAATGTTAACCTGCTATGAACTTACAACTAGAACATTGACATAGAGCACAAGAATCCCATAGCAAGTTCTCATGCCTATGCCTAGAATGTAATCCTTCCTCCACACCCATCCTTCGGCTTGTAGCACACTATAGTCGAAAACAAAGCCCATGCTTCCGTTTGCCAAAACCATCAAGGCAAATATTGCAAAGGATATTCTGAAACAGCAGTTTATAATGATTTATTTGTGTAGTTTTTGGCAACTTCAAAAGATTTCAAAGTACAAGGCTTCAAAAAAGACCTTATAGCATCCTCCATGAGCAAAAGCACACATACACATAATACTTTTGACTACTTTTTGCTCTATAGGTGATTAAAATCAAAGTTTAGTGCAGATTATTATTTAAAGAAAGAAACCAGTGGGGAAAAAACAACTATGAAAGAACACCCGCAGTATATCAAAACTTGTTAGTAATGCATCATTCAAGAGACCACAACAATTTCTCAATTTTCACAATTGAGTACTTATTTTGATAATACAAAAAATTGATATAGGTTAGTGTTGTTGTTCTTGTTTTTGTATGTTGTTTTTTGTTTTTATTTCGTCTATCTATCTTCTTTTCTTCTAAATATTATGATCAATTTTCTTTTAAGTAAGAAATTTCAAAACTGTAGAGAAATAAAGATAGATCAATAAATACTTAAAGAAAAGGAAAGAGAGGAGTAAGACAGCAGGACCTAAGAAGCATAGTCCCCAATGAGGACATTCAAATCATTCCATTTACAGCATTTAACAACAACTTTGTGAACACATCTGGGATCTTTAATCAGAGCCAAGACAGTAATACTTACACCACAAGAATAACTGTGCAGTATCAGATTGAGTGATCATCAAATCAAAGGTTACCTCATTTACTAATATATTGAGAGACCAGTTAATAATTAAAAGGTCACTAAGATTTTATAAATTAAAATGTGTAGCTTCATTTTACTTGGTTCATAATGTTGTTATACTCACAGCCGACTCGCCCAGACACATCACAATGGTGTAAAACACTATGCAAAGGACGAGACCGAGCATAAAGTCGATGCGGTACCAAGGCATGCCCTCCATGGAGAGCACAACGTAAGAGAAGTGCAGGGCCTGAGTCCCCATGATGGACATGCCCACACACACGCCAGTAAAGCTAATTCTGCAAACAACAACGCCATGGAGGCCAGTCATAATGCAACAGTGATTTGCTTTACCATACAAAAGGAGACTATTAATGCAGTCTAACGCAATGGCATAGGTATGAATCGTTTCCTTCAAAGTGGTGCATACAAGATCAGCTTGAAACAGAGAATGATTACCCATAAAATATAGATATAAGCCTCCAAAGCGAGCAGAAAGGGCATGAAATTTGCTTGGGTTGCACTGAATCTTGCATGATATCAATTGAATTGGTAAAATTCTAAAAAGTATATAATTATCTATGTTAATTTTGAAGCAAGAACAAAAAAAAAGAATAACATTGAAGGCGATTTTCAGATGATAATAAAAAAAAATTGCAATTCAAAACAGTGAAACACCATCTATTTAAAAAAATTCACCATTATTAGTAAAAACTTCATTTTTTTTTTTAAGTACACAGTGAGCCCAAAGACAGGTATTGGAAGCTGTTACAAAACCATTAATCAAGAAGACTCAGAAGACAAACAAACAAACAAAATTATTTGGTCTCTCTGTAATACCGTTAGCTTTGAACACTGAGAAAATTGACTTTCACCAAACAAGTGAACACAATATATCTCCTGAACTTCAATGAGATGAATGAAATACACACCTAGAATTAAACACTTTATGGTCAAATGAACGCCCAAGAGTAGATATGAAAGAAAACAACATATACCCAACAGACTCGCTACTTGATAGCATGATGGGGGCGATCTTTAACCTGCGTAGCTATGAACAAATGTCTTAGCGGAGATTGATTTGTGCAAGCAAGTCCCTGAGTTATTTATTCAACTTTTAAAATGTCTTTAATATATCTAAATTCAAAAGTAAAGATCACATCACTTACCATAGACATTGGCTATGTTTTCACAAATACGAGGATGTGAATTTAACATGTTGCTGTTTTCTGGAAAAGTCTGTATACCTTTCTTTGTTTCCTTGAAATGTCTGTATACCTTTCTTACTTACAACTTTGTTTACTAAAACATAATTTTGAAAGTATTTACAAATACACATCACATGACTTGCCTCACACAAGTTCCCTTTGACCACAAACTTCCATACAGGCTGCAATGAGTTATGGTAAAAAAATTGTTTTAATTAAATTGTTTTACATACCTTGAAATGCCAAAGCCTTCGAAATAGACTGTATCTTATCCATTCAAAGAATGATATAGATATGAAAAAATGACAATAACAATCCGTTTTCTGTAATGAGGTAATCTTACCGACATAAAGAAGACGACTGATATCATAATTGTGAAGAAAGCCAACTGGCAGGAACCAATAGTTGACAGCCAATCTGACTGAACGTAGAAGACTACGTAATACATGAAGTAGTTGGACAGAGCAACCAGCACCATCAGTGTGGACAAAAATGCAAGGAAGTAGGCTCTGTTGGGAGTCAAACAAAACCAAAATTCAAATTGTACTTATCACAACAATCCTTATGCAACTGGTGTCTTAAAAAACTATCACCCATGACAATGTATACATTAAATTTACACTATTTCAAAGATGTATATCATGAAAATGCTTCCCCAGCCTCAAAATAGTTATATAACTTGAAAATTCAAATGAAGCAACTTTTGCGGATTTCAGTGAAACAAAGGTGTATGAAAAATGTACAATGCCATAGTGCACAAAGCTTTTTATACTGTTAGCACTGACAGAGAAGTTATGGCTTTCTTTATGGACAGCACCAAACTACTATGATTGATCATTGCAACGATTCTGGGCAAATTAGTGCTTTCCATGCATAAAAATAAAATTGCTGCTGACGGCTACAAAAACTGAGAAAGTCTTCACCCACAAGTAAGTTCCAAATGCAAAACATGTTGAGAACATTTAAGCTGATATTGAGACTCTGGTTTAAACATGCGCTTTACATGGGAGTAACAGGAAGCTGTGTAAAGAAAGAGGAAAAAGTGTTGGGGGATTGAGATGACAAGCTTACTTTGTTAGATAGCATTTACACAAACATATTATTTGTCTGATGTGCTATTAGCATGCCTAAAAAAATTGAGATTTTGGAATACATAGACCAAATAATATGAAATTGAAAATGTTACAAATCATCTGAACAGATGGGCAATACTACACATTTTCTTCTAAATTGGCTCCTTTTACATTGCAAGTTTGTCAGGAAGACATATCTATTCTGCCTACAGAAAATATTTAAGAATAAATCCATGCCATTTTGAATCTTTATGCTTGTTAAGTATTTACATCTTTTCATTCTTGGCTAAACAAACATATCTTAAAATTAACAGGGAGTATATCATTTTCTAATATCTGCAAATGCAAAGCAGCATTAACTAATACTAACAACACAACATACAGGTGTTTTTTTTTTCTTTAGTTCAGGAACTTAAGGTTTCTTCTTATGACAAAAATAGGAGCTCAATTTTATTACCACTGTTAGCAAAAGCAAGATACCTTTAGCAGCTATCTTGAAGTTTTAAAGATACAAACAACAATGACAAGAAACTGTACAACAATGAAATTATAAGATAAAGCAAAAAACAAAGTATGTGAAGCAATTATCAGGCTGGTATTTCAAGCAAAAGCTAAAACAAAAAGAAAAATTATAATTTTGCACTTGAAAATATTCCTCTTATTATTATTTTTTTTTTTCCATAAATATCAAAGACCAGTCACCGAATATTCTCACTAACCCAAGCAAGGTGTTAAAACATAGAGTAAAATGTAGAGAAATATTATTAAAAAGTAAACTGACATCAAGCAGTTCAGCTAAGCTTCATGCAAATCATGACTTAACAAATATCATGCACCTTTGCTGCTCATGGAGGAACTATAAAGATCAATTCATAGAGACTTAACTTTAACAAACCTGCTCCCAACAAAGAACCAACAGCACTTAGGTGTCAACATAAAAACATATTCTGAATCTTATATTAAAATACATTTAAAAATATCTGAAGTGAGCTGAGTCTTGTGTATGTATAGCTTTATTTCAATTAACAGAAATTATTCATTTCATTTTTTTCCCACTTGACTTCGATTTGTTTGGGGAAAAACAATATAGAGATAATGTTCCAACCATTACATTTGTTATTGTTAAAGATATCCTTTTATTGGTAGAACAGCTAAAGATTTAGAATCGATTATATATGTTGATACCTATGTCAATGCATTTTCATTTATGCTAAACAGCAAAAAATTTTATATATTGATGAGAAAATTATTTGAAATTGACAATAAAATTGACAAAGAGGTAAAAAGCTTTATAAACAAAAGTTTGGATTCTTTTGCATTTATATACAAACTTACATACCAACTTTAGGATACTTGTAAAAGAAAAAAAATTGTTGCTGATCATCATATTGAATGTTCCAAGCAAAAGACAAGGAACTGCCTAATTCTATGGGGAAAAGCAACAATTTTAGGAGCAGCAGGTTTGTAACAGGTTAAGCCTCCATGGGAATAAAATTATGTTTGTCCTAACTGGTTAGCAAAGAGCAAAGTACTTAATAACAAAGAATAATTGTAACAGCCATTTGGGGATTTTTAAATAGCAATTTATAGATTTACCATGCTTTAAGTCCTAAGATTTGAACCATGCTAGTGTCAATTGAAAATAATCATAACTTCCATAACCAACAAAAAATATGCATGCACAGTTAAAATTCAAAAACATATCTGACTTTTCAGGATATAGATGCTTAAATCACAGATAATGAAATATAATTTTTTTTTTTTTAATTAAATAAAACTCAATAACTAGTATATGAAAATCTACTTTTTACAATTAGGATCTATCAATGCATCTTTTTTAACTTCAAACATGATTGCCTTTGTAAATATCAAAGAGAATAATAGAAGACTGCATTTAAAAATTACAAAATATGAAGATTTAACTCCCCCCTTTCATGTGAGTGTGTGTGTAAGAATAATGTTTATAGAATGGTTAAAGTTGCTTAGCATTGACTATGAAATCCATATCCATGTATACATAAATTTACTGATTTATTTTAAGTGAATAAAACAAATGCTAATACATGCCAAAAGTAGTGAACAATTTTTTTAGAAATACTTCAAGAAGAGAATTGTATAAAGGATTCAGGGTGTGTATACCACAACCACAAATTTATTTGTATTTGACAACATTATTCACCAGGTACTAACAAGTATGCCTAAAACACCAATTGATTGCTTTAAACTATAAGGATGTGTTTTGCCGGGGATAAAAAACAAATATGTGCAGCAGGTTCACAAAAGGAGCTGAGGCTCATCCAGAAAATGATAATGCTATAAGATTTTAATGGGAATATATGTAAACAATTGTTTATGTTACTAACTTTTTCTAAATCACTTAAGCTAATCAATTACAAGTTAGAACATTAGATTTAGAAGAGGTAGCTCAGATCATTGAAATAATTATAAATAGACCTTTTTTTAGGTAGTTTTAGGTAGTTTTTAGCAGAAGACCCTCAACTTGTAGATGCATCAGATTCGAATAGCCTTGCTACTCAAAGAGAACATGGGTATATGACTAGAACATTATCATGCTTTCAATTAATAGTCACCTGCATTTTATTAATCTTAACCCCCACCCCCTCTCAATTTTGACATGTCCTTGAGCCAGTTTGGAATGTTAATCAACTCATTTTGGGGAGCTGCTATACATATCAGAATAGTGTACGAAGAGGGTAGATCTGCTGGTGCAGGGAGGGATGGTATAGAAGCCGGGGTATACAAGTGCAGTGTGCGATTGTGAGGCAACCAAGGTAAATCAGGCACAAGTCGCCAATATAAGTCTTGCGATAAAATATTAATTTATACATATTTAACATATTAATTTCCCTTTTCATTGTGAAAATAAGCTGAATATCTTTGGTTCTAGAAACCATAGAGTCACACTTTTTTCAACCTCTTATTTGATGCTTTTTTACACACGATGAATAATTCCAAAAGTGGAAATTCTGACATGTGCTTGATTCACCATGATTGCCTCACACTGAGTCTTGTTTTGATTCATTGTTTGCTTTTTATAAAAACAACAGCTAAGGTATTTGACAAAATTGGGAATAAGTTTTTAAATACTGTGCTTATTAAAAAGAGAAATTGAAATTGGTTCTTATATTTCTAATCACCCTGATTCAGGCACAAAGTTTTACATAATTACGTTAAAAAGATAAACTTTATAGTCATTATTTTTTTCTTGAATTTGTTATTTTTTTTCAAGAATGTTTTGGTACGACTTCAGTGAAAAGTTTACTTTACCTATTTAGATTCTTACACAAATTGAAATTCACTTACCGATTGTAATAGCCCACACAGTTGTGGATATATGGACAGTGGTGATCGAACTCTCTGATGCATCTGTTACAGATACGACAGTGCTTTGCTCGGAGTGGTCTGACTGTGCGACATGTGTGACACAATCTAGACAGGGGATTTTGGCCCTGTTTCCACTCATCAAAATGAGCCACCTAGCAACAATAGAGAACCATGGAGAATGACATTTTGAGTGCATAAATTATATGTCTATGCTTGTATGAAATTTTCAAAATAATTCAGATATGATGATCAAGATTTCAATACTTTTAAATAAATAAATATTTCTACTTTCACCAGCCTAGAAGAAGGCCTAAGTAGCCCTTATTCGTTTTCAAATCACTGTTTATTTCTATTGTCTCTACACTTGTAACCTCCCTTAAAACAAATACATGGATTATTTTTAAGAAGTCTTTTTCTTTTTTTTTTCTTCTTTTCATAATTGTAATTTTTAATACAAAGGGACTATTTGGCAAAAATTGTAAACATTGTCAGTAGAATCCTATAATACAATGAGCTACTTTTAAGCTACTTTTATCAATCCCCTGAGTACTACTTTAGACATATTATTGACTCATATGGTTCTCACTTACTTGCTTGATCGCTAAATCATACTCAGGAATGTTTCGAGGTAAAAAGCCAGGATCAATGGAATTTGAGTGATACAGACAGATCCACATGATCACATTTGTGCACATGAAAAGGACATGAAAAGCTTGCAGATCATTCCATGTAACAGGTAAACACTGTAATTGGATAGATGTGTTAAAAAAAGGGTTAGTTATTGTAATTATTATAGACACTTTGAGTAAAAAAAAAAAGAACATTTACATGTTGCAGAGAATATATTTTAATGACAAACATGGTGGTTTTCAGTTTGACATGATGGAAATATGATGATTGATTTAATTATGTAGGAACAATCACTAATCACACACCGTCATAGGGCAAATGATTTATATGGACAAAACATTTTTTTACAATATCAATTAAATAATAAGTTTAGTGAAAACTGAATGTAGAATATTTAATGAAAGATACACATTTTGCTCATACCTTTATCAAATACATCGGGTAGCCCCATAATACTACAGTGACCAGGAAAAAAATAAGGGCTGCTTTGGTATTGCCAGGCGGACCAAATATTATAGACCTAGAGGGGAAAGAGTAAAAGAATTGAGATGCACAATCTTAAAAACGTTTACCAGCTTGACTAGTTTCACCTAAGTTCAAAAAAAAAATCATTCAATTTCATTGAATTGAATAAATAATTGTACAGATCACTTCTATATCTTGTTTGCTGTATCTCTATCAGTGATAGAGAACAAGCCATATTAATATATATCAATAACATCAAGTGACAAACAATTTTTTCATTTCTCAAGTAATAATTTGTTACTTACCAGCAATCTATGCGAGGTAAAAGACTGTTTCTGCTATGGATTTCTTTTTTCAAGTAAGAGACTAAAGAGTCATGCTTTCGACCAATAGCAAGCATCAGAGGAGTTTTTCCATTGTTGTCCGCCTGATCTACATCCACACCATCCTGACAGAATTGACAAAAAATGTATTGCTCCTTTGAAAATATTCAATTTATTAATTTTATAAATTTCATCCTTCATACTACTATAATACCTTTAAAGAAAAAAATGGCATTTATTTCGCACACACAAAAAAATGAAAACTTTCAAGGATCTAGACGAGGCCTTCTGATTCTACTTTATACTTACATTTAGCAAGAGCATCATAATTTCCAGCAATGGAGAGCAATGGTGAACCAAAATTTAAGAATCACAATTTTCCGTTAGACTAAGGTACGTAAAAAACGATTTGAGACCAAACATTTTTTTTAATTATTCATCTTTCATATTCTTTCGTAAAAATGAACCAGCCCAAAATATAATTCAGTACCTCTGTTTAAATAGAATAAAGCAATTTGACAACATCGCAATTAAACTCAAGAAAGAATTACCTGTTCACACAGATCTTTAACTGCTTGCAAATTGCCATTTATGCAAGCCAGATGTAACACAGTCTGTCCATAGTTATCCTTCTGTTTGGGATTGAATCCTGAGTATATGAGTAACCTCATAAGCTCATTGTGACCTAGGAAATTTGGAGAAAAGGAGTAAACAAAACTGTCTCATATCCTACCTGCAGTTGATCACTTTCATTCTCAAGAATATGCTGATAATTATACATTAAAAAGCATCACTTGTTCTCTGGCAATTTCATTTTTTTGTAAATAGTTTTGTTGCATATTCCATGGGTCACTTATCAATAGTTATCCAGTATCCTGATGCAATAAACACTAAAAGGCCTAATTCAAATACAATCCAATTTCAATTCTAAGGTAATAGATTAGAAAAAAAAGGCCTCATTCATCTACACATGAAGTTAAAGATCTACAATGACTTTTTAACATGTCACAGTTACAATGCTGTTATTTTTGGTGAAATATTGAGGTTTTTAATCAGGTGAGTGATTGATACAATTGGCTACATTCATGTCATTTCTAGTATTTCAAAAAAATTAGATCCACATATTCCTAATAAATGCGATTCATATTCCTAACAAATGCGATTACATGTTATCCAAACAGTTTGCCGCACAATACCAATATTTTTTTCCAAATTTTTTAAGTTTTATTAATATCCTGAGAAAGAACGTGTTAGGAAACGTAACATAAGAAGAAGGTAAGAAATAGATATTACTTTTAATTTTAAACAATTGATTAACTTTCTTTGAGATGTTTCAAAGCAATAGCATTCTTTTCTTGGATCCTTTATCATTTTGTAAAGCTGTATTTCAATCTGATTTCTTATAATATAAGTAGATTTCAATAACAAATTATCAAGACAATGAAAATATTGAATAGAAAAAGATGAAATTAGGCAAAATAAAACAACTAAAGCAATAAAGAAGCAAGTTACACATCAAATGAAAGACGGGTTCGACAGGACAAAGTCAAAGACGTTGTCATCCAGCACGATAATGCTCGGCCACACACCAGTCGCCAAACCCAGTGCGCTTTACAGCAGTTGGAACTTCCTACCATACCACAGCCGACATACAGTCCTGATTTGGCCCCGTCTGACTTTTTCTTATTTCCTTTGCTGAAGAAACATCTCAAAGGAAATCACTATGAAACCGATGCAGAAGTTGAGGCGGATGTTCGCTCTTGGTGCCGATCCCAGACACCAGAATTCTTCGCAGACGGCATGCGAAAACTTGTACAACGCTGGCGCCTCTGTATTGAACGCGATGGTGACTATGTTGAAAAATGATAGTTCATCAGATAGGGGAGACTCTAAGCTTTCATTTGATGTGTAACTTGCTTCTGTAGTCCTTCAAATAAAAAAGTTATTCAAAAACGGCCCTTATTTATCAGCCTGCCCTCGTATTAAAAAGATGAAATTAGGCAAAATAAAACAGAACTAAAGCAAGAAAGCAGAAATACACAATTAAAAAACTGTTTGAGAAAAAAAAATTGTTTCAGGGGCATGAGTGAATTCCTCAAAACTAAAACTTATCAAACAGTGACTTTCCTTTCTGAGAATTACAACAACATAGTAATAAAAAGGAAGAGACTTAGAGTAGACTTCCACCGACGTAGGCTCAGACTGTCAGACCAACATCGACGTCTTTTTTGCTGGCGCTACTATCTACACCGCCACTGGAACCAGCGGTCAGACAGACTGGCATGAATATAGCTTTTTTAAAACTGAGAAATACCGGCAGCGCACTGGAGTCAATGTGAGATAAAAGTGCGTTTGAAGCAATGTGCGACCATTGCTGCAGATGTTTTAAAAAAAATCTATTTCTATCTTCCTCTATCTATCTTTACTCCTTGTCTCACTCTCTTTAACAGTATATTATTCTATGACTATTCTCTGTCTGTCCGCCTCTCTCTCTCTCTTTTACCCCTCTCGTTTTATCATTCTCTTTGCTATCATTTTTCTCTATGTCTCTCCTCCTCTCTGCTCTTTCGTTTGCTCCCTCCTTTTTTCTGCCTGGTATATATATCTCATATAAACATAATTTTCTCTGTCTGTCTCTCTCTCTCTCAATTTATTATTCCTTTCCCATAAAAAAAAAAAAAAACCTGTCAAACCTAATACTAGATTTTGATACAATAATTATTTTGGGGCTCAAAAGGGGGAAGATCAAGATCTAAATGTAGATCTAGTTGATGAAGAGACCTGAATAACCATGTCAGCTAAGTACCTAATCTACTTCTGCATGTTTTTTATATATCATTCTATTGTGTTGGCAATGGTCAGAGAGAAAACTTAGAATCATTCAATACTCACACCAAGAATAAACCAGCTATAGCGCTTTTTCTGCTGCATGAATCTGCTTTAACTGGTTTATTCTTGGTGTGAGTATTAGACCCTTACATTTTCTGAAAGCTGAATAAATTGTCTACAACTTTTATACTTAAATTGGAGCTAAACATGTTGGTTTCCAAGTTATTTGATGACAAAGTGGATATTCTTTAGGATAGAAACTTGACCGTGGCCTTTTACGGTCAAAGTCAATATCACAAAACACTTTGTATGGTACCTAATACCGCTTCAAAATTGTCTACACTTTCAGCTTTAAAAAAAATGTATAGGTTTTATAGCTTATAAAAAATGTTTGCTGGCCCCTTATCCATTTTATGGCCCCTATATAACAAATAGAGCCCAACACCACACACTAAATACTAGTGACACTTATAGGGTTAAACAGTCTGAACTGGTCTAACCAAGTTCAGTCCTGATGGCCCGCCATTTTTTTTTATTAAATACAGCCACCATTCTACATAATATGTTTATCATTTTTTTCAACTAAAAAATTCCTGATATGACTGTTGGATCCCAAGGCAGAGGAGGTCTACTCCTAGGAAATAAACCATGTAAAACCTTTAAAAGCTGCCCAGTGGAGTGCATTGTCGCCATCTTTATCTGTGAGTTGTAACCTTGCCCCTTTGCCCATAAGGTAACCAGCTAACATAGTCTGTCCATATTGAGCAGCTACGATCAAGGGTGTGCAATTTTTGTTGTCCACAGTATCCAAATCAACACCAGCCTGAAATAAACATTCATGGAAATCACAACAGATGTTGGCCGGCCTTCGCGAGGTTCATCCATCACTGACAAAAAGCCAGATTTGAACTTTCTCACCCAATGAGTCACCGTACTGTAGTTAGGGCACTTTTCAGCATAAACTTCTACCATCTGTTGATGAATTTCCGTGGGGGTTTGTCCTTTTAAGAGAAGGAATTTGATGACAGAGCGATATTCAACGGCCTCCATGGCAGACAATTTGTAAACAACAAATGACAACTTCCTAGGGGTTGTTTTACTTGATGCGCTAAAAGGTGCAGAAAAAAAATTCCGATTTTCCCCAAATTTTGCATGCCGTGTTCAACATAGATGATCTAGCTACCCACAAAATTTCTTTACTCTAGTACAACTGCTTCAAGGTCAAGCTAAGGACATAATGAACACCCCTCGTATCTTGTGTATATTTCAAGTCCTACTAATCAGCATTACACTAAACTTTTCTCTCTCAGCTTTGCTCTTTCATCAGATTCTAATCTCTGGGTATGCCAAAGTACCCAACATATTAAGCATGAATCACAACAAAAAAAAATGTAGTGATGTTTAAGGTTTTGACAAAGAAGATAAATAGACGTAACATCACACAATCCTGGTTAAAATAAACCTATTAAAATGAGACTTCTTTTTCCTCTAATAAAAAAAGTAATTGCACTCTAAAGCTGAAGCTATTTTACCTGTGATAAAATATCAACAATAGCAATATGACCATTGACACAAGCCCAGTGAACAGGTTTGGCTCCTAGATCATTGTTACTTGGCTCGTCAATTGGGACTTTATTCTCTATCATGTACCTGAAAAAAAAGTTACCATTTCATTATAAATGTCCATAAAAGGGAGTGAAATAAATTTTAAAATTTTGTGGATGTATCATATTTTGCATTGAAATGTGCAATGGGTGTAACGGTAGTTGGAAAGTTATGCATTTGAGCTTTATGTTAGAAAGTATTTCGAGAGTTTTGACTTATTTTCTTTTTCATGCCAACAATCCTGGAGTCGTCAAGTTTGGCAATGTTGTTTAGAGGATTTTGCTTCTCAATTTTCTAATCCCCTTATATGTATCTATTGTAGTTTTAGCAACACTGCTAGGGTAACTCCAAGGACTTTTCATTTCTCAATTGTAACTTTGTAAAAAAAAAATATTTAAAAAAATAAAACAAAAACTAAACAGATGTAAAAATAATTAAAATCGATTTTATAATTACTTTATAAACTTCACTAAATGAAACCTATACAATATATTATTTTTATATTATAAATATCGTGCTACTAAGTTTAGACCAAAGGCGTAAATCAAGTGACCAAAAATAATTATGGTCATAGTGTTCTGATTCATTGATAGATAACTTTAAAATATGTGCAATTTTTATAGTAAGAAACAAATAAGTACTGGCTTGTTTTTAAATTACCAAAAATGCTAAAAGGCAGTTATTAAAACAGCTAACCTGAGAACTGCAGTATGGCCCCCCAGACATGTCCAGTGAGCTGGCGTGTGACCTTTATCATCTCTCATTGACAATATAGAGATTCCATTCTGCTCTACCAATGTCTGAACTGGGATTAGCATTCTGTGAACAAAGGAGATTAAAAAAAAATTGGTCACCATGGACAGGTGGTCGCCTTGGACAATTAAGATCAACTGAGTACATGCACGATTTCCTTCTGTCTTGTAGCGAGTACTCCAATTACGATAAACTTCCCCTTTTCAGTTTCCAATTGCACAAGTCAAATGGTCGAAAGTAGTCGCTGAAACTCCAGTAATAAAAAAATATTAGGAGAACCGCTTTCCTCAACCTGGCTTGATCTCCAAGATTGAGTTGAGAATCTCCATCTCAGGATACTCAATACAAAGAATAAAAACTAGAAGTAGAAGCTGAATTGAAGATAGAAATGTATGCTATGCTAGCAGGGCTCAACAAGAGAAGACTATCATTCCGGGTCGCAGGCTTGGGACTGCCTTGGCTTCATTATAAAGGTAGAAAAGAAGAGAAAGAAGCAGAGGTCCTAAAAAGTTTTAAAAGGGCGTTAAGTTTTCCCTTAGGAAGCAGCGTGGTCTCGGCGGACAGTCCTGGTGCTTGCATTTGAATGCTCTCTTGATGCCCTTTACTGCGTGGTAGATTTAAAAGCATTTGATGTGGAGACTAAGTTACTAACATTATAGGCATTTTAGCTCACCATCTAGTCGCTCCTGTCAACATTTTAAAATTTATGATGGGCTCCTTGGTGACACAGACAGGGCTGTGGTCAAAACTCGTACCCCTTTTTTGTCCATGAAACGAATGTAATTCTGGGTGCCATTGGTCAATGTCCTTGAGCTTAGGCAGCATTTTTTGGCTGGTCCGTTTTTCTGGTACCGTTGCATAGTCCCACATGCCAGCGTGTTGGGGTGCTGCATCCAGCTCATCCACCACCTCATTGATTTTGAGGGGTTGTCGATGAACATAACGACCTCGACTTAAAACGAATTCATTCTTGCCATCCCCAATGTTTGAGTTGAGTAGGGTTAGCTGGTTTAGCATCAAACATCAGCACCATATAGGCTATATTGTGGACGGACCTCAAGACTTATATCTGACAATTTCTAAGTGCCCCCACACACAAGACAGGGCGTGGATACCATGACCCTAGTCTCAGCTGGTCACATCATACTTAACACCGACCTGACCAATTACAGTGGTCGAATTCAGACAAATAAATCTGCCATGCTGGGATTCAAAACGCGGACCTCCCGATCTGCACGCAGACGCTCTAGGAGGGGGGAGGAGTGTGGTGAACGAAAGGTAGAGCATCCTTAGTAACATAATTATCAGGGCCCTCAATGGTTTGGTGCAGGTCTGTCGTCTAGCATTGGGCTTAAACACTACACAACTTTAGAATTAAACCCAATTCCCAAATCTATCATTTTTCAAGGAAAAATCAATACAAGTACCAAAGTCAAAAACCAAAAATCATCTGAAGAATGATGGAGTTTAACTTGCACTCGTGATCCCACCCACACTAGATATCTAGAGCTCGATCTAGATATATAGAAATTCTGATATAGATTTCAGAAAATTTCTAGATTCTTATTGGTCTGATTCAACTTCTTATCACGCTAATATCAATTAAATTTACTTACCCTGATTTGATTATATCAAATATTTGAGACTGTCTACTGGGTTTACTATCATTTGATTGACAACTGACATCCTGACAACATTGACTTCGAGAAACATCAGGTCCTGTTGAGGCAGAGAGCCCCACGGCGAAGTTGTTATCTGCCATTTTTCGGTACCCAACAACAAAAAATATTTGGTTTAAAAACTTGGAACACACAAAACGAAATATCCAGGATTTCTGGTTCGATAAAAAATTTAGACATGGAACTGTAAACAGAACAATACAATTATGATGGAACTACGGAGATCCTTACAAAGTGAGGGAGGGGGTCTATTTATTTGGTAGATAAATTTTGAACAGTGTTTTAGGCTAAAGTTCCGAAGTCGATAGGAAGCTAGTTTCTTTCACCTTCCCCCTTTGATCCCACCTGCATACAGATCGAGATTAATTGTTTTGTTGTTGTTTTTTGTTTGTTGTTCGTTAATAAGTTCGCCTCCCCTCCCCCCCCCCGCCCCCCCCTTCTCTGCCTATCTATGTTTTAGACATTTCACTGTATTTTGTTGGATTTTCTTTTTTTCATTCATCATTTAGTGGCATGCAAGTAAATATGTAGTTCATCGGCCACATAGTTTGGATCTCATAGATGAGAACATGATTTAAATTTGAAATTAATTAGCGTCCTTGGTCAATAAAATAGATATAGATGGACTAGCTATGAGTTCTCTCTCTCTCTCTCTCTCTCTCTCTCTCTCTCTCTTTCTCTCTCTCTCTCTCTCTCTCTCTCTCTATCTATCTATCTCTCTCTCTCTCTTTATGTATACATATATATGCCCGTGTCCTCAACAAGTTGTTAGACATTATAGTTCTTTGCTGCCTACCTAAGCTCCTTTTTCTATGACTTGGTTCCCATAGGATAAGAGTAACTTGGTGTACACGTCCGTTCTGTAACAATCCTGATCCTGTAACAATGGCTGCTGAATGCCTATCTGTTTGTGTTTTAGACATTTCACTGTATTTTGTCGGATGTTGTTCTTTTTTTCATTCATCATTTAGTGGCATGCAAGTAAATATGTAGTTCATCGGCCACATAGTTTGGATCTCATAGATGAGAACATGATTTAAATTTGAAATTAATTAGCGTCCTTGGTCAATAAAATAGATATAGATGGACTAGCTATGAGTTCTCTCTCTCTCTCTCTCTCTCTCTCTCTCTCTCTCTCTCTCTCTCTCTCTCTCTTTATACATATATATGCCCGTGTCCTCAACAAGTTGTTAGACATTATAATTCTTTGCTGCCTACCTAAGCTCCTTTTTCTATGACTTGGTTCTCATAGGATAAGTAACTTGGTGTACACGTCCGTTCTGTAACAATTCTGATCCTGTAACAATGACTGCTGAACCGAGGACGCCGATCTTTTATTGTAGTTGGTATGTTTGACAGTTTTCCGCCTTGTTCGGGATTCAAGTAGCATATCATCTTTAAAAAAAAAAAAAACAGTATAAGTGAGAAAGATGCTAATGTATAAGGGTACAGAATTGGTTAACTAGTTCATGTTCATTTTGTCAACTAAAACCCCCACAAAAAACACGATCTAATACGAATCGTAATAATACTAATATAGTGGATTCGCGTTATACTCCTCTTTTGTTTTCACAAAATGAAGCACTTCCCATTCCATTTTAAGTTAAAAGTTAAAACTGCGTTTTGTTTATAACCAGTGACCAAATATTTCTAAAACGTACCAGTTTTTGCATTTACAAGTGTCAGCAGTGTTTCTATCGGCAAGGGCAAGCAGCACACGTGAGCCTGAGGTTCGAATCTAAGCTGATGCCCCTGCCTAGGTCTTGGGCCTACCTAGGCTACTTGGGGTATAGGATTTTTCGGAAAACAAAGGGGCGTAGAATAGTCATATATAACGATCATTCGAGGCCCTTCATATTTCAGTTTCAATGCATAATTTTAACACAACGCCTTAGTGTTAGTTTGTTGTTGCTGGTGCTTGTTTTTTTGTGGGTTTTTTTCGTTTTGCTTCGTTTTGTTTTGTTGTTTTGCTGTTGTTGTTGTTGTTGTTGTTGTTGTTGTTGTTGTTGTTGTTGTTGTTTTGTTTTTTTTTTTTTTTTTTTTTTTTTTGGGGGGGGGGGTTGTTGCTTCGTTTTGCTTCGTTTTGTTGTTGTTGTTTTTTATTGTTTTGTTTTTATTTTGTTTTTGTTTGTTTGTTTTTTTGGTTTTATTGTTTGTTTGCTTGTTTGTTTGTTTGTTTGTTTCAATCATTTTGTGTGCAAACTCCCTAATCTATCACGTCACTTTACAAAATATAAGTTTGTCTGTCTGTCTGTTGTTTCGCTTTTGTTGTTGTTTTTTATTGTTTTGTTTTTTATTTTTTTATTTTTGGTTTTATCGTTTGTTTGTTTCAATCATTTTGTGTGCAAACTCCCTAATCTATCACGTCACTTTACAAAATATAAGTTTGTCTGTCTGTCTGTTTGCCCCATTGTCTATTTCTCTTTCTCGCTTGTGCGCTTGCAACCTTCATTATAACTCAATTATTTTGATTGTCGTGTTTTATCAAACAGCAGATCAATATCAAACTATTTCGTCCATCCTCGCTCCTCACTCAGTCTTCCTACGAGCGCTACTCGCTCGCGTTAGAATAGACCTGGTTAGTCGGGGGCGGCGGATGCGACTGATGTTTCTAGTCCAAGCTATTGAATCAATGGCTAAATTTAGAATGCATCATTCGTTCTCTCCTTCTCACGCATTTCATGTTGCGCTATAAATGCTGGCGCTCGCCCTTCACAGTAATTCTTCGACAAAGTGGCTAGCTGCAACCAAAATCAGCATAGTGTAATAATTATCTTAACATTGATGATCAGTGGGTATTTTTGTTTGATTTATTTGTGTGTGATTCGGTGATGCCCAAGTGAATCCTATGGAGGCCCTAATCTCGGTCTCTTACAGTGCATTATTTTCGCCTATCGGGCATTATCTGTAGGCCTATTGTAACCTGCGGCTAGATCTACATCCTTCAGATTGTATAGCAATCATTAGGTAGGCCTAATGCATGCTGTGTGAAAGTTATTGAGACTTTGAATGTTTACAAAGCATCCCGAATATTGGACAGAAACCGTACAGTGTGCCTTTTATAGAATAAATCATAAACAAGTGTACTTTGTGATTAACATCACCGTCGTCTTCAAGTTTAAATAAACATTGACCTGTTGGCTTTAATTGATACAGTCAGATTGATTCAAGACAGCGAGTCTTACTCGCAGACTGAAATAGTTGTGACTTAGACAACAGAGAGACGCGGGCTTTTCTACATCTCTGTCCGCTTTGGATCACCAGCCCGTGAGTACAGTGTATTATTTATTGATTTTGTCACATGTGCTTTGGTCGTGTTGATTTTGCGATGTAGACCGGCCACCTTCACGTGCCAAGGCAATATTGTTCTGTGCGCCACTATGGTCTTGTGTGTATGAGGCTAGTTCCTAAAAGAGAGAATTTTTTTTAATTAACCGGCATAATCTTTCACTAACAAGCAAAAAGATCAAATACCACGTCTAAGATCCTAGCAGATAAGCTTGTTTATGATAATGTAATAAAGACATAAGAGAGAGAGAGAGAGAGAGTCTATCTATCTATCTATCTATCTATCTATCTATCTTATCTATCTATCTATCTATCTATCTATCTATCTATCTATCTATCTATCTATCTATCTATCTATCTATCTATCTATCTATCTATCTATCTATCTATCTATCTATCTATCTATCTATCTATCTATCTGTCTCTGTCTATCTGTCAGTCTGTCTGTCTGTCTTTGCATCGGCTGCCCCCCTCCACTCTCTCTTCTCTCTCTGTCTCTCTCTCTCT
>RQTK01000516.1:183680-204533 GCA_003991915.1 Elysia chlorotica
CTATATATATATATAGAGAGAGAGAGAGAGAGACAGACAGACAGACAGACAGACAGAGAGGGGGTAGAGATAAATAGTACAGCCTACTATGAAAAAAGGGGGAAAAATACTATTTATATAGAGTGGCCTACTTAGGAAGATAGGAATTGGACACGAGGTGGAGAGAAAGCAAAAAAAAAGAAGGCTTTATCTTCGTGGCACTTTGACCCGAGTTTTTGTTTATTTAGTTAGCAATGGCATGTATGGGGTTTGCTGATACAGGCTTTTAAACTGTATATGCACTAAAGCACCGTATGAACGAAAGCATAATGATATTATTAGTATGTTCAAAGTTCAGAACGGCTCATCTTTTTATTGGTTGCACATTATCTAGGAATTGTTGAAGAATAGGAGAGAGAGAGACAGAGAGACAGAGAGACATAGAGAGAGATAGATAGAGAGAGACAGAGAGAGAGAGAGACAGAGAGAGAGATAGAGAGAGACAGAGACAGAGAGAGACAGAGGCAGAGAGAGAGAGAGAGAGAGAGAGAGAGAGAGAGAGAGAAGGGGGGAGCTAGAGAGAGACAGACAGACAGACAGACAGACAGCGCGGAGAAATGGAGATGGATTTGACGGAGAGCGGAAAGAGCGACAGTGTAAACAGATAGGCCTACATACGCAGACAGACATATAAACAGATAAAGATGGAGAGGTAGAGGAGAAAGGAAAAAAGAGAGGGGGGGGGTTGGAGGCAGACAGACAGACAGACCAACAGAAATAGAGACAGACAGACAGAGAGAGGTAGAAAATGTGAAAGAGAGAGGGTGAGACAGAGAGAGAGAGAAGGGGGGAGGGGGGGGGGGGGGGGGTGGGAGAATGAGGAGGAGGAAAAAATAATGCTTTGATACAGCAACTAGGTTATTTCGCGGATGGGTCTCAACACTATGAAATCATACATACAGAAATTATACGTCATGGGGTCTCTGCCGGCTGCACTGACATTGATCCAACCAGTAAAAACACGGTCTGATTTGGAT
This sequence comes from Elysia chlorotica, assembly GCA_003991915.1. NCBI lineage: Eukaryota > Metazoa > Mollusca > Gastropoda > Plakobranchidae > Elysia > Elysia chlorotica. The sequence goes on from RQTK01000516.1 coordinate 184,697, forward strand.
TCGAACTCGTGACTCTTGATAATAAAGCCGCGTCTTTTACAGCATATTACATTTTGCCAAAAAGGAGGGTAAAAAAAAAGAACATAACATCAAGTAATTAAAAATATAAAAGTAAGTGGAATAAAATTCTTGTAATACTGGATTACATTAGCACAACTCCTACGAGCGTTTCTAGTTTCATTTGTCATTTCTTAATCATGATCCAACCTGAAATCTTGCCATGCGCTTACAAAAACCAAACATTGAACGATTAGCTCTATCACTTCTATTAGTTCTATATATTAACATAGAAGTTATTATAGCCACGTCTCAGCATCAACTGGTTACAACCAGCTTGTGGACTTTTGACCTTTGTCTCCCGGCATGAGCACACAGCTCGCTCTTGACTTTTGACACCTACATAATTATTAAAATAACTTTTCTTGATAAGGTGCGTCATGCACATTAATGATTGGTTGTTTTCACTGGAGTAGTAATTGGAGTCTTATTTTTGGACAGGATTGTAAGGACATTAAACAATTGGTAAAACTACCAGGCTCAAAGTTTGCGTTTTAAATTGATACACATAATACCCGGTAGATCGAATTATGCTGCACTTTCTTTTCTATTCAAAAGAAAAAGAAACAAATCATTAGACAAAGACGCTTAACAGGTGCATTTTATGTTGTTGTTGTTGTTGTTGTTGTCGTCGTCGTTGTGGTTGTTGTTGCTGTTGTTGTTGTAGCTTCTGTTGCTGCTGCTGAGCCATTCTGTATTTTGCACGTGGGTTGGCCATTTACTTCTATACCACAGGGGATGTCAGCCCTCATCGCCCACCGTTCTTTGCGGCTGTTAGTTTGGACCCGGGAAAATCAATTACGCAGCAAAAAGTACACATACCATATTTTGATAGAAAAAGATCAGCTGAGTGTTTCCATATTAGCTTTTCAAAATTTTCCATCATTGAGAGCGTGTCTACACCTTGGATGCCCTCAGGCTTCAGGTAGTCTGAGTCAAGCCACTCTCTCTCTCTTTGCAGACCTTGTCTGGCTTTGTCACACGCCTTGGACAAGAGCTTCCTGTTAAATAATTACAGATGAAAAATTGAATTTATCACACTTTTGGGGTTTGATATTTAAATCAAATTTGAGATAATTTGATATATTTGTATTGTTCCAACAACTACCAAATTGTATAATTATAATGGCAAATTACACACTGGAATAATATAATTTTGTAAGCTCATATAAATAGACTAATATTTTCTATAATTGAACTTATTTTATAAGATACAACTCTTTCATATTGGAACATTGTACATAAAGATTAATTTGTTTTTAACTTTAATAAAATCATCATATACACGCTTCTATGAAAGAACATAACAAAAGAAATACTCCTTCTTGAGGAGGCTTTTTTTTTCTTTCTATTAAGTATTGCTTTACAGTTACTTGAATATCTTTAGTGTTTTGTTACTTCCAATCCTTATCATTAAATTCATAATTAAGTTAAGTAACCACTAGATTTAGTAATATGTAAGCCAGGCTCCAGATCGATCGGCCCGATCATAGTATAGTAATGTGATCACCAGCTCCGGCCGTCTCAGAGAGCCTGTAACGGGCTGATCAGTCACGCACTTTCACTAGTATTTTGGCGGACAACTTGCTTTAATTAACTTTCTATATTACTAATTTTTTAATTGACATTTATAAAAACAAAGCAATTTCTTTTTCTCATGTCAGCCCTCATCGCCCACCGTTCTTTGGACCCGGAAAAATCAATTACGTTCTAAAGTTATAAGGCCCTTATGGCTTGGGGTGATAAGCATGCCACGCCGTAAATAATATCGTATAATCCAAGGTACGCAGATGTATCTAGGTTATTGCTCTTTAGATCGCCAATGCTGTTATCGGATTTAAAGGCCTGGCAGTTCATCGCAGATGAAGATGAACAAACTTATCAGCAATATTGATAAATCTTGTCAAAAGGGCAATAGTAGTGGGACGTGTGGTGATAATAAATTGACCAGAGTAACAACAAAGTGAAAAATTGTACTGCGTGTTTTTTTTTATTATCTATGTATAATTTATTTAATATAATTGCTTCTAGCGTATTGATATAATAATTATAACTGTTCATAATGAACTTTTTAAAGTAAAGTTATAAAATAGAGAGTGGATTTCAGCCCTCAGTGGCAATTGCGAATTTACAAAAACGATCTTTAAATTAGCTATAATCGATCGTCTTATCCGAGTCCTCTTATGTCGCTAAGTGCATTGGTGTCAGAATAATTTGATTAAACTCCATCATATTCATTATTCTTTTTATTTTCTTTTTTTTTTACTTCACTGCAAACCTATCTGAAGAACAAAAAAAATAATAAAAGCAGTAATAGATAGGTCGTAGGAAATGCACCGAGAGCAAACAGTATTCAACAAGGCTTCCAAAATATATTGATGCTCAATAAGTTCATTTTTATTTCGTTGACTTTTATTTTTGGAAGCCTGTATATTAAGAGAGGAATTACCATTTTCGATACACGTGCTACAATAAGTTATTTATCCAAATAATAAAAGGAGTGGACTCAATCTGATTTCAATTTTCTTTCCGAAGATTCATATCATTTTATCAAGCACTATCACTCATTCTAAATAAAACAGTTACCGGTACAACCGTGACGTTGAGTTTTGGTTTGATTTGAATGCCCGTTAGTTTTACAATACATCTAGTTCATTCTTTCTCCTATACTCTTCTCCATCATATTTATATTCTATTTGATTCCAATCCTCCTCCTCCAACTCTCTCTATCTGCCTGCCTGTCTCTCTGCCTCTCTCTCTCTCTCTCTCCATCTCCTCTTCTCCTCTTCCCTCTCCCCTCTCTCTCTCTCTCTCTCTCTCTCTCTCTCTCTCTCTCTCTCTCTCTCTCTCTCTCTCTCTCAATCTCGCCTCCTCTCACCCCCTCTCCATCTTGTCCACTCACCATAGCTCTTAATCTCGCTCACTTTTTGTATTTTATTTAGTCGTTGTTTTGTTGTTTTTTTGTTGTTTTTTTTCTTGTTTTGTTTTTGTTGTTGTTGTTGTTGTTGTTGTTGTTGTTGTTGTTGTTTTGCTGATTCTTTTGTACCAGTTATTTTATGCGTGTTTTATCTTCCAGTACTGTAATTTCAGTCAATCGAATTTATCTATAATTTTATTGTGTCTCAAATTCTATTTTTAGTTAATTTATTATCAATCAGGAAACAATGACTGAGTGAGTAAAAATGCATCCGCTCGATAGCAGTTTAACAAAACATATATAACCATTTGAGGAAATTCATTTGGGCAAAAATATATAAATATTTTATAATACAACTCGGCGTTAGATCAACAGGTCTTCTTTATGTACATGTGAGTTTAAAACATTCATTGATTTTGTTTGTTCTTGCAGTAGTTATTGTTTTTGCTGCAGTTGGTGGTGTTGTTGTTGTTGTTGTTGTTGTTGTTGTTGTTGTTGTTGTTGTCGTTGTTGTTGTTGTTATTGTTGCTGTTGTCGTTGTTGTTTTTTGGGGGTTGTTTTTTGTTTTTCTTGTTTGCTAGTTCTTTTGTTGTTTGTTGGTGTTTTGTTTTTGTTTTTTGTTGTTGTTTTGTTTTGTGTTTGTTTATTTGTTTTTAGGGGGAGGGGTGAATGTTGCTTTATTCTTAACGTTGGCATATATTTATCTCGTCTTCCCGCCAATTTTCTCCTTTCTAGTAAAACACCAAGCAGGAGTTGGAGATTTCAAACTAGGCCTACTTGTATCGTTAAACAAACAAAAAAATTTAATTTAACATTTTTTCAAACTCACTTAACACATTAATGTTATCAATCTTATCATAACCTAGTTTTTTGTTACATTTTTTTTCTGTCACCACAACAGCCGAATGCGATGATCCGTTTAGCTTCTTTCTAGGTTACCGCGTTCCAAATTAATATTAGACATAGACAAATAGCAAAATGATATCTACACTACAGATATAAATACATAAACAATTATAATAAAAATAAGTACAGATAGTAATAGACGTACTATTATAGCTATTCAATTCAATTCAATGTTTATTCAGTCAATATATATGCCCCATAGGCCTATATTAAGAACATACATATTGAAAATTATTTTGTCGAGCACAGGCTTTGCAAGATGAATATATATAAACAATTATACAAATATACATGTAGCAACACAATTAGCAAAAGTTTTACTTAAACATAGCTGTATCTAACTACACCTTAACAAACAAACAAAAAACAAAACAAAAAAAACATATAATAAAACAAACTCAAAGAAAAAAAATGTAAAAAATAAAAAAATTAAAAAAAAAATTTATTTTAAGAACATAAATTCCTTATCAATCTGGGCAAGTGATCGCGAATTACATAAACAGTTCCAATAATGTGAGTAAGTATAGTACATGTAATAATGATGGTCAAATGCACTATAAATGTATGAATTAAGCTCGCTTTTAAGTTACTCTAAACTTACAACGCTAAATCATTAACAGAGGCATAGAATGTAAATGTACACCTTCTAGTAACAATATAAAATTTTAAGTTCTCTTGTGCCATTTAAATGTTTGACTGCTTGTGGGTAAAAGCTCCGAGTTTAATTTTTCAATCTCAGCTATTTGGGCGCGGTCAAACTGCGATAGAACACCCTCGATTATTGCCTTATAAAAGCTGACAAGTGTAGGGCCTTGAACCTTGAACGATTTTAATTTTCGTAAGAAATACAACCTTTGTCTTGCTTTAGTTAAAATATGGCCAACGTTAACGTCCCATGTTAGTTTATTGGAGAGGTGTGTACCGTACCCAAAAATGTAAATGTACCTACACGTTCTACTTGAGTATCATTAATAGAAAGAGGAGGTGGGGCTAGACCCGTAAGTCTAAAATCAACAATTATTTCTTATTTCTTTAGTTTTGTTTACGTTCAGCTGAGGGTTGTTATTTTGACACCAGTCTGTGAGCGAGCTTACTTGCTGTCGTTATTCGACTTCATTGTTATTGTACATATTATAGCCACGAAGCTAACTTGTCTGATGCAGTTGGTTCGTTAATATTTTCTATCATCACCCTCCTTCCCCCAGTGTACGAAGTAGGCCTACAGTTCCTGCACAAAAGCCAGCCCCGATAGGACCAAACTTATACATATCTTTCCCTCTCATCAAAATCGCAGGCCTAGATCGGTTTGGTCTCAGCTTAATTGAACGATGGACTATGAGTCAGTGGGGCTGCTTCATGAGCAGTTTGTCCGAAGTGCAGAGAGAACGCCTGACAAACTGGCGGTGGTCAGTCCTGAAGGTAAGATGCTTAATAATAATAATTATAATAATAATAATAATAATAATAATAATAATAATAATGTGTTTGTGAGTGTATGCTCATTATTGCTTTGTAATAAGTGACTAAAACGACAAAGAAGAAAAAAGTGGATAAGGGCGAACAAGTAATGTTTAATTGATTATCAACAAATAAACAACAACAACAACAATAACATCAACAAAAGAGAACAACAAAAATGCAACAAAAACAAAGAAATGCAAATAAAAAAAAAAGAACAAGTAGCCTACAAGAAGAACAACAAAATTGCCTAGTAGCACAAAAAGGAATGAATATAAAGAAGAACTAGCGGAATGAATGTAATATATGAGAAACCAGCAACGACAATGGAAACAACAATATATATGTATATACACTCTATGGATACAGTTTTAAAAGAAACCTGGTTTCAGTCACTAATTTGGAGCTTTATAATAGGAAACACCTTGCAATTGTAAGATTTTTTTATACTTGATGAATGTTTATTGCAACTGATTAAGTGTTCTTATTTGTTATTTTGTTTTGTTGTGTTGTTTTTATTTTAGCATTTTATTTTCTCATCTATAAAAATGGCTTTGATGACAAAAACCTAACTTTATTTGCATTATGGTCGACTAATGCAAATCAAACTTTTTATTTTCAGATCATTTGAAAACAATCTAAAAGAATTGATAATATAACCCATAAGCATTTTAAGCAGGTTAAAGTTATGAAGTTCATTAGGGTCTTGTTATACTTATAGTACTTTTTGGTTTTACAGAAAATTTGAAAGCCACCTTTAGAGAGCTGGAATTATGGACAAAGACACTGGCAACTACTCTCCAAAGTATGGGTGTGAAGGCTCAGTCATCGGTGGCTATATTCCTTGAAAAAGGCATGGACTTTGTAGTGTCTTACATTGCAATACTACGAGCAGGTGAGTTTATATTTACATTTTTAAATTTTTAAAACATATATATCCAAATATCATAACTTATCTTTTTAAGTATTGCCTCTTGCAGTAAAAATACTGTCAGCTCATCTAAGCTATTTTACTCTTTTGTTTCATAAACCATAAAATATTGTATTTGGTTTGGTTTAGTTTGAATTTGGTTTTGATTCCCCTCATTGCAGTTATTACCTTTTTTTTTATCCAGGATAAATATGGAAAAAAATCAAGTATAATTATATACCATTAATATTTAATTAAAATATTTTATAACACAAAGAACTGTTACATGTTTTAAATAGTAGAGAGACAAGAAAAATTTTAGAATTGTTTAATTGATGATATTTCTTTCACAGGTGAATTTATATCAATACGGATAAATGTTATTTAAATGTAAAGATTCTTATATTTTTTTTTCTTCATAAGTATCTTTTGTTTCATAAACCATAAAATATTGTATTTGGTTTGGTTTAGTTTGAATTTGTTATTTAAATGTAAAGATTCTTATAATTTTTTTTCTTCTTCATAAGTATCTTTTTTTTTTAATTGGTGCATTTTTGTGTGTCTGTGCGCCTCAAAGCCCAAACACTTGACCTATTTCCTCAGGGTTAAAATTTTATAGAATTCTCCTTTTTTCCCTCTTTTTGTCTTTTTAGGGGGTGGATATCTTCCGATAGACACATCATACCCAGAACATCTTTTAGCTTCTGTTCTTGAGGATTCTCAGCCTACAGTTGTAATCACCTGTCCAGAGCTTGTGGCTCGTCTGCAGACATATCCATGTGAGCTAATCGTTGGAGCATTGCCATCAGCTATTTTTTTTTCTACATCTTCCGGATGTAATATATCGATTTTCCTATAGATAACTTTTCAAATTGCTGTTGATAAGGTAACAACCAATCTTGAGCAAAATGAGTTATATTGATGTGCTGAATATCACCATTGTTTTTTTTGTAATTAGTGAAAAAAAAATATTATAAAAGTAATTACCACAGAAGAATGTATTATTTAGTGCTTATGAGCAATTAAATCTTGTTGTGCATAACAAATTTCATTTAAAAAATTGTTTGACCTTGAGATTAGAAAATGAAGATGTAAAAAAAAAAAGTTCATGACATAGCCTACACTGTCACTGTGCCACCCATTATGAACTTTTCACTTCTTTTTTGTTAACATGCACTACCCCTTTTCTATAGGTACACATTTGAATTGTAACAACTTTTTTTTACTTCCAGCTGACAAAGTCATAGTTTTGAAGGAGACCTGGCAAGATATGATGGCAAAGGAAAACACAGAGAAAGGGCTAGAACTCAAAGCAATTCCTTTAACTCTAGACAGCTTAGCTTACACAGTTTATTCGTCAGGGACAACTGGAAAACCTAAAGGTATTTTTCCTTTATTTCCATTTTATCAAAATATATCCAATATTGAACAAGCACATATTCTTCTTCAGTAAAAAAAAAACAGGGTTTTTGATCACAAAAAAGTTATTTAAATACGGTATAAATAATTCATAATAACTATATACACATATACAATATACACATGTAGCTGTTATCACAAAAAAAAATTATAAATTCTACCTAGCTTTCATATCACATCAATCTCACAGGCCGCAAGTGTTGAAAAAAAAAGAGAGATACCGAACTGAAACTATAAGTTCATTATCCTTTGTTTAGTTTTTGTTGTTTTTTTCAGCACAGATTCAATACAGCACCATACTGCTAGAATTTTGCAAATTATTCATATAAATAAAAATGTTCCTGGCCAGAATTCTAGCCACGCAAAAGAACAAAAAGAAAATTAAAAATTATATCAGTAAATACACTTGAATATGTAATATAATTGGCTTCAAACACAAAGGGTAAGCAAATTCATCTGCGCGATCAGTATATCGTTAATTCAAATCTGACCTGTAATATCCTCACTGCAAATGAGCAGTGTCGCAGCATAAAACTTATTATATAGACTGTTGCACATTTAGGGAAATAAATGTGTTGGAAGTTCATGGTTTAAAGTGGAAGGAGTAATGACATAAAAAAAACTTTTCTGGCATATCAACCTTTCCAAGCTTTTTTTCTACCTTCTTTGTCTAATTTTACCAATTTTCTCTCTTCCCATAAGGAATTATGTGCCCTCATCGTGGTGCTGTGTTTTCATACTACCATCGCCACGAGACATATCCATACTGTGAAGGGGGAGACCAGCCTCATCAATCTGAGAAGGATTTGAAGAGGTCACAGCCATACAATGGAGAGGAACGTGAAGGTGTCAACATATTCTTTGTATGGGAGATGTTGAGACCTTTGTTAAGGAATGTCACATTATATGTGATCACAAACCATACCATTTATGATCCTCCAAGGCTGTGCACCTACCTGCAAGTAAACAAGATAACACGCATTTTGGTCACCCCTTCATTGCTTGAGACTATTATAAACACGCAATCAGCAGATCGTCTCAAGGAGAGCTTTAATTCATTGAGGTACTTAAATCCATGCATTTCAACTATTTTGTTATCATTATTACATATGAAATGACCATCATCATCATCATTATGATTTTTTCATCTTGATCAGTCATATTTTTTTTCAAGTACCACCATCTTTGACTGCATCATCATCTTTTTTGCCATAAAAAAGGATTAATTTGTTATTCATAAACAATATAGGCTTCGTGCATGCTTTCAAAATTCGACTTTTTTTTTCCATTGATATAATTATTATTTGCAAGAGTTAGCCTCTTTTCAATTAAAAAAAATGAAGGTGTGATGTCTAACAGGGTATGAAAACATAAATCAACTTTTTATTGATTTTTGTGTGTGTGAGTCGTTATTCACCATGCGACCCATGTTTAGTGAGCATAGCTACAATAACAGTCGCAGCAGTGATATTATTGCTAAAAACTTCATACCACAAATCATTGCGAAGTTTTACCACTGAGTTAAGAGGTAAAAGGCTTTATGATGATGTGAATATTGCATAACAATTGCAATTAAGTACGTAGTTAATTTATCAATGTAGAAATTGGAGCAACTTTATCTCTGTAAATATACAGGCAAGTCTGGTTCTGTGGAGAAGTGGTGACAACATCTCTGCTAGAACGCTGTGTGAAGCTGTTACCATGGGTGCGGTTTATTAATTTGTACAGTGTGTCAGAGTGCCATGATGTTGCATGTGAGGACCTTACACATTACTACAGAAATTTCGAGGTTGGTATCAATCCACAAGCTTGAGGTCTATTATATAAATTGATTATAATTAAAATTTGCTTTAGTAAATCCCCCTGACTTGTCATCCAAAACAAGAGGTTGAATTTTATTTAATTCATTTTATTTTTGTAAATGTCTCAGTGGAGGTCATTTGTTTTCTTAAGCTTCAAATGATAATTTTATTTGTTTCCTGTCCCTCAATAAATGGGCATATATTTGAGGTGATGATGCTTTTTTGTGGTGTAAATAAAGAGATAAAAGTATAAGTGTGAATATCAAGCTCATACAGCTGTTAAATCAATGATTATTTAGACATACTTGTAATGATTTATTAAAGCATGTTATCAATTTATTGTTTAAATATTTAAATACTGTAATTTGGTGAGTGTGATTTTTAATCTGCGTTTTGTTTTGTATTTTGGCATTTGAAAATTTTGTTGTTTTTTCAAGAAAAAGATAGATTTTATCTAGAGTTTAAATATTTGATAAAATTTGCTTTTTCTTCTATTTTCAAATGTCCTTCATTTTGCTTAAATTGCACATTTAACATTTATACCCAGGAGTCCTTGATGTCTCGTAAATTCTGTCCTGTTGGTCATATCCTGGAGGGTGTAAAAATTATCATCTTAGATAATGAAGGGAACCAGCAACCCGTTGGAATGTCTGGAGAGGTATTGAACTGAGCAATTTTTATGTGAAGCAAATATGCTAGAAGTTATTTCTATACTTTTCAAAGATAGCAACATTTGATTTTCCATTACTGATTATCTCATAAACTTAATTATTATTATGAAATGGGTTTTTTTTTTTTTTGGTGGGGTTTTTTTTTTTCTGTAATGACACATATTGTTTCTCTTCTGTTAATCAGATATATGTCGGAGGCCCAACTCTTGCTATTGGTTATGTGAATCGACCAAAAGTTCAGAGCGAGAGATTCATTTACAGAAAAAATAGTGCAGGCGAGGAAATGTAAGTGAAATTTTCTTAGTGTACAATATTTTCATAAGAAGGGAAATTAGTCCTTTCCAAACTTGTGTTATTTAACCTGGAAAAACACCTTTAGAAAATGGCAAATGCTATTATATGTTAAGGCAAGATGCAGTGTTTTTCTGTTTTCTATTTTTAACATTCTTTCATCCATAATTTCATCTCAAACATACCTATTTTTAAAAAAAATGTAAGGAAAGTTAAATCCATTTTTGTAGGACTTATTTGAAATTTCTCCATTTGCCTGATTGTCATATTCTTTTTTTTTTTAAATCTTTATTAGTCGCCTGTATCGCACAGGAGATTGGGGCTACATGCTCTCTGATGGCAGCTTAGAGATATGTGGAAGGGTGGACTCAATGGTCAAAATAAGAGGCTACTCAATTGAGGTTCAGGTAAATGCTATTAATCAACCAAGACATCAGCAAAGCCTACAAATGCAGCTTCAAAAACTTTAAAAAAAAATGTATAAGTAACAATGAAAATAAACTTTTAAAAAGTAGTCAATATAAGGTTTCAATTGAGATTTGTAGTTACAAATAAATTGATAAATTTGCCTTACATTTTTGTGCGAGTGTGAAGTTTACAAAGTAACTTGTTATTGACGTTAAGTTTATTTTATAAATATAAATATATCGCTAAACCTCTCAACTTACACCCAAGCCTTTTCTTTCTTTATTTAACTGAATTTGTATAATTGTTTTTCAGGCAATAGAGGCCTGTTTGTTGTCATTGCCAATGGTCAAGGCCTGTGTTGTCATTGTTTGTGGAGAGGAGGGCCAAGACAAATTTCTAGTGACTTACATAGTGAGCAGCCAAGAAACAAGCAAGAAAGAGGTCCGCGCAGAGTTGAAAAAGAGATTACCGTTCTACATGATCCCTTCCTATTTTGTATTTTTGAAAAGGTTAGTGTGGAAAAAAGTAAGAGTATGTATAATAAACTGGTAACATGATCATTAAATGTGAGTAAGACATTATGTGCTTTTAATTTAAAACAAAATAATAGGTTAATAATTTGAAAAACACAATAAGATTGTTTTAAAGCAAGACTCAAGACTTTTTATTTATCGATTACTCAAAAGGATACGCAAACAAGTTAATATATATCTAAACATCTTAATAAAAACAATAAGGTAGGCTTTAATAATGCATCAAATGTCTTGTAAAGGTCAAGAAATTAGTAAAAGGCAATGGGCTTATTATTTGTACTTTTCCCCCCCTTTTTCTATCTGCCTCTGTCTCTGTCTTGGTGTCTCTTTCTTTCTTTGTCTCTGTCTGTCTGTCTGTCTTTTATTTGTCTGTGTTTCTGTCTGTCTGTCTGTCTGTCTGTCTGTCTGTCTGTCTGTCTGTCTGTCTGTCTGTCTGTCTGTCTGTCTGTCTGTCTGTCTGCCTATCTCTGTCTCTTGATGTACATGTATCTATCTACATGTATTTTTATCTCTCTTAGTCTCTCTCATTCCACCCCTTTCCACCTCTCCAACTAATTTCTCATGATGCTCATCTCTATTTATCCTTTTGATGCTTCTAACAATAAACTTCTAAACATTCATTTTGTTATTTTAGTATCCCTGTTCTGGCAGCCTCAGGTAAACTAGACAAAAAGGCGTTGCCTGCCTTTGACTCCCAACTTATGGATGGTGTTGGGGCTGAAGGTCGACCATCCACTGTTACAGAGGTGGCACTTGCAGAGATGTGGATTGATGTCCTCAGGCTTAAAGAAATTGACATTCAAGAAAGCTTTTTTGATCTTGGAGGGTAATGATGCTCTGTTGTAAGGAAAAAGAAACACAATATTTTCCTACCATTATAATTAAGGCTACCATGTTAAGAAAATCAATGTTCTTCCTTTCTCTAGCTAGGGGGAACTTGAATGTTACTGGAGAGAGGAAAAGGCCTATGCTTATAATCTTAGAATATAATGTTACATGGTAATGCACATCTGTGTTTTACAGATCACAAGTAGTGTTTTGGGGAATTTTTTTTTTTTTCTTTTTTTTTTTTCTTCCATAGTAGGGCTTACTTTCCACCAGCTGCTTCTTCCCTGCGCATTTTTTAATGCAGGTCGCTAATCATATAATAAAACTAATAGTAATAATGATAATGATGATAATAATAATAAAAATAATGATAATAATATTAATAATAATAAGATGATGATGATGATGATGATGATGATGATGATGATGATGATGATGGTAGTGGTAGTGGTGGTGCGGGGCGGCGGTGGTGGTGGTGGTGGTGGGGATGATGATGATGATGATGATGAGGACGACGACGACAACGATGACGACGACAACGATGACGATGACAACGACGACTATGACGATGATGATGATTATGATGATGATGATGATTATGATGATGATGATGATGATGAATTATCATCATTGTCGTTTAAATGTTAAGAATAAAACTTCAGAAAGTGCAGGTGTCAATATTTTCCTATTGCGTGCCTATTACACGGATCTCAGTTTTGGTGTCCCTTGCCCCGCCTTTCTCTCCTCTACAAACACCGCGAGCTTGCATACTGATAATACCGTGAATAGCGGCGCCACCATTTTTCTGAGCTATCTAGTGTTATTAATAGAAATATATTACATTAAGACATTTCAACATACCTGATATATCTTTATGTCAGAAAAAGAGTATTCTATTGTATCAGTTATACAATGACTTCACATTTGTTTGCAAAGTTTGTGTGGATTTTTTTTCCCTTTAATTCATTTATCTGTTTTTCAAAAGTAAAAAAAAAGTATAGGGAGAGGTAGAAAGCAGTGAAAAAAACAATAGCAAAATATTAAAGAAACAAACCAGGAGTCAATTTAAAAAGTCCTGCAACTTAATCTTGTTGTTGTTGTTGTTTGTTAACATCTTTGAATGGGCAAAATTTAAATGTTATCAGTAAGTCATAAGCTTTCAACATGATTCAACTACCCTATTGTCAGTATTTTGTTGTTGTTGTTGTTTATGTAAGTATTTAAAAATTACTGAATCATTTTTCAGGCACTCATTGCTTGCCACTGAGCTCTTGGAACGGGCAAGAAACAAATTCCAAATTGATCTGGCAGTGCGTGATTTGTTCAAGTTTCCCACAGTTGCAAGCTTGGCTACCTTGATTGACAGCCGTCTTGATAACACCAGAAGTAGATCCCCTCCAGTTCAAACACCACAATTAGACCTCCATGCGGAGGTTAAGCGCCATGATCAAGGAGTAACAAAGTATGAAATCATAAAAAAAGATAGTGTTGTGAGAAATTTTTCATTAATTGATTCTCATGAAGAAAAATTGCCATTTGAAAGGCTTAAGCAATTTTATGTATCCAAGCTGTAAAATGATTATAGGCCTAATGATTTGTATTGTTTCAGTCGAAAATACTGATTCACTTTTGAAACCACTGATTCAAAATCTACTTGTTATTTATTGGCTAGATAAATAGGATTGAAAATAATATTAGCATCTTGTTCTTACCCAAGCAGTATGTAAAAAAATGTATATTTTCTTAAAAGATATTCTCTTTTAATTATTCAGTATAACAATTAATATTGACTTTGTTTGTCCAATCTATCAGCCTTGATATGCAGTTGAGAGCTTTCTGGCGAACCTTTCAATATGGCCATCACTTCAATAGAGGCAGGGTGCTTCTAACAGGAGCGACAGGATTTCTTGGAGCTTTTGTTCTACGTGAACTACTGCTGCATACAAAAGTAATTAACTATGTTATTGGTTGTTCAAAAGCATTAAAATATCAGTTAAAGTAATGTGTGCTGGGATATTACGTAATTTATTACATAAGTTACTATAACTAAAAATTAAAGTAAAGTCCTGAAATTGTTCTAAACTGAAAAGTATTCATAAGTAGTTTGCAGATATTCTGTCCCAGCATTTTTTTGCCATTTGAAACCTTAAAATTTTCAAAAATTTGACACAAAAGATTTCAATCAATTTGGGTGATTTTGACATCCCACTTCCAAGAGAAAAAAATTTGAGTCCTATCAAACCATCAGAGGTGACAAAGAAAGAGTAGTTTGTGAAAAGAGAGAGAGAGAGAGAGAGAGAGAGAGAGAGAGAGAGAGAGAGAGAGAGAGAGAGAGAGAGAGAGAGAGAGAGAGACACACACACACACACATATACACAGACAGACAAACAGATAGACAAACTAGAAACACACACCAGGGAAAGAGAGAAAGAAGAAGAAAAAAAAGCAACAAAGCCTGGGTGCTATCGAGAGAGAGAGAAAGAGAGAGAGAGAGAGAGAGAGAGAGAGAAAGACAGAGAGAGAGAGAGATGAAAGTTGAGCAAGAGTCAACGAGAGGAGAAGAAAACAAAATTGAGAAGATATAAAAAGAGAGGGGGAAAAGGAGAGAAGAAGAAGAAGAAGAAAAGAAAGCCAAGCGAGAGAGAGAGAGAGAGAGAGAGAGAGAGAGAGAAAAGAAAAAACGAGGAGATTAAGACTTAAGAGAGTGGGAGAGAGAGATGGAGATAAATAATAAATAAATAAAACAGCGACTAGCAACAGAAGGGGGCCGCTACGAGAAAAGAAAAGGAATTCAACATTCCAGAGAAAGAGATAGAGATAGAAATAGTAGAAGGAGAAGAAGGGAAGAAACCCAACATAATGTAGGGAGGGAGGGAGAGGGTGAGAGAGAGAGAGAGAGAGAGAGAGAGAGAGAGAGAGAGAAGATGAAGAAAAAGAAGAAGAAGAACTTGAGAAGTTGAACATGCGACGGAAGTCTTGTTTAGCTAATGTTTTAAATTTAATTTTACACGATTTGTTCTAACTTCTGTAGAAATCAGAAAATTTGCGATTTTTTGCAGCCAAGGACATAATTTGTGGTCATGAAAAACTGCAGTATATTTGTAATGTCAAAATAAATGCGATTCACAAGAAAATTATACACAACAAAAAATGGTACTTAAGCATTTAAAATTGAAAGTAAAGTTTATAGCTGTAAAATAAAAATGTATAATAAAGCTCAATTACATTTCACATAAAATTACTTATAACCTTATGCTAATGCGTAATACATATTTATGTTATTGGATAATTCTTCACCATCAGCTGGTTGTTTACTGTCTGGCAAGAGAACAGCCTGGTGTGGATATGATTGACAGGATTAAGACTACATTAGCTCAGTTTGGGATACTTGCAGCCAATGAAGGAGAGAACACACAAGAACAAGCAATGATCCTGGAGGGCCTAAGCACCAGAACAACTGTTCTGAAAGGTGACGATAATGTTGATTTTTTTTTTTTTAATTGGCATGAAGATCTTAAGAGAGGTTTGTCTAAAGCATATCAAACCAACAGGAAACGGAGCTCAAGATATATTATCATACCTTCAGAAGCATGTGCGTAATAAAATTTATTCCAAACCTAAATAACTATATTATTAGAGTTATGTAGATTAGATTAATATTTTCAAGCAAAATTTCGCTTTAAACTTATGATCAATGGAGGATCTAAGTATGTACCCTTACATAAGTGATGATGAATTTTTTTTTATACGTGTGTGTTCAAAACATGCAAGGTAGAACCCTCTTACAGTTATTTCTTAGAACTATTATTACAAAATTAACTGTTTACATTTTTTTATTCAGTAAAATTTACAATTACATTGTTTGATAGTGCAAACCAGCTTTATGTTATCATGGGCTTTCTCTTTTCAATTTCCACAAAACTATCAAACACAAATGCATTTCTTTTTTTACTTCAAAAGACAAAATTTCCACCATGATTATGAGCACTGATTAGGAAATTCAAAAGTGCTTTTTATAATTATATCCTTCTATCATGAGTTTTGAAATAAGCAGACTTTTGAAAATAAAAACGGAAACAAAAATATACAATAATATTTCCATGTAAAAGAGATCCAAGATAAACAGGTTTTTTGTTATTTTTCCCCATATAAGATTTTGAGTTGTGTCTTCGTTTATGGAATTCAGGCAGTATGAGAAAGTTCATTCAAATTTCAATATTCTCAGATGTATCAATGAATAAAAAGATGAAGTTGCCAGAAACGATTGTTCAATGATTTTTTGTATTATTGAAACAGGCAATGTAGCGCTCATGCACCTTGGGCTAGACGAAGCAGACTACACTTACATGTGCACAGATGTTGATTTTGTTATCCATGCAGCAGCTGCTGTTAACCTTGTATATCCATATAGTGTAAGTAAATTTGTTTTTTTTTTTTTTTTTTTAAAAAAATTAGAATTTTTAACAATTAAAAAGACATAAATCCAGGTTTTCTTGCAAAGATATTTTGAAAGCATTTTTCAATACTCATGAAAATGAGGTCTTTATAAAGCATATCATGAAAATGAAGTCTGTAACAAAGCATATTCGTTTTTCTAGGCACTTCATGGTTCAAATGTTATGGGAACAGCAAATGTGATACAGTTTGCATCAACAGGAAAAGTCAAAGCACTGCATTATGTGAGGTAAGACAATTTTTTTTCCATATAAAAGAAGACACTGTGATGTAATAATCTAGGAAGCCAGCTACTTATTTCTTTTTTAAATGTTAAAAAGAAATAAATCAAAATTGTCTCAAAATCCTTTTTATTTTGTAAAAGCGCCATGTTCTTGGAAGAAGCGTTATAGAAATGATCTTCATTATTATTATTATTATTATTACATGTATTACTGATTGGTGGATTTATCACAAACACACTATTTACATTTTTTTTTATATTT
Source organism: Elysia chlorotica (assembly GCA_003991915.1). Classification (NCBI taxonomy): domain Eukaryota; kingdom Metazoa; phylum Mollusca; class Gastropoda; family Plakobranchidae; genus Elysia; species Elysia chlorotica. Next base: position 201,837 of record RQTK01000516.1, read on the forward strand.
CATTCCCTTTGTGTAGCACTGATGCCATATTTCCACATGGTTTACGCGACTGTCAAGAAAATGCAGATGTGACACAGTTTCCAGCAAGCCTCGAGGATGGATATTCTCAATCAAAATGGGTTGCAGAACAACTTGTGTCACGTGCCAGAGACAGAGGGCTTCCAGTCACCATTTACAGACTAGGTACACTAGAAGCTGCATATATTACAGTTTATAAAATTATTGTCATATTACCTCATAAAATTGGGTAGATGTTCGTATTTTTGTCTGTGATGGTCTCCTTCTTTGGTATGAAAAGTTTAGAGAACATTTTAAAGGAGAGAAAATTTTTATCTGTGACAAGAAGAAACAGGTATAAAAAATCAAATCCAGCCAACTATCTATTCACACGCAAGATGAAGATCAAAGAAGCTCTATGATCTTTACAGGTTGTCTTTTTGCTTTTAGATCATGTCGACTTTAATACATGATCCTCAAGCTGTGATGTGCACTCTTCACAGAACCTTTTTTGTAATTTTTTAATCTATGATTTGAGTTCACATAAGGTTGTACCAGTAAAATTGTGATGTTGGTAAAAATAACAAGTATTCTTAACCTATATTTCTTTTGAAAAACACACAACCCTTTTGACTCTCAGGAAACATGTCTGGTGACTCAAAACAAGCCTTCTGGAACCCACAGGACTTTACCTTATTGATGCTGCAAGCATGCTCCAAAACAGGTCTAGCCCCATCCCTGGACTGGGATATGGAAATGACACCAGTTGACTTTGCTGCTCAGGTCATAGTGAAACTCACACAAAATCCAAATATTGCTCTTTCAAAGACTCTTCACATAATCAATGACAGGCCGATGAAGTCCAGGTAGGTTAACAAACAACCCAGAACAACAAAAAAAGAACAACCCGTAAAAAATCGGCAATTTGCACCTTAAGATAGTAATCGTCATAAATATATCTATATTTTTTTTTTTCATTCAGTAACTACTGCTGAAAAGGATAACATATTGGGATGTGGTCCTCTTTTTTTTAATTTAAAAAACAATAACTGTACTATCAAGTTTGAAATTTAGGCTAATGGATTTATTATTCTTTCATTCAGAAGATGTGCAGATCTTTTTACCAATTAGAGTGTTTCTCTTTTTGTCTTATCTAATCAGACAAGTTTTTCAATGGATGAATAATCATGGCTATCCTTTGCATCTAATGGATTTCAAAGACTGGAAAACCAAGTAAGTTTAAATTTGTTGCAGATTTTTTATATTAATTTAGAGCTGATATAATTCAAAGGCACGCCATTTTCAAAAAGAAAACTTCAAATATGCTTAGTATTCTAATTCTTTTGTGGTTTATTCAATAATCTAGGATGCCATTAACTAGCTGTTGATGTTTTTAAACTTCATTTCAATTCTTGACATGCAGAATCTAGGTTCAGGTTGACTTCAGGAGGTCTGCATTTGTTAGAAAGAGGTGTTCAAATTGAGAAAAGTGTTAAAGGGATGCCGGTTAGTTGTAGGAAAATCATCACCATTATTGGTCATTTTCTCAAATTTCAGTTTTTAATTTTCCAGCTGTGATATTTTTTAACTTTTTAATAGCTTCTGATAATTATAGTGCTGCTTTTAATAATTTTTGTTGTTTTTTTTTCCTATTTTTTTTTCACTTTTGAATCACTAATAGGCCTACATACAATGTAGCCTAATATAGAGGCCTACCATTGTTTAATTTAGTCTAATTCTTCTAGCTGTGATACATGAGAGAATGTTTTGAGTCGGATAATGAACTTTATGAACTACTTTATGCCAGATTAATGTTAGCTTAGTTTCAATATTCTCCTCTGCTGTTAAAAATTTTAAATCTTCAAACCGCAGAGTTGTGGAAGAACTAAACGCAAACAATGGGTCTGGTCAGCCAAGTGCTAAACTCATTGAGCAAGTCATTGAGTCATATGCTGGGTAAGTTGAATCCTTGCTAGTGTAAGCATTAAGTTTTAATTATTTTCCAGACTGGCAAAGTGAACAGATCTGTTAGTGTTATAATTATATGTAGCCTATTGGTACCGTAGGTTCTGAACTTTAATACATTAAACATTAAATTTTTTTTTTTTTTACTTGCAAGACCATTGACACAAGGCTAGCGCAAATTTTATATAAATACACTTCAAAAAAAAAATGTCAAATCTACTTGTTTAGCTGCAGCTTGATACCACAAAGTTCCAGTACATTGCATACCAATGTAAACAAAATCTTTTTATTTCAAAAGTTGACACAGTATAAGAAAAAACAAGTTGTGTAATGGTTTAATACAATACATTATTTGTCATATTTTTGTATCAGCGACGAACAATTCCTGCCAAATCTCAGCTCTTACAACACCAGCAATATGCAGAGGGTTTTAGGAGAGCTTGGCTTGCTTTACCCGTATACAGATGAAATTCTACTGCAGACCTACTTCACAAAACTCTCTGCTCGAGGATTGTTGAACCCCAAGAGAATAGGTCAGTGATTAACATGTATTTCTCTTTGTTTACTAGGTATTTGATGGTAGATACAAAGTAAGAGTTATTTTATGGAAAATCTGAAAAGGGTTATAAAAAAAAGTATCAGAATGAGAAAGCTTTTACAGAATTATTATTATTATTATTATTATTATTATTATTATTATTATTAGTAGTAGTAGTAGTAGTAGTAGTAGTAGTA